>JAQPPZ010016475.1:1800000-2367270 GCA_028583015.1 Wollemia nobilis
AGAATAGGGAACTTTTTGTAATGGCGATAAAGAAAGAGAGAATAGAGAATACAATTTCCCTATGAATGGGAGAGGTTTGCAAAAGTTTCAAAAAGGATATCTTAGTTGGAATATTTTCTGATTGTGGTTGAATATTGAGGGAGACTTTAGGTTGAGACTTCAACATTAAATAAGAGTTTTCTATGTTTGTATCCTTTTTTGGATTATTCTTAAAAAACCAAGAGATATCTTGAAGGTTGGTTGGATGAAGAATTTATTTCTTGCTTGTCAAGATAATTTATTTGGGAAAGAACTTGCTTTGTTGTAGTCTCTACTACTAAACTAATAATTTTGTTGTGATGAGGCACATTATGATATGACAATTGGTTTTCCTATTGTTGATGATTGGGTAAGGGGTTTTGTAAGATCCCTATGTCTTGATCAGTTGTTTGAGTTTGTGATTGAGAATTTTGATTTTGATCTTATTGTCTAGTGATAGCTCTAATGGTACCTAAAATATTATTGTTTTGTAAGTGACAAAAGTGTGATCTAGCATTTAATTTTTGTTCAATTGAAAGTTTTTGTTGAGATGAGGGTCGAGTGGTCATTCTTCTAGGAAATGGTTCTTCTAGAACTAGTAAATATGTGATGGGAATAATTTAATCTGACTCATCTTCAGAAGTATTTGAATTTTTTGAGGTAATGTCCATTTCACTTTTTGTTTCACTTTCTTTTTCACTTTTTGTGTCACTTTCTAGGTCACTTCTTGTATATATGATTGGCCTAGTTGTAATTGTGGATAAAGTAGGCACATAAGGGGTTTAAATATTTTGATATGGCAAGAGACTACTAATGATTCCCATATATATGGTTGTATGAGGGAAATTATGATGTTCTAATTGATTCACAGTTTCTTTACCATGGTTGGGTAAAGGATGTTGAAAAATATCTAGGTTTTGATTTGCATTTTGATTTGTTTATTTTTGGGTATTATTATTTGCAGGAAATTTTTGTACTTCCATATTACCTTTATCAATCAAATCTTGTATCATATGCTTTAACCTTTTACAAGAATTTATAGAATGTCTATTTACTTTGTGAAAATTACAATGTAAATCAGCCCTATGTCCAGCTGCAGTGGTATCTGGTTGTCTTACCTTAGGTAACTGTAAGACTTATTCCAATAATTGAGGTAAAATTATAGTTAAGGGTTGATTTAATCTTATGAATTATCTTGGTGACTTATCGAGAATTTTCAATACAAATTTCTTTACAGTTTCAACAAGGTTAACATTTGAGATTTTTATGCTATCAGTAACTCCATCACCCACTACTTGCTTATTCTTATATTGGTTTTTAGAAGTTTTATCTTCATATTTCTTCTTAAATTGTCCTCTTCTAATGAGGTCTTATTCTACCCCCTATATAGATCAGTGGCTTGATCAAATGAGGTTACTGTAGCAATAGAAAGATCATAAGATAGTTTTTCTTGCAAATTACCAATAAATATGTCCAACATTTCACTATGAGGTAATGCAAAATGTAGTTTGCCTAAGAGTTGTCTCCACTTAGTCAAGAATTCAGCAAAACTCTCATCTTTACCTTGTTTCAAATTGTATAAATCATTTATGGTCACAAGCCTCTCTATATAGGCACTAAATTGGTGGACAAACATCTTCACTATCTCTTCAAAGTTCCTTAAAGAATTTGTAGGTAGAAGATAATACCATTATAGAGCCATGCCTCCAAGACTTTGAGGAAATATTTTTAGCAACAACAAGTCATCATAAGAGATATCATGATATTTTGTCCTAAACATGAGAAGATGCTCAATAGGATCTTCCATTCCATTATATATCGGGAGGACAAGCATAGACAAATGTTTTGGGTATGGTTGGGCAACCACAATAGTATCCAAGGGTTGGCTACACATCTCTCTATAACTGTATGAGGATAGTAGGGATCTATTTGATCTAGACATGAAGCTAACTCTTTTACCATGGCTTCAAGCCCATGTGGTTGTCCACCAAATTGATTTTGTTGTACCATGTTGTTGTGTCTTTGATAATAAGGTTGTGTTATCACATAAGGATTTCCAATTAAAATGCTATTGTGTAAAGTGTTTGTGGAAAAAGTGTTATGGAGCTTATACGGTATTGTGTTTTGTTGGATTTTCTATTGATGATGAGTGGCATTTTAAGTTTTCTTATCCCTTTGTGATGTAGTTATTTGTTTATTAGGAGCTTGAGAAGTAGAAGAATTTTGTTTTTATTTAGAATTATTTTGTGTTGCTGATTTTTTATTGTTCAAATATATGTTTTGATGAGATGGACCAACTTGATTTTGGTTTGTCTTATTTATGTATGTCATTGGGTTTGCATTTAATTGGAGAGAAGCTTCTATAGCAGCCTCCATTGAATAATATCCCAATGGGAGTAATTTTTTTGTCTTTATTATGTGATGAAGGTCATCTATATTGTCTTTCAAAAATTTAGTAAATTGTTGGGCAGTTTTAAAGCTAACATTACCTTGGGAATCCACAAAATGTTCATTAGGGTCTTCTACTTCATGTTCTTTATTATTATCTTCACCTTGTTCTGAAATTCTATCATCTTCTATTTGAAATATATCATCAAAGTTTTATTGATCTTGTTCCTCCATGTAATCAGATTCTAATTGCTTACCACTTCTTAATATTCTAGGCATTTCTATTTTTAGGATTTTTTTAATCTTTCAATGATATATATATATATATATATATATATATATATGCTTTTAATTTTTGGGTAACATCTATGGTTACAGCTCTTCCTATGTTAAAATCTAACATCTATGAAATGGACATAAAGTGTGAAAATTTGACTAATGATCTTGTTTTATTTTGGTTTTGTTTTGTTTTTATGTTTTGTAAATTTTATCTTTTTTTTTTGTTTTATAAATCAGAAAGATACCTAATGTTTTTCACTTCGAGTTCACCAAAAAATGTAGCTCTAAAATTCTCGCACTCCTTTCCTTCAGGTTAATGGATCCACACCTCGAAGGGGAATGGGAGAATGATAGGTCTACACCTCGGAGAGAGACACTTAAGATCATGCCTTATTTGGTTATTTTTTTGATGAATTGGGTGGGTTCACCAGGAAACATTTTGTGGTAGTTTCCATGCCTAGGTTTTGGAGTTTGTTTGATGTGTTCCTTTTAAATTCTCACAATCACCTAGTTTTTGGTCAATATGCAACTATACTAAACTATATGCAATTTTGATTCATATGTAAATAGCAAATAGTAGAAATATAGTTTTAATGAATAATGCAATGCTTAAAGAGCGATTTGAAACTCTGACCTGTATCTGAAATTCTGGTGAAGATTCTAATTTATTGTAGCAGACAAGATCGTATACAATAGGGCAAGATCGTACGATTCTAGTCAAGATCGTA
Organism: Wollemia nobilis; assembly: GCA_028583015.1. NCBI lineage: Eukaryota > Viridiplantae > Streptophyta > Pinopsida > Araucariales > Araucariaceae > Wollemia > Wollemia nobilis. The sequence goes on from JAQPPZ010016475.1 coordinate 1,803,414, forward strand.
CGTACGATCTATGATCATATCATCCGATCAATGATCGAATGATCCGATCTTGATAGAAACATGCAGTTTCATGGATAAAGTGCAAAAACAAAGAACCAGGATATGCTATAGACTTTACTAGATAGAAATAAAACTAGGAATGGTTTATTGAATGTCTTAATACAAATATCTAATATGTATATGCTTTAACTATGTGAAATATGTAAGTGAATGTATTTTGGTGAACTCCAAGAATGAAAATGATTGAATCTAATATGATATGTAATGGAAAATGATAAAGCAGATGATAAACATGCAAATGAGATGGTTAAGAAATGAAAACCAACACTCGAAGTTGCCCCCAAGTGCTCTATGATAAATATCATACAGCAGTAGTAAGATCGTATAGCAGTATCAAGATTGTGCTCTTTGATCTTGAATCGTATCATTCGATCCCCTAATCGTATCCTCTGATCTTGTAGAAAAAATAAATAAATAGGAATAATGCAAAAATTACATCAATTTGAATGTAGAAATTATGTCATGGAGTCAAGATATATTTGAGGGGAGGGATGCCTGATTAAATAGGATAAACCAGCAGGGAAAAATAGGCTAAAAATAGAATAGGTTACAACTCCTTCCAAGTTGGGACTGATCGACGAATTTGATCCTGTAACTATCATACGTTTGCACAGGTAAAGACAAAAATGGTTACAACTTGATTTGTCATTTTATTATGTTGAGTTTTTCTGTTTTGGGCAAGATCATATGTACAATTGGAGAGATCATACGTACGATCGTATGTATGATATCGGAGGTCTTACGTACAATCTCGTCAGTTTTACCTGATCTCATCTAGAAGGCATGAAAATCGAGGTAACAAGCTACAAAGTTGTTTGAGTTAATTTTTGGATATTTTTGTCTTTAATGCAAATTATTATGTGTCAAATTTAGGGTGTTACATTACCTATGTTCTTTGCAGTTATCTTTAAGGGATTGAACACATGGTGAAGTGCTTATAAATTATCTTTCCATAAAATAAACGACGAAGAAACCTGGTTTTGCGAGTTTGATCTAGAAGGAAAGGCTTATGATAGTATTATTTTGAAAGGAAACATTTACCATAAATGAAGAATTATAAGTTATAAGTGAGACGATTTAGAGCATGTCCATAGGCATCCTTTTATTCCTTCTCCTTTATTTTTCGAAGCTTGCCCTGCTGCCCATATTAATGTCCAAGACATATGACTCAAAGCATGTCTTCGAAAGTTAAAACAAATGACGCTTCCACTCACCAAATTCTTGTTAGACTAATTTACAGCACAAAGGATGGGTAATGATGACAGTTAAAAAAAACCTGTTAGCCATCACTTAACAAAAACGTTATAAGAACTATTATTATTTTAAATGTAGAATTTGATAAAATTGTGCGCCATCAGATTAAAAAATAAGAATTGTTAAAAAACGATCTCAATGCCTTCACGAGTTAGATTTCTTCAAAGTTACAGGAGTAGATTTTTTTTGTCCTAGTTTATTTTTAATCTCTTTGTGATATTTTCATAGTTTTTATTTTTATTTTTTTTGTTTTGGTTTAGTTTATTTTCTTGCATAAATTTTGAAAGTATGCTTTCAGCCACTCTTTTTTAGTGTGATTTTGTATTTTTATTATTTTAATAAATTAAAATTATTTCAATAAATAAATAAATATATATAAATAATAAAAATAAAATATATAACTTAATATATAATAGATTATTTTTATGGTATTCAAATATAGGCGATTTGAATTCATGGTATTGTAGAATGCGAGAAGTAACACCCTGGATACACAATAAATTAACATAATAACTTTGGGGAAAAATAAAAACCTAGTATACGCTTAATATACATATAATTTTAATATACATATATTTTTAAATGAAGGCCAATTCTCTTATAAATTTTGATACAATTAACTTGATAAATTTGGAGAAAAATAAAAACGCAGTATACGCTTAATATACTTTTATTTTTAAATGAAGGCCAATCCTCTTATAAATTTTGAAACTTGAAAAGTTAAAAGCTAAGAGTAATGTATTAAAATAAGTAGACGTAGAAGTAGAAGTAGTTGTAGTTTTTAATATTTTAAATATAATGTGATTAAATTTTTAAATAAAAAATTAATTAACATGATAATTTTGAACAAATAATTAATTAATATGATAAATTTGAAAATTGTACATTCAATATTTTTGTAGGCACAAAAAATTGATTCATTTTTAGTGGAAAATCTTCCTTAGAGTATTTAAGAGGTCCCTACCCCTTGCCCTAGGTAAGGGTAAGCCTATGTTCCCCCTACCTTACTTTTCGTTAGCCTTTTAGTGAAATCGTGCTCGGTTACGATGGGGCGCAACTTCACCGAAGCGATATCGCACCCCATCAATATGGGGCACGACTTTTCTATTTTTAGGGTTTTTATTTTATTAAAACCTAGATTTAACCATTCTAGCATGTTTGGTATCCGTTTTTGTTTGTTTTCCTACTTCTTTCGTCCTGATTTTTGTCTATAAAAGGAGGGGTTAATCCAACTTTTGATATATAGAGAGACAAGCGATTGATCTTGGAATTTGATTAACCTCAAAATTCTTGTGATTAATTAGTGCTCACATTCTTACTTTCACTATGCTTCTTGTTTTCTTCTATAAGCTAACCCAGAAGTGTGAATTTTGGATTTGATATTTTGTTGCATTGATTTAGATTGTTGTGTGGTTTGGTGGATTCGTGTTGTAGTTCAAAAGGAAATAGAGTGTCCATTTGGATAGCTCGATCTCTTTTTCCTACTTCTTCATCGTCCATCAAGTTATGCATACTTTTTTTCTTGAATTTATTTACACTTTGCATTTATCTTTTATTTTTTATGTCTTTGAAGTGAAATCACGCCCTATTTCGGCAAGGCACAATTTTGATAACCCTAATTTAGGGGTTTTTCTCATAGAAGCAAAATCGTGCCTCATTCTGATGGATCACGACTTCGCCTGTAGCGTTATCGCATCCACGATCTACAAGGCATGATTTTACCCAGGACTGAACTGGGGGTATCTATTAGATTTAGATTACATGAGTAATTTCTAAATTGCATTTAGAGCATGACAGCATAATCTATTTTTTGCTTCTCTATTGTTGCATTACTATTTTATGATTAATTATCCAAAGGTCAATTTATGCTCTTATTTTCAAAGGTCATCTAAAAGTACCTATGGTGCTTGATTATTGAGCCTCAAAGCACTTTTGTACAATGACTTAAGAATATCCTCTAAATGCTAATCCCATTTTCAAGGGTTTCATAATTTATATTGTAGAAAAAATTATTTTTGATATCATCAGACAAGAGGTAGAAAAAGCTAAGTCAACCATCATTCAAGATAAGTGTTCTAATTATTTTATTGGTTGAATATCTAATCTGATTATTGGTTCTTAGGTATTTTAAAGTGAAAAGCATATAGTGTGCATCTAGATTTAATATTGTGTATTTATATTGTGCCCTTGCTTTAAAGGTTTTTTGAATAAAACCCTATGTTATCAAGCATTCAAAGAAAGAATCATATTAGGTTAGCTCTTTTATTCTTGCATTATGATTTCTACATTGTCCTTTATCTTTCATAGCATAGATATAGAAGGACCAAACTTAGATGATTTATTGAAACTGAATACATCAAACTATCCCAAAATTCTTTAGGACTTAGATTGAGTCCTAAAATTATTCCTGGTGAATGCTTCCTCCCTTTAGCACTGAGTGTATAGAATAACACAACCCCTACGTTTCACCCCATAAGGCTTTCTATCTCTTGCAGATCTAGCATTTTTAGGAATTGTACACGGTAGGGTAGTTTTCCCCCTCTACATCTTTGGTGAACCCGATATGAACACCTCCTTTATTTTATACTTTAAACAAGATCATTAATTCCTTTTGAAAAATATTAAAAGAAACTAAAATCAGTGTTAGTGTTTTCCCTTAATTGTTTTCACTACTTCTAAAATGGCTCCTTTCCTTAGAAGTCAAAGGATACAACTAGAATATGATTATGGTCCTTTGGAATATGACCAAATTGATAGGGAAGCCCCTAATATAGGTCCAAAATATCAAGAAGAGGTAGATATGGAAATTGAAACTAATATTGATCCTTATGTTGTACCCAATGTTAGCTTTGTCTTCTCATCATTTGATCATATTTGGGAATTCATGAAATCTCATAAGGAGAAGCTATTGACATATGTATAATGAAAATCTCATATTGAAAAAGAGGATGTTACTTCTCCTCCCATTAGGTCTCTTGTACTTAATCATGATAATCCCACATCTCAACTTGTGCATCTTAGTAATCTCAAAAACCAAGTGACTTGTGCTACTACTAATACCACTAGCATTGGATGGAATCCACTCATTTCTCCAACAATTAGTGGCACCCAAAATTGCTTTCAATTTTCTCCTCATTCCACCACAAGTTAATCTTCCATTCTCACAAGGCACCACATATAGCAACCTTATCATATCCAACTTAAGTCAAGGAAATATGGGAAACACACATAATTAAAAAATACATAATTTGGAAAATATAGTGAATCAGTTGGTTTCAAGGATGGATATGATTTAGCCTTCAGGATTTACATAAAGTTATAATAAAATATGTAGTCAGCCATTGGATCCTATTGTTGCTGCTAGACCTTATTTTAAGCATTTTCTTATGTCAGTTTTACCAATCTATAAAGGGACAGAAGATCCAATAGAACATCCAAGGGGATTTAGAATAGCTTTCCATGATCTTGTTTATGATGATATTCTTCTATTGAAAATATTTTCAAATATTCTTGCTGGAGTTGCATTGGAATGGTATTATCGGTTGCCCAACTATTCTTTAAAGAGCTTTGAAAATATTGTAGAAATGTTTGTTCATAAATTTAGTGCTTATATTGAAAATAAAGTGACAATGAGAGATCTATATGACCTAAAGCAAAGTAAAGAAGAAATTTTTTCAAAATTCTTGGCTCGTTAGAGAAGTTTAGTTGGTCTATTAAGAAAACCTGTGTCTTAGAAAGATATGCTTGATATATTTATTAGTAATTTACAAGAACAGATGTCGTATGCACTAGAAACTACTATTGTTACTTATCTTGATCAAGCAATTGAGTTAGCTAGAAAAGTAGAACAAGCTCTCATTAGGAGAGATCGACTTAAGAATAAAGAAGAAAATCCTACTAATTATCAATATAAGAATAAGCCTACAAGAGGTAATAATGATAGTAGGTATGTTAACAATGTCACCATTAGCCTACAAAATATTGTACTTCATAAACCTCCTCAAAGGAATTTTACCAAATTTAATATACCTATGGAAGTGGTTTTGAAGCAACTATTAGAAGCTAAGGCAATTGAATTACCTCTTAGAAGACAACCAGATAATACAACTCATTGATATAAGGTAGGTCAATATTATACATATCACAAAGTAGCACATTGAACAAACTCTTGTAAGAATTTGAAACATGTGGTTCAAGATTTGATTGATGTAGAATGCATTGATTTAAGAAATTCCTAAACTTCAAGTAATCAGGCTCCTATTCAAAAATCCCAACAACAAATCAAGATATGGGGATATTCAAGTATCAATTACCAAAACATGATCAACAAGCAACCAACCAAGTGGCTTATCAATATGGTTCCCTATGTCATAGTAATGTGGTTTGTATGGTTGGGGTAACTATAAGTAAACAAGCTCAAAATCAACAAGGATAGAGTTCAACACTATATCATAGTTTAGTTTTAAAGGAGAATTATAGAAAATACTTAGCTAAAATAATTTCACCTATAGTATTGAGACCACAATCACAGATTTTATATGATCTTGAAAAGTAGTTAGCTAATACTCTAGAGAAAATATCAATCTTAGAGCTTTTGCAGACTTCTCCTAATCATCAAAATACTTTAATGGAATTTTTAAAACAATAATCTATTTCTCTAGATTTCACCCCTAATGCCATAGTTGATGTCATAGGGTAGCATGTCTGTACATGCTACCCTCTATGCTTAGGCTCGCAAGCTGTTTGTGTGAGGCCAACATGGACCTCCATGCATAGGCCACATGTTGCACTCCACATAGGCTACACATGGTCAAATTGACTGTGTGCACGACCTGTGGGAGGAAATTAAAATTTAATTAAAAAAATAAAATAATTAATTAATTAAAATTAAGCTAATTTGAATGTATATTATATATATGTCAACTTGAGGAACCATTCATTCGTCTACAAGTATAGGCGAGTTTATAGTCTTTGGAAAGCTCTTTTCGAGTCTGACACATTGGTATCCTTTTTTTGGAATTTTGTGAAGACCTATTCCAGCTCATCCTTGGTCTTCTTCTCTTTGTATCTTGGAGTGTATTTTTGGTCATACCCGACACTCCTAAGTTCACTCTCATTTTCTTGTGAAAGCATTGGATTCCAATGTTTATATGGTGAAGAACACAAGCTTATACTGATAGGGGGGTGAACAGTATAAGATCAACTTTCACTTTTCTTTCCCAAACAATATTATCCAATATTATCAATGGCAATATCAATAGCAGTAATAAAAGCAATGCATAAATCATCACACACAATAGAGACACTAATTTAATGTAGTTCACCCAATGTGGGCTACTCCATGAAGAAAATATTTATACTAAATTAACTCAACAAATATCTTGGGAATCAATTCCCTATTACAATGTTTATGGACCTCTATCCAAAGGATACACCAATCCCCTATGCTTTGATTTGTGGATCTCTCTCCATAGGATAACTCTTTCCCCTTTTCTCTAGTTCATGGAACTTGATCTAGAAGACCTCTATCTCCTCAACTGGTTCATGGATATCTCTCCATAGAATAACTCTATATTCCCAACTAGTTCACAAGTCACATTCCATAGGAGAACTCTTTCCCCTCTTCTCTAGTTCATGGAACTCTATCCACAGGAGAACTCTTTCCCCTCTACTCTATATGGTGATCTTCTAGAAGACTTCTATCCCCACTTCTCTATCTAATGGATCTCTATCCATTGAAGACCTTTGTCCTCACTGCCTTGGCTAATGGATTTCTATCCACTAGAGACTATTGTCCTCTTTACTCTATCACCTCCAAAGCTATCTTTCAACTCTATCCCAAATATACACCAAACTCTATCCCAAGTCTAGTACAAATATGCTCTATATTTTCTCAAAAATATACTCACAAATATGTCTCAAATATTTCCTCAAGCCTTAACACAAAGTTTGATCAATCACAAATCAAATCTTCTTAGATTTGCTCCAAGCCTTAACACAAATCTTGAACAAATCACTCAATCAACTCTGCTTAGATCTACCCCAAGCCTTAACATAAAGTTTAAACAAATAAATCAATAAACTTTGCTCTCAAGTCTTCACAAATACTTTTTCAAATATACCTTCAATTCCTATTAAGAACTTGCTCAATATGCTCTCAAGTCTTCACCAAGACTTAATCAAATCTACATTCAAGTCCTCTCAAGAACTTGCTCAATATGCTCTCAAGTCTTCACCAAGACTTGCTCAAATCTACCTTCAAGTCCTCTCAATAACTTGCTCAATCTACTCTCAAGTCTTCACTAAGACTTGCTCAAATATTCCCTAGGATATACTCAAACCTGCTTTAACACATGCTCAAAATAGCTCACAAAATATGCTCAATCAATCTCAAATATTCCTCACAATGCTATCCAAAGTAATTCCTTTAACTTGAAGCAGTTTAGACATATTCTATCCAGAATTTGTTTAACCTCTAGAACATATAGAGAATGATGTACTCTAAAAAAAACTCAATATGTTCTACTCAATCATTAATTTTGTTGCTTTCACAAATCTTATTTCTAATATCTGCACATTCACTTTCAATATCACTCAAAACTAATGCTCAAGAATCTTCACTCAATCATTCAAAAAATGAAACACAACTTGCTCACAAAACCCTAAACAAGTGTTTTCATACTTCTTCAAACAAAGAGCACAATATGGGTCTCAAACCCTAACTCAAATAATATTCAATCTCTATATCAAATGTTCTCTAAACATTCACAAATGAAGCATATATAACTCACTCAAATATTTCTAAAAATGCTTATCAAACAATCCTTTTCACTCCTCCTTGTGTTTCACAACATTCATTCCAACAAATATTTCAAATTAAATATGATGTACCCATACCTTTTGTTTTTATGGAGATATATCTTCAAAACTTGTCTTATAATCAACCAATCCTCCTTGTGCCACTCAAGGGTTAGATAGCAACAATATATTTCAAAATTTCCACAAACTATTCCTTCCAAAATGTGGTCAGTGAAATCTAATAATATACTCTAGAATCCTTCTTTTGATTTCAAGGAAAATGCATTAAAGTTTCATCATAATACCACAAATAATCTTCTTCATAATGCAAAAGATACAATAAAATTCAAACCAATTTTACACCTTATATCTCCTACTTGTCATTAACGCATTTCCAAAAGAAATATAACCACCATTCAAAATAATATTCCAAGGCACTTAACAACTTCACTAGATCAAAACCCAAAATAATTTCAAAACCCCTTTTGATGAAAAAATAAAATAATTTTAAAACCTTATACCTCTCAAGTTAGGCACATACCTTGTAACATAGGACCTTAGGCATCAATTTAATTAAACAAAAAATTAATGCTTTATGCAATGCCTCTATGGGAATCGAACCCTTGCTACCTCTGTCATTGCGCCTTAGTTGTAGCTTAACCACTGCATGAGCTAAGCACTCACACGAGACCACTATTGCACCCACTCTCCTTTTTCCCTTCTTCTTGTGCCAAAACTTCTAAAACAAAACTTCACTCTCTATTGTCGCCATGTCTCGAACCCTGGACCTTCCTTCTACTAGTGCCAAAGGATCTGCCATCTGAGCTATACGCTCGGATGGGAAGTGAAGACAAAGTCTCCACTCCTTAGACCTTGCTTACCTTGAAAAATAACCCAAAATTTTTTCCCTTATCTCTCTGCTGCAATTCAATCGATGAATAGGGCAAATGATTTATCAATTATAGAACACACTTTCCACCTTAGTCTTTGCACTATTAATATACCTTTGAAGGCATTCACCTCCAATGTCGGTGCATTTAAAAATCAAACTTTGGCTTTCGATTTATATTATATTTTAATTATAATAATTTAAATTCAAATGAATTTAAATATTATAATTTAAATATCTAAATTCTTTTGGGCCTTTTATCAATTAAAATATAAAAACTCGTTTAGGCCTTTAAGAGGGAACTTTTACCACCATAACCTTAGAAAAAATTCATGAAATAACCTTATTATTTTTTATCAAACACCATGGAAAGGAGTTATATTTTTCCTTGCTGCCTTATGCCTCATGTGCCATATCAACCAACTTGGACATCAAACCTTTTGATATTAATCAACCCTCTTGACATTAATTCCATCAAATTAGGACACCAAAATTCTTGACATCAATGACAAAAAAACATGCTCAAATTTCCAACAATATCCTCCTTTGTCATTTATGGTAACCCTTTATCCTTAAGCATTCCTTTTACCTTTTTCCAATTTTTCTCCCCTTGAGAAACTACTCCCCTTGAATGAATGCTCTCCCCCTAACTCAAATCTCTCCCTCTTTGACATCAATGGCAAAGAGCCATCTTTGGGGCTAAATATAAGACTCTTAGCTTAGCCCCCTCCCCACATCCTCTCCTTGAGGTGATTAAATTTTGGGGTGGGAGTAAAATTACTCTGAGCATACACTGTTATTTTCCTTTGTCAACCTTCTTTCTCAACATACCCTTTTGATCCCTTTGAGTATCCTTGTTTTTGTTTGTCTTTGTAAGCTTTGGAAACTCTATTCTACACCACTTGGCCTTATGCCCAATAGTATTGCACTTATAACACTTAATGTTGTGGTTCCTTGAAGGTGCAAATATCTTGAGGTTCCTCATGGTGAAGCCATACCTATTTCTGTCATGAACCCTATAGTGAATTGCTTTATGACCAAATAGATTACAAGAGTAGCAATATCTTTGAAATAAATATCCATATTTGAAGTTCCTCTTAGTAATACCATACTCCTTTCCTTGAGTCCTACAATGCATAGCCTTGTGACCAAACCTGTTACATGAGAAACAATGTCCTTTGAAGAAATATTTCCTTAGACCCATTGGTCTCTTAGTCCTCTCTTCCCTATGATATTCCATGTTCCTTGTTTGTTCATTGTTTCCTTTTTTGGTGAAACTTCTATTCACATAAGTCTCACTTTATCCTTCACTCTCTTATTCTGAAGCTTCTTCCTCTTTGGATCTTGAGCTTGACCCTTCTTCTTGTTTCTCTTTTCTTTCTTCAAAACCAAGTCTTTTTGTGTTAGATGAAGGTCTTTGTGCATTGATAATCTTATCCATAGTCTTTGAAATTTTCCAAAACTTATGCAACTTGTCTTTAGAATCTTCCATTTTATTCCTTAGAGAAACTACTTCTTGTTCTAATATCTCACATTCTAAGACTTTTTCTTCTAAATTTTATTTAAATCTCCTTGTCTTAGCTATTGAATTTGTCAGATATTGTATAAGCTTTCCTTTCTCTTCATCACATACTTGATATTGAGCCTTCAATCTTGAATTCTGCTTTATAACCTTTTTCAATTCTTTTAGAGCAAAAATAATTTCAGCTTCTAGATATACTACTCCTTCCTATTCATCTTCTGATTCTTTTTCTATTTATTTGTCTTTGAGAGCCTTCATATTTTTTATATTTATCTTCAACAGGATCACTTCCTTCATCTTATATTGCCAAAAAGAGAATTTCGTCTTCACTATCTAAGGATATTTCATCACTATCACTTGAAACCTTGTCTATCTTGTTCGCATAAAAACTCTTCTTATGCCTCTGAAAAAACATCTTTTCATGCTTGTTTTTTCCATACATGTTTTTCTTTTCATACCTAGATTTTATTTCTTCCTTTCTCTTATGATATTGTTTCTCTTCACTACTACTACTTCCAGCTTCTGGATAGTTAGATGCATAGTGGCCATATTTTCCACAATTGAAACACTTAACTATTTTTGTACCTTTTATGCTTTCTTGATTCCTTCTTGTTCCTTTTGCCATATTTTGCTTCTTCATCACTAGATGACTCATCACTTGAATTTGGCTTCTTATCTTTTGTCTTCTTTGCTACTTTGAAGGCTACCTCTTTCTTGGGAATATGATCATTTACTATTCTCATCTCATAAGTTGTGAGATTTCCATGTAACTCATCCATAGTAAAAGTTTCAATATCTTTTTTTTCTTATATGGATGAAACCTTTTCATTATACCTCATAGGGAGTGACCTTAAACCTTTTGAGCAACATCGAATTCTTCTATTTTAAATCCAAGTCCTTGCATGGTGTTAACAACCTCATTCACATGAAGTAAGTATGAAACAATATTTTCCTCTTCTTTCATCTTTAAGCCTTCAAATGTCTTTTTGTGATTTTTCAATTTTACCATTTTGACCTTTTTATCTCCCTCATATGTTTGCTTCAGTTTATCCCAAACCTCTTTTGCTGATTTGCAATGCATAACTTTTACAAACTCTACTTCACATAAACCACTTAATATTACATTCATTACCTTTACATTATATAGATGTAGGAGCTTACCATATTTATCTATAGGAGGACTAGCTAGAGGTGTGTATCCATCCTCAACTACTTGCCATATCTCATACCTTTGTGCCATCAAGTAAGTCTTCATTCGTATGCTCTAGAAATCATAATTTTTCCCATAGAAAAATGGTGCCTTATTTTCTAAATATCCACTTTGAGATGCCATTTGTGTTCCTTTATACTTTTCCTTCAAGTTGTTAAACTCTTCCGAAGGAACCCATTTTGAAACCAATTGAAGAACACAATATTATACTGAGAGGGGGGGTGAATAGTATAAGACTAAATTTCACTTTTATTTATCAAAAAATATTATACAATATTATCAATGGCAATATCAATAGCAGTAATCAAAGCAATGCATAAATCATCACACATAATAAAGACACCAATTTAACATGGTTCACCCAATGTAGGCTACTCCATTGGGTAAATTTTTCTACTAAATTTTCTCAACAACTATCTTGGAAATCAATTCCCTATTACAATGTTTATGGACCTTTGTACAAAGGAGATACCAATCCCCTATGCTCTAATTTGTGGATCTCTCTCATAGGAGAACTCTTTCCCCTTTTCTCTAGTTCATGGAACTTGATCTAGGAGACCTCTATCCCCTCAACTGGTTCATGGATATCTATGCATAGAAGAAATCTATCTTTATAGTTGATTCATGGATCACACTCCATAGGAAAACTCTTTCCCCTCTTCTCTAGTTTGTGAAACTCTATCCATAGGAGAAATCTTTCCCCTCTGCTCTGGTTGGTGATATTCTAGAAGACTTCTATCCCCATTTCTTTGGCTAATGAATCTCTATCCACTGAATACCTCTATCCTCAATGCCCTGGATAATGGATATCTATCCACTTGAGACTATTTTCCTCTTTACTTTGTCACCTCTAAATATTACTTTCAACTTTATCTCAAATATGCACCAAAATCTGTCCCAAGTCTAGTACAAATATGCTCTTGTCTGCTCATAAATACACTCACAAATCTATCTCAAATTTGTTCTCAAGCCTTAACATAAATCTTGATAAAATCACCAATCAACTCTTCTTATATCTGTCACAAGCCTTCACACAAAGCTTGAACACATCACTCAATAAAATCTACTTAGATCTGCCCCAAGCCTTAACACAAAGCTTTAACAAATCAATCAATCAACTCTGCTCTCAAGTATTCACAATGAAGAACACAAGCTTATACTAAGAGGGGGGGTGAATAGTATAAGACCTATTTTTACTTTTTCCTTTATACTTCAAAACAATAAAGCAATATACCCAAAGCAATATCAAATCAATGCACAATATCATCCACAAAGTGACACCAATTTTAACATGGTTCACCTAGAATGGCTAGGCTACGTCCACAAAACTTTTCTCTAAAAGTTATCTCAAAGTTCTTTGGGAATCCTTCCCAATTACAATGTTTATGAGCCTCGGACCAAAGGAGATACCTTCCCTCAATCAAAATTTATGAGCCTCTGCTCAAAGGAGATACCTTCCCCTCTGCTCTATAAATGATCCCTTAGAAGATCAACTGCCTCTACCTCTTGCCAGCATGTTGAACTCCTTTCCACCGAAGACATCCTATCCTCAATGCTTAGCCTAAGAGACCTCTGCCTTCTATAATCATGTCCACAGTAGCTCAGCAACCTATACCAAACATAGTCAGTCGATCTAGTACAAGTATTCCTTTGTCTATCAGATCTGTCTAACTCTTGAACAAATCAATCCTCTGCATACAAGCCTTCTCAAATACTTGCCAACTTTCCTCAAGTTCTCATAGAACCAATGCACCTCTGTCCTCAAGTTATTTGATAGAACTATCAAACTCAGCTCACAAGTCCTCTACTAGGACCTGTCCAAATCTGCTCACAAGTCCCCACCGAAACCTATCCAAAAATTGCTCACAAGTTCCCACTGGAACCTGTCCAAAATCTGCTCACAAGTCCCCACTAGAACTTGTCCAAAAATTGCTCACAAGTCCCCATTGGAACCTGTCCAAAAACTCAGCAAGCTCACAAAGAAAAAATTTCTTAGTAGGAACTCACAAAGTGAATTGTTAGAGACCCAATGTGATTTGTCAAACTCATAGAAGCATAAAGAGAATTGTTAGAGACTCAATATGTTCTATACTCAAATCCCAATCTCAAAACTCAACTCAAATCAACTCAGCTCAATCTCAATCTCAAATCCGAAAACTCAACTCAATATCTGAAATGGATAGGATAGAATGTTTTCTTTCAAGAACATGAAACCCCAACAATTGCCAACTATGCAAAGAATCACATAACAATGATACTCATGTTCTTTTCACCATCAATTAGGGTTTCAACAACAATGCTCATCAAACAAGGTTTAGTCAACCAACACCATTCAACTCAACATCAACCTTGAAGCATTCAACCAATCATCACAAGAAAAGGAAACAAGTAGAAATCCTTTTCCCTCCAAATATATTTGAACAAAATAGCCACCAATACAATATCACCAAATGTAAAGAATAACTTGCTCAAATCAACTCAATGGAGTAAGCCCAATATCATGAATCAAGTAAAGCAATAACTTGATCAAACAACCTCTATGGAAGCAACTCAACCATCAAACTCAAAACAACCAACCAAGGGTTCCACCAACTCAATGCAAGTAGCAAGACTCACAAACATAAACCCTAGTGCACAATGCTTCCACTACCTCAAACCAGAATTATGCATTCACCAAAACTCTCATCAAGGATAACAATGCATAAGAAGTCTTCAACAAACTAGAAAATAGGATTTACACCCAACCAAGGGAAACCTAGTTGAAAACCTTTTCACTCCAACCTTATTTCAGAAAACATACACCAATCTTACTCATAAGGAAAATGTGCCCATACCTTTTTGGAGTAGAAGAAAATTGATCCTTAAAGCTGTCACCACACACAACCATCAAACTTCCAACCAAGTTAGGGTTAGAACCAAGATAAATGAGCATATATAAAAACTTTCCTTAATACACCTTTTAGCTTCTCTTCTTTAAAAACAACCACCAAAGAAGCCAAAAACACAACAACCAAAACTTACACCTTATATCTCCATTTTTAAATTTAGCATAGCAAAAGACTAATCTCAAAAATACAACCAAAGAAATATCCCCTTATTTCTCCTATGTCTTTTAAAAAATGCTAAACAATGCTAAACAATGCCAAAAATCATATCAAGAAAATAATCACACCTTATATTGGCTGCCCTTGAAGAATCCGAAATTCGCGGCACAAAACACGTTTTAATAAAAATGTGACTAATCCATGCATAGCTCCCTCCGCAGGGATCGAAATGTAGACCTCTACCTATGCAAGGCCCAAACGCAGCCTTCGCTGCCACTAGCCCACAAGGGGCTTACGAAGTCCAAGACGGACTTCCTTCCACATAAACGGTCAAGCTTTTCGAAAGCTTTTCAAACCACAAGCTCTCCTCTTTTGCAGCGTAAATAGAACATTCGATTGCATCCAAACCAATTAATTGCCTTCGATTTTTCAAGAGGGTTTAACCTTAGGAACCTTCTCATATTTATAGTCTATACGTGGACTTTAGAACACGTCGGCTGCAAAGAAAAGTAATTTCGAATTTAATCAAAATTTGCTTTCTAAAGGGTTTAAAAACCCGTAAAGTATTTTTAATAAATTAAAAATAATTTCTCCCTTAATTAATTAAATAATTAATTAATTAAAACCTTGAAGGGTTTTAAATAATAATTAAATAAATAATAAAGAGAACCTCCATTGGTTTTAATAAAAACCATTGCCAATGGAATCTCTCCGGATTCTCTTAAAAATATTCTCTTGGAATCTTCCACCTTTGAAGCCAACACATCCTCTTAACATTAATGTCATTTCCTTTTGACATCAATGACGACTCATAGACAAGAAGCTAGGATCTCAAACCCAAAATTGCCAACACACAAAGACTTGCTCAAATCTACCTTCAAGTCCTCTAAAGAACTTTCTCAATCTACTCTCAATTCTTCACCAAGACTTGCTCAAATCTACCTTCAAGTCCTCTCAAGAACTTGCTCAATATGCTCTCAAGTCTTCACCAAGACTTGCTAAAATCTACCTTCAAGTCCTCTCAATAACTTGCTCAATCTACTCTCAAGTCTTCACCAAGACTTGTTCAAATATTCCCTAGCATATGCTCAAACCTTCTCTAACACATGCTCAAAATAACTCATAAAATATGGTCAATAAATCTCAAATCTTCCTCACAATGCTATCAAATGCTTTATCAAATCTTCAAAGTAATTCATTTAACTTGAAGCAGTTTAGACATATTATATCTAGAAATCATTTAACCTCTGGAACATATAGAGAATGACGTACTCTATCAAAAACTCAATATATTCTACTCAATCATTAATTTTGTTTCTTTCACAAATCTTAATTCTAATGTTTGCACATTCACTTTCAATATCACTCAAAACCAATGCTCAAGAATTTTCACTCAATAATTCAATAAATGAAACACAACTTGCTCACAAAACCCTAAACAAGTGTTTTCATACTTCTTCAAAAAAAGAGCACAATGTGGGTCTCAAACCCTAACTCAAATAATCTTCAATCTCTATCTCAAATGTTCTCTAAAAATTCACCAATGAAGCATATAGAACTCACTCAACTATTTCCAACAATGCTTATCAAACAATCCTGTTCACTTCGCCTTATATTTCACAACATTCATTCCAACAAATATTTTAAACCAAAGATGATGTGCCCATACCTTTTTTTTATGGAGATCTGTCTTCAAAACTTGTCTTATAGTAAACCGATCCTCCTTGTGCCACTCAAGGGTTAGATAGCAACAATCTATTTCAAAACGTCCACAAAATATTCCTTCCAAAATGTGCTCAGTGAAATCTGAAAATATACTCTAGAACCCTTATTTTGATCTCAAGGAAAATGCACTAAAGTTTCATCATAATACTACAAATACTCTTCTTCATAATGCAAAAGATACAATAAAATTCAAACCACGTTTACACCTTATAACTCCTAATCTTGCAAATTAAATCAACCCAACAAGATCACAAATTACACAAATAGTTTTTCATTTACACCTCATATCTCCTACTTGTCATTAATGCATTTCAAAAATAAATATAACCACCATTCAAAATAATATTCCAAGGCACTTAACAACTTCACTAGATCAAAATCTAAATTATTTCAAAACCCCTTTTTATGGAAAAATAAAATAATTTTAAAACCTTATACCTCCCAAGTTAGGCGTATACCTTGTAACATAGGACCTTAGGCATCAATTTAATTAAACAAAAAATAAATGCTTTGCATGTTGCCTCCATGGGAATCGAACCCTCGCTACCTCTACCACTACATCTTAGCCACAGCGTAACCACCACATGAGCTAAGCACTCACACGAGACCACTGTTGCACCCACTCTCCTTTGTCCCTTCCGCTAGTGCCAAAAATTCTAAAACAAAACTTTACTCTCTACTATCATCGTGTCTTGAACCTGAGACCTCCCTACTACTAGCACCAAATGATCCACCATTTGAGATATCCACTCAGATGGGAATTGAATATGGAGCCTCTTCTCCTTATTCCTTTCTTGCCTCAAAAAACAACCTAAAAATTTATCCCTTTTCTTTCTACCGCAATTCGTTCGACGAACAGGGTGAATAATTTATTGATTATTGAACACACTTTCCACCTTAGTCTTTGCACTATTAATATACCTTTGAAGGCATTCATATCCAAAGTCGTCACATTTAAAAATAAAACTTTGGCTTTCAATTTATATTATATTTTAATTATCATAATTTAAATTCAAATGAATTTAAATATCTAAATTCTTTTAGACCTTTTATCAATTAAAATATTAAAACTCTTTTAGGAATTTAAGGGGAAAATTTTGCCACCATCACTTTAGAAAAAATTCATCAAATAACCTTATTATTTTTTATCAAACACCATGGAAAGGAGTTATCTTTTCCCTTGCTTCCTTATGCCTCATGCGTTATATCAACCAACTTGGACATCAAACCTTTTGATATTAATCAACCCTCTTGACATTAATTCCATCAAATTAGGACATCAAAACTCTTGACATCAATGAAAACAAAACATGCTCAAATTTTCAACATATTGTTGGGAGAAATTATGGGGATATATTATTGTTATTCACGTGAGACTTCACAGCAATCTCATGTTAGATTTATTTGTTAATTTGTTAGCTCAAATTAGCTAATTGTTGTATTTTCATTATGTATTTTATTCTATTTAAACACTATTGAATGAAATAATCACACTTCGATGTGATTTCACATCACCCAAGATGTTGTGGCCACAATAAAAGAAAAGGAGACTTGCTTCTTCATTAAAATCATAGAAGCAAAAACTAGATAGATGACCTAATTTATTACATACAACAAGTCCAATACCCATTGGACTTAAAGTGGACTTAGAGAAGGGTCTTACATACAACAAGTCCAACAAGATATAAAATGTTCATTAAATTCTCATTAAAATAGTTCTATTTTGAAGAAAATTTGACAATATCCTCTTGAGATGTGTCAAAAATGGAAAAATAGCCCCATTGCTCTAGGAATCCCATCAAGGATTCTCTGGTGGACATTTTTCAGCCTATACAACTATGGTAGAAATCATGCAGGCTAGATACTATTGTCTTACTATGTTTGGTGATGCACACTAGTGGATAAGAGAATGTGATAGATGAAAATTATTCACTAGTAGAAACAAAATTATCCCTTTACCTCTAAAGCCCATTGTTTTCTATGAATATTTCATACAATGGGAACTTGACTTTATTAGAGTAATCAATCCACCCTTAAGTGAATGTCATAACTAGATCTTGATAGCTATAGATTACTTTACAAGGTGTACAAAGGTAATTCCACTAAAAGAGGCCACTAGAAAGTTCACCACAGACTTCCTAGAGGAAATTATCACCTAGTTTGGTGTGCCCAACACCGTTATCATAAATAATTCCCCAACATTCATTGGAACTAAAGTAAGTTATTTTTCTCTCCAATATAGTATCTACATGAAGGCTTCTTCCAACTACAATCCATAGAAAACTTGCCTAACATAATTCTCAAATAATATTCTAAACTATATATTAAAGAGAATTAGCTTTGACAACTATAGACAATGGCATTTGCACATCTAATTATACTTGTGGTAGAACTAGATCACACTAAATAAAGGTATTTTTTTCTCTCCATACTCATTTTATGAATGAGAATCTAGGATCCCCATCTCCATAGAGATTTTTACACTACAACTATTATATCAACTAGAGGTTTAAGATAACAATGCTATGTCGATAAGACTAGGAGAATTATTGAAGCTAAAAGAGCAAAGGGAGGTAAAAAGAGAGCATTTTACAAAAGTCTTAATAAATTATGAAGAGATGGTTTGTCTAAAAGGCTATAGCATAGTATTTTTGAATAGGTAAATCAGTAATTAACCAGGATGAGGACCACAATAAACCAGGCCACATACCAAGTTTGAAGATATTTGAAGCAAGCCACACATCATCACTGAACTCAAACTGGAGAACACAATAAAGCTTTTCATGGCTAACAGGTACTTGCTCCCAATATATGTTAATGGAATCTACCTAAAGAGGTACCCTTGAAACTTACCTTAAAAAATAAATAAATAAGGATGAGATATGTTTTGAATAATGAGACCTTTGATATCAAAGATAAGGGATTCCATGTGCCATCATATGCATGATCACCCACCTCTTTATACACATAGTTGCATGAAGCAATAAAATATTTAGATGAAGCCTAACCTATGAATTTAATTTCTTTGTTACTACAAACAAATAAGTTCTAAATATTAAGCCTTGATTAGGCTTCTCTTGGAATGCACCATATGCTACCTCATTCAGGCATAGCCAAATGAGGTATGAATCTTTTGCACAATAAGAAAAGAATAAAAAAGTCTTAGCTAATCCAACTAATGGCTTCCTACTATGCATGGAGGTCACTGTCATAAAGATAATTTTAGTCTTGAGTGTCAGGATTTAGCTGATATTTTCATAACAACATCAACTTTCATTCTTCTCAGACATTGTTGAACAAGGTGTGAGACTATGAATGTCAAGAAAAGCATGTAGAGTTTTACTATGAACTATATTATTGGTTCATTTATTATTTTTAAGATTTTTTTGATGTCCTCTTTGATATAGAAGGAATATTCCTCCCATTATGGTGGTCTGATGATCTTGTTTTCAAAATAATGTATTTTAACACATGCCCCTATCAACTCTATGTAGCTTCAAACTTGTGTTACCAAGTTCATGTCTAATCCTAATTCCACACTTGTTTTATTCTTGAGGAATATGTCCCTTATCGTATATTAAATTTTCTTAGTACCTCCCTTTAAGATTTTATAAGGAGTGTCTAAATTTACCCTCCTCCATTCTTTTGTAGGACTTACCAAATAGTTCTTCTGGTCTCCTAGGTGGAAGAGTGGTATTCTTCCATCTCAACCTCCTTTTACCCTTCCTCTTTGAAAATCCTACTTCAAACAATCCAATATAAATATTTTCTACTAGGGTAGATATTGGAGACACAATGGTGGTAGTTGGAGGGGATAGTAGATCATATTTTGGCATGGAATATCTTGTAGAGAGGAACATGGTATCCATAATAAGGAATGAGAGATAAATGATTTTTCAAAATATGGAAAAATATTAAGTTCTAGGAGGTGGAGATTCACTTGAGTGGGGGCTGATTCACTCAAGAGATAAATCAATTTACTATTTGGAAAATGTTTGGTTTGAGAGCGAATCACTTCTTTATAGGGGAGCAAATTGCTCAATTTGGCTAGCAATTTTCTTTCTTAGATAGAATTGAAAAAAGAATTTATGAGTAGTTCGGTTAACTTGTTGGAGTGAATCAATCAATGGAGAGATCAAATAACTAGATAGCCATACTTTGGAAAAATATTATTGATATAGAAATGCATGGATGAACTAGATTTAGAGGAGTGAATCACTCCTTGAGGTTTTAGGAATATATAATTCAAGGTGATACTTTGTAGCAAAACTTTATATATCTTTAGTTTCTAGTGTAGAGTGAGCCATTTTAAAACTTATACAATTTGTTTAGGAGAGGAGCCTAGATGGGGATTGAGCTAGTTAAATCAAGAAAAATGGGAGCAAACAAGGTGGTGTTAAGGGATTTTTCTAGAAAAGTGTAGTGAATTTTCACTACATACAAAACCCAGTGGCAAATTCCGACTCAAATTGGGAATTCAAAAAATGGGAAGTGCAATAGGAGCATGAAACTAGAGTGATTGGGTTCTTGAATAAAGTCTAAATGAAAGGTTTCAATGAAATTCTAGTAACAAAACCATGTGACAAAAGTAAAATAAGGGTTTTGTCATCATATCAAATACGACATTGCCCTTAAAGTTTTGATATATGGGATTCCAATTAAGGGTCAACTTGCATTAACCAAATCTATTAGAGAAATTGAGGAAAACTATTTTTTGAAATGATAAGAGAATAAATGGAACCACATGATCAAAGTCAATCTTGAGGATCAAAAAAAAAATTCTCCCACAAGCAATTTTCCTTTTTGTAAGTACCACAAGCCCTAGTTTCCAAAGGAATAAAAATGCATAAATGCAACATTTGAAATAGTCTAACCTATATATAGATCATTTATTTTAACAAGACCCCAAAACAAATTTTGATCTACTAGACTTGAATGTAGAATGGATCCTAAAGCCCAACAATTAGAATAATGTAATAATATCCTGCCCACAGTAAGACTGAAGGAATTTCAACTTTCAAATTATGAGCTAAGTGTATAAATATACAATTTGAGCCTAAATGAGAAGGGAAATAATTGTATTTTTGTATCTACTATCTGACCTTAGATATGATCTTTCATTCACCTTTTTTTGTGTATTTATCTAGACTTAAACCTTTAGTCAATCTATGTACAAATATTTGAGTCTCTTTTACTTTGGTATATGTATATGAATGCTTTCATATATATAAGAGCTATGACTAGTATATGTCTTAGTCCTTATACAATTTTTATGAGTATATATTATGTCATTCTAAAACCATATTCATTGTTACCCACATGTTTGATGCATGTATTTTCTCATCCCATTAATACACAAGGTATTTGTGATTATTAGTGCATTGCAACTTATAGCATAGGATTATTTTCCTTTATGTTCCTTCTCTTTCCTTTGTCCTTAGAATAACCCAGTATCTTAGGAATAGTTTATAAATTTGAGCATAATATAAAACATAAACAAGGAGCAATACTTGAAAAAATTCTTAGAGGTTGTGCTTTGAGTTCTAGTTTATCCTCATAGGGATTTTGTAACTATGCACTCTTCAAGAGGCATGAGCACCAAGAGAATCTAGAAAATATAGAGGATGGACATTGTGCTCTAAGTGTTACCTAATAGTTTTTCCTAGCACACCTAGTGGGATGAATCCCAATATTTATGTCATTGATCAAAGATATTATGATGAGATCCTAGTGAAAATCTTAGCCTCCTTGCTTTCTAAATCATATACAATATTCACCTAGTGACTCCACCATTTGAACGAATCATTGACCTACAACTCCATGATTTGAAGGGAAACCTAGTAATTTATAAGCTCGATACCTATCACAAGGTACAATACAAGAGTAAATCCATAGTTGTTATTTCCACCACTAAAATTATGTTCATAAAATGAGAATTCAAGAGGAAAACATTTTTGCATAATAAAACCCACATTAATAATGATACCTATCTAGAATGATAACAACCCATTTTAACCACCAATCCCACCTGCTATGTGGGATGAGATTATGGCTTTTATATTAACATCCTTACCATTATTCACTAGAGAAGATGCAACAAATCCTGTAGAGCACCTCTAGTATATGGTCATTCTATGTGCACTATATAATATTGAAGAACAAAATATGACACTAAGGTTATTGGATGCATCTTTTAAGGAGAAAGCACATGAATGGTATATTTTTCTTACTTCACATTAAAATCATTGATTAGGATAAATTCACCAATATTTTTTTAGATATATTTGGAGAGAAGGCTGATAGAGTATTTCTCCTAGAGTAGTTATCAACCATCAAAAGATATCATACGGAAGCTATGGATGATTTTAATACCTGGTTTCATAAGACCTGGTACAAAATCCTTAAATAAATCTAACCACCCCTAGGTATGGCCTTCATTTATTATCTAAAAGCTTTTGATTCAGATTTAGTTATGATGGTAAAATCCAGAGGAGGGAACATTTTTTCAACATCTTACGGGGTAGCCACTCAAGACAAAAAGGACCTAATCCAAATAGGAAGGCTAGATCCTAGGCCTCCTATGCTTCTTTTTTTTAATATTCAACCACCATACCAGCCACCTCCTATTATGCAACATACCTCTTTCCAACCATATCCCATTATGAATCTTGTTCTAGTACTTACTTCCTCTCTATATTTGAATCAACCTTATATTAATCCCCAATATTTGGAGATGAAGGAAATGAAGAATATAATAAGGTTAATATCTAATGAGCTTATAGTCCTTAAGCAAAAATAGAATATCTTGAGGTTCCCTTACCAAAGTTACCCAAAGCCTAATTTCCAACCAAGTAACCAAGGCTATTACCCCCTCCAAATTACTATCAAAGTTATCCACCATAGCCTTTCTAGGATTCTAGTTAGCATCAAGGCTTTGAGCAACAAACTATACCTATGGTTCCTTTGTAATAGTCACCTCTTAACCTAGTCAAGGATATCACACCTACTCCAAACAACTATCTGGAGGACCAATACATCTATCAATATTTATATTTATATCCATATTATTATAGCTACAATAATTCTTTTTAGAGCACATATTTTGCAACCTAGACCATCTATCTCGAATTGACTATGTAAAAACTAGGATAAACTACTCAAATTTCAACCCTAGATATCACTCCAAGCACTAGTTCTTAACCTCTTGGTCTAAAATATACCTAAGTGGATGACTTGCATCCTCAAGACCTTGACCAAAATTGGAAGACCTAGAATCTCGTAGAGATCAAGCTCTGGAGTAGGCCAGTTCCTGTAAAATTATCTAAACTAACAAGAGGGGTTTGTAGACTAAAGAAAGGGATGCATTAGGTTAGAATCTAGGACTTAAAATATCTAGGATTCAATAACAACAAGAGACATAAGAGCATGAAGTTCTCATTCCCTTAACTAGACCAAATTGATTAACAAACCATCCATCATCAAATATTGCAAAACGATAAACAAATAAGCACATACATAGTTGAGCATTCTAGGAATTGAATCAATAGTAACATGGGGGGAAATATAGATAACAAAATAAATCTTAATATAATACACCTATTCATTCAATTTTAAGAGAAATGCTTTAAAAATAAGTCAACATACATACACATTCCACAAAATTATTAGATAGAGGCCAAACAACACTTCAATTTTCATTAAGAGGTGTATAGCACTTGACCATACAACTTATCAAATTGTAAACACTAAATAGTTGACCCTTAAAATAGGTTACATTTAAGTATATATAGTTTTAATTTATAATATATTTGCCTAGAATGATTGTTGTCACAACTAACTATAGGCCTATCAAGTGAGTACAACATGTTCACTTTTATTTTTGGCTCATTCTTATGTAATTGCAATAACATCATTATGTTGATGTGGCTATCTCTAATTTCTCCTAGAAACATGGTGTCCTATGTGTCTTAAGTTGGTTCATGATATTATCTAATTTATTTACTTTACTCCCCTTTGCTTTATGACTAGTTAAACTACATTAGGATATGTGTTGAATAGGGAAGCCTTTGATTGTTGATATTTTTTATATAAGATTCTTTCTTTATGGGAGCATGTCTAGGCTTCTTAGCATTCTGTTGGATTCTTTTTCCTTAAACAAAAGTAATCCAACTTTTATTCTCCAAGTGCTAGACTTTTATTTTTCTTTCGTGATGTTAGCCTAACCAAAATTCTAGCCTTCATATCAAAACTTAGTCATTTTTTTTATTTACCTCATTGGATGCTAGACTTTTATGCTCTCCTTGATGACATTAGCTCCTTTAAAAATATATCCACCATCTACACTTAATCACTTTTGTAATTCATTTCTTTGGGTTCCAAAAGTGCTCCTAATTTAAAATTTCTCCACTTTTCTATGTTGTAATTCATGCCTTAGAATATTTTTGGCTTCAGTATTGGTCTTATTTTGTGCCAAAATTTTGTGTATTGTTGATGACATTAACCTATTAAAAATTCTAGTGCTTATTTATACCTAGGCATATTTTTGATCTGGTAAGGAGTTGCTTTGATTTTTAATGTTGGATCTTCATTCAAACACTTAACCAACATTTCTTGTTGATGCATCAAGTGCCAAACCTTTTATATACCTTTGATTATGTCAACTAAAAGGTTTGGAAATATTTTATTCTTAGCCAAAATTTGAGTTTGACATTACAACAAAATGCTATACTCTACTGCCTTAGTCAACTTTTGAAATTCAATTGTGCTATATGACATACTTTTAAATGTTCATTTATGATTTCAACATCTTAAAAGTCTACCCACCTTTTACACTTAGCAAAATTTGCATTTCAAAGCTTGTTGAGTCTTCATACCTTACCTTATTTTTTCTTATCCTGATGACTAAATTTGTTTGGCTATGCTTGTCTTATTGGCTTGACATGTATCAATTCATTAGAAAAAGTTCTCCTTGAAGAGATTCTCTATAGATGTGGGTCAACTCTTTCTACCCACATTATTGTCACCTTGCAGGAGGGTTTATGCTTTCAAGAACACAAAACCCATATAGTCTTATCTTGTTGTGTAATGGAGTCAAAAGAAATAAAAAATCTACTTATACAAGTGGATATTATCTACATACTCCCTATATATAAGGTGCCATTATTTGTTCTAGCATATTCACCTTGTCCTTCCTACATAACTACCCTAGATTTTTCATCCTATTATCCTATGTTAATTCTTTAGCTAATTGAAGGAGCTACCATAAACTAGAATTATTTACAAATATTATTCCATGAAATCTAAGAGGGGACATAGACTACTCTAAATTTGTGAAGAACCTCTCTCAATTGAAAATTTCTATCATGATATGGATAGCTATACTTCAGGATAATTCTTGTGATCTTGAAAGTAGCATAAAGAGACTATGAAGAGTGTAATGATCTATTTCAATTCCAAAGGATTACATGATGAATCAATCTGACTTTCATCAGTGATATATAGAGCCAACTATTAGATGAGCTACTCATTGGTATAAAATTTACCATCTATACCCTAGAATATTGGGAAAATAAAATCCATGAGCTCTTGTTTTGAGATATTTATTTTATCTATATTTGTTCTATGTGTAGTTATTATGTCCCCTCCTTCCATAATTAACTAGTTTCCACATATTATTTGTGTTGAGTAGGATTTTGATTTGCTCAAATATATTTTAGAGTGTGCCAATAGGTATGGTTATTCTCCTCTATTTATCACTATGTGTACTACTGCCTATGCCTACTCTAATTTTTCCATCAGGTACTCTCTTCCTTTGCTAAATTATTCTTCTACCTCCTAGGTTAACTTCAAAATATATGCTATATTTTCTACTAGTGGAAAATATTTCATGACTATCTCCTTGATTTTAATCCAATATTGACCTTATATCTATTTTAGCATCTCCCACGAAAAGCTAAGATTATGTGGCTTTTTATTTTCTTACTCAAGCTATAATTGCACTATTGCCAATATTTCTTACTAATCCTAGAATATTTTTTTATTATTGGTTTAAAAAGGGGGTTTTGAAAGGATCCCTTAAACTTTTAAAAAATAAAAACACAAAGGAGACTATATTTTGAAGATGATATCCAAGATATATACTAGGAAAAACTAAAATAGGGAGACAACCTTTGCAGGACAAACTACAAAGGAGACCTAAAATTGACAAAGGGTTTCCTACCTAAATAGGGAAAACCCAACATGAGACAAATGAAAATAGGAACTAATGAAAAAAGAGCCTCCTAGACCCTACTAAAACAATGCAAATCATTCAAAATTGAAATAGACTTCCCACTTGATATTGAACCATATTTATCCCATGAGAGAAGCAACTTCACTAAGGAAATCTAACCAAGGGAAATCATCACTAGCAGACGGATCCAAAGAAACTACAATTGTAGCTCAAAATTTTGAAAATAGGTTTCATGTCGAGGGAAACCTTCACCAATAGGCTGATTCAGAGAAATAACACTAACATTTTGAAAAATGTTTCACCAAAAAGCTAATCTTAGAGTCTTGACCTTAGATCTTCTAGTTATTTTTCTTGTGGTTGGATCTATAGCCCCCTATTCTATTTGTTCTTCTAAAATATTTTGTTTTCTATTTCTTTGTTGGAGTTGCTTTTCAATTGGGTATTTGTCTAGTAGGATTTTTAGGTCTTGGACTTCCTTTTTTAGAGAAATTTTCTCTACTTGTTCCTTTTCTAGATTCTATTCTAGGTTTTCAACTTTCTTCTTTACAAATTTATACTTTACCTCCATCTGATTTTTTTGAAGATATAGTGTGTTTGCTTTGGTATGAAGAGCTCTAAGTATATCCTCCCTAGGGAATTTTAAAATATCATACCTCTATTCTTCAATGTGATAATCTACTACTATAATTTCTAAAGTAGGCTTGCTAACCTTTAGGAATGTAACTACTTTGACCTACTCCCCAGTAATTGGATCTATACCATCATATGTCCAGGTGGTTGTTTTCTTTATCTCTTTTTGAGGTACTTGCTCCTATGCCCATTTTTAGATGTTTGTTTCAACTTTTGTTTTTTTTTGAAAAATTTGAAAAAACTTGTATTAAAACAAAGATCAATTACAATATGGGAAGAGACTCTTCCCAACCAAAATCAAAGAGAACACAAGCTTACAATAGTAGAAGAAGATTTGCAATGGAGCCAAATATCCTAAACCATTAACTAGCTAGTAGGGGGGTTGGCATGGACAGATGATGCAGCTTGTCACGAAATCGTGACACTATTCTTCTCCTTAGGCCGTGAACATGCAACATGTCACAATATCACGACACCTTTCCCCTTTGGCTGTGAAAAAGCAACATGTCGCAATATCGCGACATTTTCCTCCTTTGGCCGTGAAAATTCAACAAGTCACGATATCGTGACACTTTTCTCCTTTGGGCATGAAAGTGCAACATGTCGCGATATCGTGACACTTTTTCTCTCTCGGCCACGATGAAGCAACATGTCGCAATATCGTGACACCTTTTCTCCTTTGGCCATGAAAATGCAACATGTCGCGATATCGCAACACCATTTCTCCTTTGGTCGTGAAAATGCAACATGTCGTGATATCGCGACACCTTTTCTCCTTTGGCCGTGAAAATGCAACATGTCGCGATATCGTGACACCTTTTCTCTCTTGGCCGTGAAAATGCAACATGTCATGATATCACGACACCTTTTCTCCTTTTGCTGCGATGCTTCAACTTTTGTATTACAAATAAGAATTTTGGTAATTAATTACTAGAGATATTGGAAGCATTAATGACATATTTGAAAGGATACAATTGTTTTGATGGGGGTCTTAAGGATAAAATTCTAGTATTCACAAGGGTGTTTGGATGTGGGATGTTGGGATTTTTCTAGCCTTCACGTATAAAAGAAGTGGAAGTCATACCTAATAGTGGGTTTTGAGAGGGTGAAACTTCTCTTACAAGTGAAGGTGGTGGAAGTGGTTGCTCTAGCAAAGGTTGCAAAGGCAGTAGATTATTTTTAGAAATACGAGGAGAAATAAAAGTTATACTCTTGCTTTCAATAGTCACTTCTAAGTTGGTAAATTGAATTCCTAAATTTTGAATTATATCTTAAGTACATTCATATGTCATTGTTATATTTTAAATTTTCTTTGGGGTTTCCCTCTCTCAAGTGCTTAGAAGACTCTTTCTCTTTGTCTTTTCATTTTACCTTTTTTATTGAAGATGTTGGCATATATCAAGCTAAGTCTTATCCTTGCTAGGAACTGTTGTAGCAAATACTTCTATATGCTTTATTGTTTGAGTTTTCTCAGCTCCTACAATGTGCTCTACTTGTTCTTATTAACTTTATTTTGATATATTCTCTATTAATAGATAATGGTAATGTACAATTGCTATTTTAGCATCCTTATGTCATCCCTTATATCTAATTATTTCTTCTAAACGTGAATCTTCTTCCAAATCTCCATAAGTGACCACAGGTTGTTCTCTAATGGGAATTTGTTTCATGGTTTCTTCTATCTCCTCAACAAAATGTTTTTTCTCCTCTTTGATCAATTCAAGATATCTTTCTTCTTTGTGCTCCTCCATCTAGTCTTCATATTTTTTATCAAACTCAACTTCAAAATATTTATCTGAAGGACTAGGGAATATCTTCTTTTGTTTATATCATTCACACCTTGAAATCCACCATTCTCAAATTTTCTCTTCAATCCATCCTATCTCTTCTTTGATTTTATCCACCATATTATTGCTTATTCATTGGTCCCTATGTCTAACTAGATCAAAATTTTATTTGTAGGGATAACACTTTTCCCATGGAGTTCACCTTTGCATTTCATTGATATCAAGATCAGGAGATTGATCCTCTACTTTATTTCTAAATTTCTCTATCTCTAACCAAGTAAGATGTTTAAATATTCAAGGCTTAGTATTTAATTCTGCTAATTTAGCTTTGAATTTTTCTTCCAGATCATAATTCCACATATGTGGTACTATTGGTAGTTGAAGTTCATTAATATTCTCATCTAGAATTCTTGCTTGACCTCTATTTATCATAATTATATCTTCAAAATTAAAAGGATATTGGTAAGTGCAAGATTTTTTAATCCTAACACCAAAAATTTCATTATCTTCATCAATTTATCAATATAATTCCATGCTAAAAACCTAGAAAATGACATAATAGGAATTACATACAGGTTCCTAGGGAAGCTATATACTCTAATGGTAGTACCACCCTACAAAAAATGCCAATCGCCTAATTCATGCTTCTTACCACATAGCTTATCTACAACATCAAGGCTTAGCCATAGAATTTGGATATAAATGTATGCTAGTGTAGGCCTAAGAAATAGTTAGTTGAATTGAAGATATGTAGTGGTCTCTCTAAGGGTAAGGTCCAGTCAACTATAGGAAGGTATCATAAATTATTTGCTCTTGCTTGAATTTTTAAGCTTTGCATTCCTATAGAAACAACTCATCTAGGATGTTGTGGCCACAATAAAATAAAATTAGACTTGCTTCTTCATCAAAATTAGAGAATCCAGGAACTAGATACAATATTTAATTGATTACATACAACAAGGCCAATAACCATTGGACTTAAATTAGAATTATATAAGGGTTTAAAAGCTATATAATGTTGAAGGTAGGATGGTGAAATCGACATCTCTAGCAAAAATGGGAAGGAATTTTCAAACTTTTACAGATGATTTTGGACTGGAGTAGGGCAAGATTCCTCCAAGTGAAGTAACCAAGAAATATGGATTGGAGGGCCCTGATCCTAACCCAAGAAAAGAATGGGGCCAGACCATTGATCGACCTTGGAAAAAAATGAGGGGTTTCTTGATCCTTCAACCAATAATGGATCTCATTTGGGAGATAAATCTCCCTCACCTCAAAGCTATGTTAAGAAGGTCAAAGGTATTCCCAGCTCCTCTGGGAACCATCCGCTTTTGCTTCCTTACAATGAAGACCTGGTAATCCCTGAATCTTTCATAGTGGATTATATTTCTATATAATATTTTTCCCTTGTCAGGAAGTTTATAGGTGGAAGACCAGATATGGAGTCTGTGAGAATATGGGTTGCTTCCAAATGGAGAATTATGGGGAGCATGGAGCTCATTGCCTTATCTCAAGGTTTTTTCCTGATCTGATTGAGCAACTAGAGTGATTCTACACAAATACTCATGGGAGGTCCTTGGTTTTATGGTAGGAAAATTTTGTTCCTTTGGAAATGGGGGGAATATTTCAACCCAGAAACCCAAAACATTAACTTCACTCTCATTTGGGTTCATCTCCCAAATCTCCCCATTCACTTCTATCATGAAGACATTTTATGTGGGATTGCAAAGCACATTGGATATCTTGTGGCCATTGACCCTACCACGAAGGCTTTGTCCTACATGGCTCATGCCAAAATTTGTGTAAATACCAACTTGGATTCCCAATTCCCAACCTACATCAATCTCATAAATGGATCCTATCAAATGTGTCAAGCAATAGAGTATGAGAACAAGCCAGTTTTCTGCATAGAATACCAGTCCCAAGGCCATTTGAAATACCAATGTCCATATTTCAAACCCCAAAAGGAGGCATCCAACTCCAGACATCCTTTTTCATGCAAGGTCGATACCCAATCCAAAAATAAAAATGAAATATTCAAAGCACCCTTAGGCAACAAGTAGAAAATAAAGTCAAGCAACCTGTCATCCAGGAGTTGTCTTTAGATAAGGTATGTTCCATGTTCACTTTTCCAAATCGGTTTGGCCCGTTATCTAATTCCTCTCATGATGACTTCTCTTTCCAAAATCCACCCTTCCCCCCTTCCTCCCCCTCCTCCACCTCATTCCCATTCTAGGTTTGGTCCTTCCTTTCCCCCTCTGAAGGGCCCCTTTCCCCAACCAAATCTATCTTTGAATCCCTACGAGAAGCGGTGAGTCCCTCCTTCCACAAATTGGATCACAGTCCTATCATTACAAGAAGCTATAAAAAATCCCCTATTGATACAGGGAGTGAGAAAAAAAGAGGAAGACCAACCTTGGCTGAGAAAAAGAAAAAATATACTAAATATCAAGTTTCCAATGGATTACAAACAACTTTGTTCCCATACCTGTTCAATCAGGCCAAGGATGAATAAAAAAATCCTAAAATTCCCTGCAATAGAGTAAGGGAAGAAAAAAATCCTCTAATTTTCCCAAGTGAAGATTCTTTCTTGGAATTTCAGAGGTCTAAACAATTCTGCTAAATAGAGGTTTGCAAGAACTGTAAGGAAAGATCACAAACCCACTATTTTCATCATGCAAGAAACAAAAATTGATGCATCCAAAATAAATAGAGTTGTCAATGATGTGTGTAAAAACATCCATTGGGACTTTTCTCCTGTTCAAGGCTCTTCAGGTGGTCATTTGTGTTTATGGTATTCTAAGAAAGTTGAAGGAAGGGTCATTTCATCTTCTAAAATAACTCTAAATTTAGTTTTTTTTTGCAAATACAAGCATTTCACTTGGGTGTTATCCAAAACTTATGATCCAAATAACCCTCTTGATAGAATCTCTCTCTATAGTTCCCTTTCCCACATGAAATATGCCTTCATCAACTATCCCTATATTCTAGAATGTGACTTTAATTTTCCCCTCTTTCCCTCTGATAAGAGGGGTGGCAATTACATCCATTCTAGGAGAATTAAAGAGTTTCATGACTTTGTAACTGAGAATGAACTAATAGATGTTCAAATAAAGGGTTGTCAATTCACTTGGAGTAATAGAAGAGTGGGTCCCAAACACATTCAAGTAAAGTTGGATAGAGTCTTCCTCTCTCAACAAGCTATTCCCACCTTCGGGGATGCTTCTCTCATATCTCTCCCAAGAAGTGTCTCTAACTACTACCCCCTTCTCTTTGAAACTAACAAGGATCCCTCATTTAAAATTCCATTTAGATTTTAAAATATGTGGATACAACACCCTGATTTGATAAACAAGATTTTTGAGTGATGGCAGCTACCTTTCCCTAGAACTGCTATTTCCCAAGTTACTCAAAAATTGAGAGTCATCAAAGAAAATCTCAAAATATGGAACAAAGATATTTTTGGGAATATCTTCAAAAATAAATATCATATTTTGAGTAGACTCAAAATTATTGATCAGCAGATCCAAAATAACCAATTGACTCCCCAAATCATAAAATAAGAAAGAAAACTCCTCTTCGAGTACCATAACATTCTTGCCAGGGAAGAGATATATTGGAGATAGAAGTCTTGAGCCCTTTGGTTCAAATATGGTTATGCTAACACAAAGTTCTTCCATGCTTACACTCTTCACAATAGGAGTGCAAACAAAATTAAGGAGCTTATTTTTGTTGATGGCACTACCTCTAGGAATATTTTCAAAATTAGGGATGAAGCCTCTTATTTCTTTAGCAACTTTATGGGAACCTCCTCCCCATAGTATGGTGAATATCAATAGCTTCTCCTCTAGAAAATTCCCTCTTTGGTCACTCCTGGAATGAATTTCTCTCTCATACAACCCCTTTGCCAAGATGAAATTAAGCAATTTTTGTTCTCCATGCATCCCGATAAGGCTCCTGGTCCAGATGGGTTCCCTCCCTATTTCTTTTAAACTTTTTGGGATATTATAGAGAAGGATATTTGTAGTTCTATTAAAGATATACAACAAACCAAGATCATCCCTAGAGGAACCAACTCAAATTTCATTGCCCTAGTCCCCAAAAGTCTCAATTGTAAATCCATAACAGACTTCAGACCCATCAACCTTTGCAATATCATTTACAATATTTTAACCAAATCCATAGCCCTGAGGCTCAATAAAATCCTCTCCCACATTATATACACTTGTTAAGGGAGAATGATGCACCTTGTTAGAGCCATAACTTGTGAACCATACGCCCATTTGCCTTAAAATTTAACAGGTGGTTCCGCATGCGTATTCTGTATTAGGATGATCTTTGATCCTCCTAACCCTCTAAAAATAATGTTTTTGGGACCTAATACCGACATCTAGTGCCCAAAAATTAGCTTTTAGAATAGGTTCCCGAGTTTTTTGGGTTTTTTTGGTTGTTATAAGTTTATTATATTTTGTTATACCTTAAGTTGAGACCTAATATTTTAAATTAAGGTTCATTATTGTAAGAGGGATGTGTGCACCAAATTTGGGCGCAATCCGACTCATTTCTATTTTTAGCAGTTTTTAGGAAAAAGATCTATTTTTAGCAGTTTTTAGAAAAATACATTTTTAGGGTTTCTTTAGGGTTTATTTGGTTTTCGGTTGCTATATGATGGATTGTAATATTTTGTAGGAGTGTGAATTTAGGAATGAGAAGAATATCAATTATAATTTTTCTTCTATTATTGCATTTGTGTTACGTGATTGGATTCCATTTTGTTGGTCTCTTGTAGCTGAGTTTACACCATTTGGTATCAGAGCGGGTGTGATATTGCTAGTGAAGGGAAGATGCCACCTAGAAGATATTCCTAGATGAATAGGTATATCAAGGATCTAAATTTAGAAATAGCACGGTTGACTGGTGTGATTGATCGCATGGGAGAGAAGTCCCAAGGCACATGCAGATCAAGGATCTAATGATGAAAATATACTTGAGGAACGTGGATCTGAGGTCCATGCAGAAGTAGAACCAGAGGGCCCATAGGAATAAGAACATGGTTTTGAAAATTGACTAATACAAGATCTAGAGGGGCTTAAGGGGAATCTAGATGGGATCAAGATCGAGGTTCCCAAGTATGCTAGTGGGTTGAAACTAGAGGAGTTGATCAATTGGATCAATATCCTAGAAAAATATTTTGAATGGAGTAACCTTGCTGAAGAGAAGAAGGTTAAGCTCGCATGCACAAAGTTGAAGGGAAATGCATTTATTTGGTGGGATAATTTATAGACTACATGACAGAGGAAGAAGACCATTTGTTACTGTAGACACCAAAACAGCACCAATCCGATTATGTGACTGCAAACACTGATCGCTTTGACAAACATAGCCCCCAGGGCAGCCCTCAGAGGTTAAACAGTGGTCTTAACCACTTTCATAGCAATTTTGTGAGGTCAAGAAGCAATTTGGCACACTTGGACACTTTGCCCAGTATTCGTCTCACCCAGGGACGAATTCAAAATAGAATCCGTCCCACCCCAGGACGAATTCTGAATCCGTCCCTGGGTGGGACGAATTCTAAGCTTAACGGGCAAAAAGGCAAATGGTGCCAAGTGGCAGCCCAGAACAGTCAGTTAAGGGATCCTACCTTGCACGCATGTGTAAGTGGATAGAGGGGGCCGTTAGAGGACTATTACAAGAAGCATTTATCAAAGTTCAAGTCAATGAAGGACTCCCCTCCCTCATGGGAAGACAAGACTGCCACATGGCGCCTATGGCCAACACTTGGCTTTTGTGCTTCCCTCCCAAAAGAGACCCCTTGGGTCTATAAAAGGTGGGACTTTTCTCACCCAAAACATACAGGTTGAAGGAGTGTTCAAGCAACGAAGTGCTACCGAATTGAAGACTCACTTGCATCCCCCTTTGTTCACCTTCCTACATCCACCAATCTCTTTTGCAAGGGAGGTTGTTGGGTGGCCTTTGGAAGCTCGAACCTTACTCAAATCCGATGCATGGACATTTGAACCTACCAATTCGCCGACCCCCCAATCCTAAAAGGTTTTGGGCCCATCCCCGGTGGATTGGCTCCAAAATCGAGGGCCAACGGTGGGAGGCCCACTTGGGCATCCCCGCACCTCCCAAGTCCTAATTTTAGTTTTTGAGCACTTTAGATTATTTTTTTAGATTGCATTCTGTGTTACTAGGTCTTATTAGTCCATAATTGAAATTTTGTAACTTTTGGTCAGATTTTAGGGTGTTTTGTATTGCTTTGTCGTTTCGCTAACTTGCAGGTTTCAAGGTCAAATTCTCGAAGGTGGAGGCCAAATTGGTAAAATCCGACCATCTGGGTCATCCCAAAATGGCCCCAATTACCTAACCCCCCTATTTGCAGGAGTTTTGCAGGTCCCGGGATCCGACATTGGAGCAGCAGCAGGTCGGTTTCTCCTACTCAGAAGAATTCGTCCCACCCAGGGACGAATTATAGTCAGAATTCGTCCTGCCCAGGGACGAATTCCAGTTTAAGGTGGATTTGCCAGCTGCCTCAGTGGCAGTGGCCTTCGGTAACTTTTCTTACCTTCTGTCAGGTTTTGAAGCAATTTGGATTCACTGTTTTCACTTTTTCAGGCAAATATTCGTATGCATATTTTGTTAGTTTTAGAGAGAGAATGCTTTTCATTTGCGAGCGAGTGCTACTAATGTCTTGATCATTTCTTTGTTCGTAGGAGAAGCGACGCGAGGCGAAGAGCTCATCGACATCGGCGGTGACATCATCTTGGCCCGCCCATTGCAATCGTGGGCACGCGGAAGGAGGAATCATTCGACGATTGTAATCAAACCCTATTTGCGCTCCTAGCCCCTGAAAAGGGAGGAGGCATTATTGTAACAGAGATCGAAAGAAATTAATGAAAGGGCTATTTTTCTTTATCTGATTGCATCTCTTCCAACATGTCTCTTTTTTGTTTCATGTAATTTATATTTCTAGGACTTAGGCGTGCTTAATTTTGAATGCAATTGCACTTGGTGTTTCCTTTGACCGGAATCTCGTGCTTTCAGTGGCGATCACGGTGGGACTCTGTTTCCTGGTTTTTGAAATCATAGAAACTGATCAAATTTTTGTGTTTGTGCTTGAAAGGTACATATTTTTTTGTTGCAGACTGTTATTCATCTCTGACAGGGACGAATCCTTTTCTGCAATTCGTCTTACCCTGAGACGAATTCAAATTCGTCTCTGGGTGGGACGAATTCTCTTCTGCAATTCGTCTCCCAGAGGGACGAATTCCTGTCTGCAGATTTTTAAAGCAGAAATTTAGAGACAATAGGAGCAGGCAGAGAAGAGGTAGGGATTTTCATGATCTCTGTTATATTTTTTTCTTTTTCTGTTTCTGTTTCTGTTTCGTTAATTGTTTTCATTTAATCTTGCATTGCATTAGGAAAAGTCATGTATGCTAGTTTCATTTTGTTGAATAAAATGAATCCCACACACATCACGAAAAAATCTTAAACCAAGGAGCTGGTCGTAAGACCCCAGCCCTTGATCAAGACCATTGGTGGATTTAATCACCACCTTGGCTTGATTTGTATCCATTTCCCGATTTTCAACTGTTGTTAGACATAAATCCTGACGAAGACAGACCGAGCGTAGCTGGGGTGATTCCCATGCGCGTGAGGATAATTTTTCTATGGTAGGTGCCATTAATAGGACAATCCCCCTTCCGTATCGCCTACGTACCACGTACCTTCTGCTCTCACATACCTATAGTCTCCCTCTCGTAAGGGCGGGTATATAGAGAGGTTGGTATATCGGCCTGGCTGGTATATTGAAGGGGCGACCTTTTTGGAGTTATAAGAGCCTACATGATGCATTTAAACGTTCTACAAAACCTACAAAAACAAAAACAAAACATAAAAATGCACTAAACCAGTCTAGGGCACACCAAGAATCCTTAAAAGAGATAATCACGGTCTTGTGAATGTGTGTGTTTAATTATGCTTAGTGTAGACAAAAAAAAAAAAAAAACATAAAAACGAGATAAAAATTTATTTAGATAGCATAGAAGCACCGCAATGGTGTACACCCGCAGTCAAGCCCAATCAAGGGTGAAAGCTCTAGAAGGTACACAAAAAGCAGGCACAAGTCGCCTTCACTTCAGTCCTGAGGATTTGGTTATACCGCCTTATAGGTCAAACCTACAAAAGAATCCAATTCAGAATCCTCGGTGGGGTATGCCTATTCAAAGCAGCCCCTTTCGGGAAGATGCCTTACATGTAGACCTTGACATAAATAGAGAATCACCTCTTGAAGGTAGGCATGAGTGGCCACCGCGCAATGAAGCGCTAAACGAGCACACTGTCCATTTGGAGGGGCAACGTGGATATGGCATCCCTTCTTTACCTATCATCAGAACAGAGAGACCAAATCCGGAGTGCAGGGCTCCTTACATAGGGCAACCTAACTCCGCTCATCCCATTTACACCCGTAAAAGGGAGTATGAGGAAAACCATCGCATTCCTCGAGAGCAACAAACAATGTGGGAACCTTGCATTTCCGCACCAGCAGGATATCATGATCACCCCTTGAGGCCGGAACCTCGAGCACATACTGCCTACCTCGACAGAGGGAAGCGACCCCTTGAGATTTTAGAGCATCAAAACCGATGTAAACCCATAGGAGGAAAATTTGAACCTTCTGAACAAAATAGGGTAGAACAAATTGATCCGTCTGTTGCCAAATATACCACCCGTCAAGCCCAAATCATGCGGCTTAAACAAAGTCAGCAA
Source organism: Wollemia nobilis (assembly GCA_028583015.1). Classification (NCBI taxonomy): domain Eukaryota; kingdom Viridiplantae; phylum Streptophyta; class Pinopsida; order Araucariales; family Araucariaceae; genus Wollemia; species Wollemia nobilis. The sequence continues at coordinate 1,841,336 of JAQPPZ010016475.1, forward strand.
GAGATAGAGTATCAATACCGCTTGGATAAAGAACACATGCAACGTGAAGCGGATGAGTTATGCTATGAAATACCTAAGAGGGGGCCAACCCCTCGCATCCAAAGAGTTGAACAGTATGAGAGGCGTAATCCATTGGTGCAAGACAGGTCTCCACGACCTCGTCAAGCTCTGCCTCCAAGACCCCATAGATTCTAGAGGGAGGCAACTCCTCGAAACAATGATGGGTACCTTCAGCAAGAACTTGATCAGGGTCATAGGTTTCGCCCTGAGACTCCTCAAGAATTTTACGAGGAGTATGAACCAGAAGAGGAGTATATCGAAACTCCCCATCAAGGTAGGAAGGATGCCATTCGGCCACCCCTCCATAGGCCTCCAGTTTACCGTAACTTGCAACAAGAGCGAACAAGAGAGGAAGAAATAAAATCTTTCGATGCATACCAAGCGCTATTGGAGCGTTTAGAGTCGATGGAGACAAAAGCTGCTGGGCATCAAAAACCCACATTACATCTACTCCGCAATAATCCGGTGCATCCCTCAGTGCCTACACCTCTTTACCCCGAACACTTTAAGTTGCCTCAATTGGCAGTTTTAAAGGTGAAGAGGACGCACAGGAACATGTCACACGGTTTCTAAGCCAATGCTTCGGCATTCAAGATAATGACGCGTTATTGCTTAGAACATTCATAACCACATTCGCAGGCCCTGCCTCGGATTGGTTCACACAGCTGCCCAAACATAGCATAAGCAACTTAGATCAGCTAGTAGATGCGTTTCTTGAACGCTTCGCCTTCAACACAAGGAAGAAGGCATCACTTAGTGATCTTGCTAGCCTTAAACAATTTGAGGAGGAAACAATGGCAGCGTACGGGAACCGATGGAGAGCTTTGCTTTCTAAGTTACCCTACCGTCCTCCCATGTCGGACCTCACGCAAATGTTCGTGAAAAGTTTTTTAAAATCAATCTCCGGTCTATTGTTGCTTGCGACAATATGACAGCTTAGAAGAAGCTTTGGCGCAAGCCAGAGTCATAGAAGAGATTAAGATAGGCGAAGGCGCAATTGCCAAGCCTAAGAAGAAAGAGTGGAATAAAACCACTAAAACTGGGACAACGCAACCACAACACGCTGCAATCAACCAAGTTGCGATAAATGTCCCCGCGCCTGTGCAAGAAATGCAGCCTTAAAGGGCTAACTACCAGGCAGTGCCTCCTGCTTACGAAAGAGATAACAGGAGACAGGAACAGTATCAGCAGCGTCACCCTAGGCAAAAATTCACCCCGTATGCGAAGTCTAGGGACTCCTTATTTGACCGCTTGTCAGCGGCAAATCTAGTTACTCTGCCAGAAATCCAAATTTTTGACCCTAACGTTCCCAAGCCTAGGGGGTATAGGGAGGAATTGTATTGCAGATTTCATAGACGCAGAGGACATGACCTAAATGGGTGCTGAAAATTCAAAGAACTAGTCCAGGATTTGATCGACAATCGAACATTAGTCGTGGACAACCCCATCGCACCTAAAAACCAACAAATGGGGGTATTCAAGGACCCCTTGTCTGCCCACGAGGCGTAGACAAAACCGCTCCAAATAAACGAGGTGCGACAAGATCTTCCCGTGCAAGGATTTGTGGGAATGATTAGCATTGTAACAAGGAACATAAAATACCCAGCAGTTTCCCCCGAGGTACCTACGAGGGAAGTTCCGTCGACATCGCAGCCTCAACAATGCCCAATGCAGTTACCTCCGCCTAGACCTGAGGTCACGATACGAACCAAACTCACGCAGAGTTTGCGGACCACGTCAGCTAGGCTGTCCATCTACGAGCTTATTCAACAATCATCTCCACATAGAGAAGCTCTTATGGACATCTTAAAATCCATTGAAGTACAACCCCACGAAGCTAATTCTTTCAACGCCTTCGTGGGACATGTGAAACAATGTACGGAGCTCGTCATCACATTCAAAGAAAATGAGGTCAAAACAATATCAAATGACATGCCGGATCCACCCCTGCACGTTATCGCACGGGTCAACGGGATCCCGTACAAGAGAGTGCTGATAGATACTGGCTCGTCCAGTAACATCATAACCACTGCAGCGTTAAAGCATTTAAAACTGCCAGCCTCTCACATCACAGCTTCCACGTACACACTGCGAGCTTTTAACGATGCAATTTTCTCGACAGTCGGCACGGTTGTTCTGCCTATACAGGTAGGACAAAAGTCAATACCCACATTGTGCCATGTGTTGGAAGGCGAAATGGCTTATAACCTACTGCTAGGGCGGCCTTGGATCAGGGACATGAAGTGTGTCCCCTCGATCGCACACCAGTGCTTGAAGTATGCCTATGAAGGGCAAATACATGTAGTCCCAATGGACTTAGAGCCCTTCAAGTATTGCAATGCGGTACAATTCATACCTCAATCAACCCTACCATCAACGCATTTGGATTTTCAATTAAATCCATCTAAACAAGGTCCGATACCACAGGCACCACTGGTGGCAAATAAGGCAAAATCCCAGCCAGGTGAGACGTCATCATCGGCTCCTTCATCATCAACGCCACCTATCATGGTCCAACAGAAGGACAAGGGAAAGCAAATCATGGAAGACGTTAAGCCTCTAGAAGAGGGGTTGCCCACGGTCTCAGCAATATCAATAGAGGAAGTGCATAACACAAAGGAAACCAAGACTCCTAAACAACCAAACATGGAATGGACTCAGGAAGGACTATCGTTTCCTCCTACCCAATCATCAACAATCACTGTTGAGATGGCCAGTACAGGCCTGGGAGAGTACATAGTGCAAAATGTTGTGGCAACCCCCACACTGGAGTTAGTATAAGACATGGGAAGACCTCGCCTTCCCATTGGAACAATCGTCCCTCTAGGCTACCCATCGAACCAAACGAATTTTGTGTATGGGGGCCTTGATCATGGTTCTGAACCATGCGAACAAAAGGAAACAGATGAAGAGCCTTTTGTCGAAAACATCAATTATCTGTCGAACCCAAAATTTGCCCTAAAATATCTCGAACAATGCAATTGGCATGGGTATGGGTTAGGCAGATATGAGCAAGGGATGCGGATCCTTTGCCAACCAAGGTATCAGATGCCATATGACAAGTCGGGGGTAGGGTTCAACCATCCCCTGCCATTAGACATCTTGGTTGAAAACATGCAAGGCCTAGAAATAGGCAACAGGGGGGGATTGGCACAAGACCCATATGCCAATCCAAAAACAGAATACACATTGGGGGATTATCTCCCATGGTCTACAAACACCCCTGGAAATAGCAATAACCCCTCTCCTTTGCTAGAGAGAGGTGAAAGTTCAGAGAACAGTCATCAAAGAGAACAACAATGGCTTCCAGACATTTTTCTAAAACTGTTCCCATTAGAGGTTCCAGACGAAATAACACAGTCCCAAAAGAATCAGGTCCCTCCACTAAGAGTGGAACAACCGCAATGGGATCAGATTAATTCACTGGAATAGGAAGAGTCCTCAATGTCGGAAGCAACAGATACTGAAGAGGATGAGCAATTTTGGATCTATGAAAGTGATTCAAAAGACGAGACTGAGATGGACTATCTCAGACATGCGTGATGACATCACCACGCTCTAACCCATGAAGATCTAATGGGATAAATGGGTATATGATTAGGACATGAATGGCATGTAGACCCAGTGAGGTGGGACCAAGTGTTAGGCCTATGGCTCCAAATTCAAGATGAGCATCGTCCACCTCATGATCCCATCATGACAACAGTACCGAGGGAAAACCCCGCCTTCCTTTTTACACATAGAGACGAATTTGCACCTAGAGAGGATCCATTCGTGCCTGTTCCCATAGAGCCAGATCCAGAGTATAGGGAACATCTAAAAAAATCGAGTCATCACACCCATGGTTTTGGAGACCAAATTCATTCCATCCACATGATCTCCATTGATTTGACCACACCCATCCGCAATCCGACCGATCCATCTCGGTCATTGCATCTAAACATGGATGCCATCGACTGGGATCGCGTCAATTCACCATTGTCACCATCAGAGTACTGGCCTTTCGGTGAAATGTTTCATTTTACACCAAGGACAACTCAAGATATTTTTCAAGCTGAAGAGGGACCCGAGGTCCCAAACGTAGATCTTAACTCAGATGATGATATCCATTTAATCCCAACTCCACATCAGTTGGAGGACAGATCTCACATGTCAGTCGAAGAGACGACTGACGTAGACATCGGCACAGATCCAATGAATCCAAGGATTCTCAAGCTGGGGGTAAGCCTTTCCCCCGAAGAGCAAGCCGATTACATTGCCCTTCTTAAAGAAAAGAAGGAGGTTTTTGCATGGTCATACAAAGATATGCCAGGACTAGACCCGCAGCTAGTCATGCACAACTTAACGCTTGATCCAAAAATCAAGCCTGTAAAGCAAAAACTAAGAAAGATGCACCCAACAGTGGCCTTGATGGTCAAAGATGAATTACAAAAGCTATTGGATGCACAATTTGTCATCTGCGTGGATTATCCGCCATGGTTGTCCAACATGGTTCCCGTCAAGAAGCCCGACGGGAGGATTCGCATATGCACCGACTTTCGAGACCTAAACAAAGCGAGTACTAAGGATGATTTCCCCTTGCCAAGCATCGACGCATTGGTAGACGCTACAGCAGGTCACGAAATGCTCTCCATAATGGATGGTTTCTCAGGATACAATCAAATTCTTATCAATCCTGAAGACCAACTCAAAACAGCATTCACAACGCCTTGGGGGACATTTTGTTATAAGGTCATGCCTTTTGGCCTTAAAAATGATGGCACTACATACCAACGTGCTATGACGTATATCTTCCATGATTACATGCACAAAAATTTGGAAGATTACATGGATGATTTGTTAGCCAAGTCCAAATTGCGCTCAGATCATCTCGATGACTTAAGCAAGATTCTTGATCGCCTCATAGAGCATAAGGTCAGACTTAACCCCAAGAAGTGCGTGTTCGGCGTCACATCTGGAAAACTCTTGGGTTTTATAGTCTCCAAAAGAGGCATCGAAGTGGACCCAAACAAAGTCAAGGCAATCCTTGAAATGGCTCCCCCAACCACTATCAAGCAGCTCAAAAGTCTGCAAGGAAAGGTTTTGCGGCGCTGGAGAGGTGAGGGTCCACTGGGAGGCGCAGAGGCGGCAGTGGAGGATGTTGAGGTGGCAGGGGGTGATTGGGGAGGGCCATTGGATGATGCAGACATGGCGGATGTGGGAGATGAGGATGTGGACTTGGGTGTTCCGGAGCAGCCGGCCATGCAGGATGTGGAGGAACATTTGGAGCTTGAGCAGGCTACTATCCTCGTGAGTCCTATGCGTTCGGAAAATACGGAGGGGGTGGGGTCGGATGTAGGTGATGAGGTTGCACGGCTTACAGAGCTGCTACGGATGCGGGATCTAGAGAGGGATCTTCTGCGGGCTCAGTTTGCAGAGCGGGATAGAGTTTTGGTGCAGCGCGATGATGCATTGTCTATCTATCATCGGCGAGAGGCAGAGTGGTGTCTGTACCAGATAGACTTGGAGAGGGAGGTCATCTGCCTTGGCGAGTGGCTACCTGAGCCTTCGATTAGCAGATCTTCTCGACGGACAAGGGATAGTCTGACTGAGCATTCAACATCATCTTGCCGCAGGCGGTTAGATGAGGGGGGTGGTAGTAGGCATGATGCGGGGGCTAGCATTAGCCGCCTTGCAGGGTCCCGTAGGACCCACACCATGGGGGGTAGTTCTCGTCGCACCGATCCTGCGTGATCATGGTGGCCGACGCCTTAGGTTGGGTTTTGGATATGATTGCGGGGTCTGAGGACCTGTTTTGTAGCCTGCGGGCATCTTTTTGACGATATATATATATATACCGGTTTTATTTTTGGATTTGCACATGTGATGATGTGATTTTTGTTATGCATGTTTATTTATTTGATGAATGCAGATGAATTGAATTGTTTTAGATGTCTATGTGATATGCAAAATGGATGAATGCTAATTTTATTTATCTGGTTTTTCTTTGCTGTTTTTGTATTTTCTGATGGTATCATAAGGATGATAAGTAGCGCAGATGGTTTTGGGATGAATGTAAGATTTTCTGAGATTCAGACAGTTTTAACTCACTATCCATAACTGTACTTTATCTTACAGGACTTTTGAACAAGGTACGAATCGGACTTGTTTTTGACCGAGTTATTTAACATCCCTGTGTGTGCAATTGAGTTCATTTAGTGGTATTTGTTAGGATACCGCCAGTGCCAGATGGGCTTTCAACCGAACCTATACTGAGGATCACCTAATTAGCTCCACGAATTATTTTGTTGTATGTACTAAGATTAATCTGCGGTGTAATCCAAGATGCCATAAACTAGCTCATCCACATGCAAACATTGATCTGTACGCAAGTTAATGTGACAGATATATCGTCAAGCGGGAGGTTTACTTCTGTTACCAAATTGGTATTGAAGCTTGCCTTATGACCTACAGAATGTTGAGAGTTCCAGGGATTCAAGGTCAACTCCCTTCTTTTCTTCAATTGTATTGGGATACTTGCTCTTTTGTAGCGATAAGATCACTGTTTATTTTGATTTTTTTTTTTATTTTTTTTTTGAGTAAGGGATTGGGGATATGGAGTGATGAAAATCACTATTGTTTGTGCCTTTTGATGTGTGCACTATATTTGTCAAATTTGGAAGTTTGACATTTTGCAAATTTTTGTGTTTTGCAACTATTGAGAACTTTAGGGATTCTTAGGGAATTGGGTAGGGAGGAAGCTTGTCCTTTTGCCAAATCTCAGCATTCTATGGGTCATTCGCACAGGGGGATGAGCAAGATAACCGTTTCACTTGTGGTGACCTAGATTATTTTGCAGGTTTCGTCTTTCGTTCACACAATTTTGGGAATTTTAATGTTTGATTTGTGTTGGGATGTTATGTAACAAGGTGTATTTCAAGTATGACTCTACCTTTATAAAATCCGTTCGACTTGGTACACTACATGGCTAAAGAGGAAAATGATGACTGAATCACTAAAACTCTTAGTACATTCCCAGACCACTGACTGTAGTGTGGTAAAATTTATGCATGGTGTTGTTATTGTGTTTGATGAATTCGATTATGCCTAGAATTGAGATGCAAATCTTTGTTGATTTTGTTGATTTTTGTTGTTTTGTTTTTGTTGAATTTATTGATTTGTTTGACCAAGAGATTGCGATAATCCTTGGAGCTTTTTGTATTGACCAAGAGATTGCGATAATATTTGGAGCTTTTTGTATTGACCAAGAGATTGCGATAATCTTTGGAGCTTTTTGGGTTGACCAAGAGATTGCGATAATCCTTGGAGCTTTTTGGGTTGACCAAGAGATTGCGATAATCCTTGGAGCTTTTTGGTGACCAAGAGATTGCGATAATCCTTGGAGCTTTTTGGTTGACCAAGAGATTGCGATAATCCTTGGAGCTTTTTGGTGACCAAGAGATTGCGATAATCCTTGGAGATTTTTGGGTTGACCAAGAGATTGCAATAATCCTTGGAGCTTTTTGTTTGTTTTTGTTGAATTTTTTTTTTTTTTTGGTACATGGCTTTCTTAGATATGAAATGGTCACAAATGACTGATATTCAAGGGTTCTGTTTCCTTGATACCGTCAAGAGAAGCTAGCCTGTACGTTCTCGGTCCTATTTTGCTATCAATGACATAAGGACCTAGCCAATTTGCCACGAATTTGTCCCTCATATGGGACGGCAAATTAGAGTTTTTTTGGTTTTGCTTCAGAACCAGATCACCAACCCGAAAGTCTCTTAGGTGGACTTTCATGTTGTAAGCTCTCTTAAGCCGCTCTTGATAGATACGTAAGTGCTCGAGAGCATTAACGCGTCTTTCATCAAGCAATGTAAGCTGGTCTAACCGGGCCTAATGTGCAGTGTCATCATCGATGAATTCCTGCATTGATATGCGGAGAGAAGGAATTTCCAACTTGAGAGGCATTACTGCCTCTGAGCCATACACTAGTGAAAACGGAGTTGCCCCAGTGGGCGTCCGAATGCTAGTGTGATAGGCCCAAAGGGCAAGTGGGATTTGTATGTTCCAATCCTTATGACTGTCTGCGACGGTCTTTTTAAGGATGGTGACTAGCGTTTTGTTTGACGCCTCTGCTTGCCCATTTGCTTGCGGATAATAGGGTGTTGAAAAGCTGTGCTGAATTTTGTACTTTGTGGTTAAAGCACGCACGTCTTTGTTCTTGAATGATGGCCCATTATCCGAGATTATTTTGGATTGAATACCAAAACGACATATGATGTAATGCAAAATGAACTCCGCTATGCGGGGTCCTGTCATAGAGGTTAACGGAATTGCTTCCACCCATTTGGTAAAGTATTCTGTGGCCATTATGATAAATGTGTGACGGCCTGACGATGCAGGGGAGATCTTTCCGATTAGATCGAGGCCCCACTACAAAAATGGCCAAGCGATCGGATCTGTCTGTAGGGCCTGGGAAGGTGCATGCATCAGATTGGCATGATGTTGACATTTTACACACCTCTTGACATACGCGCAGCAATCTCGTTCTAAAGATGGCCAATAATAGCCCATGCGAAGAATGCGCTTTGCAATGGCCATACCACTGAAGTTGCCGCCACATGTACCGTCATGCGCTTGGGTGACTGCCCAAGTGGACTCTTGCTGGTCCAAGCAACGAAGAAGAATTTCGTCATAGCTACGACGATACAAAATGTCTCCTATCAAGACATATTTTGCCGCTTTTTTTTTTAATGTTCATTTTGCGGCTTGCGTCAATCCAAAGGGTAGATTACCTAACTTGAGGTAATCTCTTATGGGTAAATACCAGTCCTGTTGATCGGATACCTTGACAGTTTGAACAACCAATCCCTTTTGGAGTTCTTCCCTAACAAATTTTGATTGGGATAGAACTTGTAAAAATAGCGTTGTGTTGCTATTAATGGGAGTGGGGGAGAACAAGGACCCCCAATTGGCGTGTTTCAAATAGTCTCGGATTCGAAAGAACTTATCCGAATATGGTTCGATCTGGATCATGTAGATTCCTGGCGTCAAGTCTGAGCTTGCGCGCTCCATCGCGGGTTGCGATAAGGTTTTGACCTGAATGGTTGTTACATCACCAGAAAGTTCTTGCGGGATTAGTGACCCTAAGGAGGCCATTGTGTCCGCAAAATGATTTTATGATCGAGGGAGTGCCTTGATGTCATACCACTCAAGTTTTGCCAGGAATTTATCTACGAGGGCTTTATAAGCTTTCAAAACTGGGCATTTGCATTGGTATACCCCTTTGACTTGATTGACGATTAACAGCGAATCGCCAAATATGTTCAGTATTTTGATGTTCATGGTGATTGTTGTCTGAAGACCTAGGAGCAAGGCTTCATATTTTGCATTGTTGTTGGTGCACTGGAAGTTTAATTTAAATGACAGGGGCATTGGAGTGCCCTGTGGTGTGAAGAATACAATTCCTGCGCCACCACCTTGCTCGCATTTAGAACCATCAAAAAATAAGGTTATGTCGGCCTGAGACTCAGGCTCTTCAGAATCTGGCGATTCTGAGACATGGAAGACCTCATCATCGGGTAGTTCTATGACCAGAGGCTGATCGTCTTCAAGAGGAGCCTCTGCTAGTTGATCGGCTATGACTTGTCCTTTTATAGATTTTTGCCCAATAAACTCAATGTCAAATTCCATCAACAACATGATCCATTTTGCCGTGCGACTACTATGATAAGTACGACTCATCATGTATCGCAATGGATTCTCCTTAGACACAACATACGTTGTGTTGCTCAGCATGTAGTGGCGTAGCCTTCTGGTGGCAAACACCACTGCCAAGAAGAGTTTCTCAACATATGCATAGTTAAGTTCGTAACTGACCAGGGTGCGGCTAAGATAGTAAGTAGCCTATTCTTTGTGAAGTTCATTCTTCTGGGCTAGCATTGCGCCCAGTGCCACCTCAGTAGCTGAGATGTATAAATAGAATGGCACACCTGGTCTAGGCGGTGCCAATACTGGCGGCGAAGCCAAGTATTGTTTGATTTCATCAAAGGCTTACTGGCACTCGTCATCCCAATGAAATGTGACCCCCTTGTGCAATAATTTGTTCATTGGTCGGCATTTGTCAGATAATTGCGCTATGAAGTGTTTAATCGACGTGACCTTTCCTTGCAGACTTCTGAGCTGCTTGATAGTGGTTGGGGGAGCCATTTCAAGGATTGCCTTAACTTTGTTTGGGTCCACTTCGATGCCTCTTTTGGAGACTATAAAACCCAAGAGTTTTCTAGATGTGATGCCGAACACGCACTTCTTGGGGTTAAGTCTGACCTTATGCTCTATGAGGCGATCGATAATCTTGCTTAAGCCATCGAGATGATCTGAGCGCAATTTGGACTTGGCTAACAAATCATCCATGTAATCTTCCAAATTTTTGTGCATGTAATCATGGAAGATATACGTCATAGCACGTTGGTATGTAGCGCCAGCATTTTTAAGGCCAAAAGGCATGACCTTATAACAAAATGTCCCCCAAGGCGTTGTGAATGTCGTTTTGAGTTGGTCTTCAGGATTGATACGAATTTGATTGTATCCTAAGAAACCATCCATTAGGGAGAGCATTTCGTGACCTGCTATAGCGTCTACCAATGCATCGATGCTTGGCAAGGGGAAATCATCCTTAGGACTTGCTTTGTTTAGGTCTCAAAAGTCGATGCATATGCGAATCCTCCCGTATGGCTTCTTGACGGGAACCATGTTGGACAACCATGGCGGATAATCCACACAGATGACAAATTGTGCATCTAACAGCTTTTGTAATTCGTCTTTGACCATCAAGGCCACTGTTGGGTGCATCTTTCTTAGTTTTTGCTTTACGAGGCTTGATTTTTGGATCAAGCGTTAAGTTGTGCATGACTAGTCATGGGTCTAGTCCCGGCATATCTTTGTATGACCATGCAAAAACCTCCTTCTTTTCTTTAAGAAGGGCAATGTAATCGGCTTGCTCTTCGGTGGAAAGGATTACCCCCAGCTTGAGAATCCTTGGATTCATTGGATCTGTGCCGATGTCTACGTCAGTCGTCTCTTCGACTGACATGTGAGATCCGTCCTCCAACTGATGTGGAGTTGGGATTAAATGGATATCATCAGCTGAGTTAAGATCTACGTTTGGGACCTTGGGTCCCTCTTCAGCTTGAAAAATATCTTGAGTTGTCCTTGGGGTAAAATGAAACATTTCATCGAAATGCCAGTACTCTAATGGTGACAATGGTGAATTGACGCGATCCCAGTCGATGGCATCCATGTTTAGATGCAATGACCAAGATGGATCGGTCGGATTGCGGATGGGTGTGGTCAAATCAATGGAGATCATGTGGATGGAATGAATTTGGTCTTCAGAACCACGGGTGTGATGACTCAATTTTTTTAGATGTTCCCTATACTTTGGATCTGGCTCTATGGGAACAGGCACGAATGGATCCTCTCTAGGTGCAAATTCATCTCTATGTGCGAAAAGGAAGGCGGGGTCTTCCCTCGGTACTGTTGTCCTGATGGGATCATGAGGTGGACGATGCTCATCTTGAATTTGGAGCCATAGGCCTAACACTTGGTCCCACCTCGCTGGGTCTACATGCCATTCATGTCCTAATCGTATACCCATTTGTCCCATTAGATCTTCATGGGTTAGAGCGCGGTGATGTCGTCGCGCATGTCTGAGATAGTCCATCTCAGTCTCGTCTTCTGAATCGCTTTCATAGATCCAAAATTGCTCATCCTCTTCAGCATCTGTTGCTTTCGACATTGAGGACTCTTCCTGTTCCAGTGAATTAATCTGATCCCATTGCGGTTGTTCCACTCTTAGTGGAGGGACCTGATTCTTTTGAGACTGTGTTATTTCGTCTGGAACCTCTAAGGGGAACAGTTTTAGAAAAATGTCTGGAAGCCGTTGTTGTTCTCTTTGATGACTGTTCTCTGAACTTTCACCTCTCTCTAGCAAAGGAGAGGGGTTATTGCTATTTCCAGGGGTGTTTGTAGACCATGGGAGATAATCCCCCAATGTGTATTCTATGTTTGGATTGGCGTATGGGTCTTGTGCCAATCCCCCCCTATTGCCTATTTCTGGGCCTTGCATGTTTTCAACCAAGATGTCTAATGGCAGGGGATGGTTGAACCCTACCCCCGACTTGTCATATGGCATCTGATACCTTGGTTGGCAAAGGATCCGCATCCCTTGCTCATATCTGCCTAACCCATACCCATGCCAATTGCATTGTTCGAGATATTTTAGGGCAAATTCTGGGTTCGACAGATAATTGATGTTTTCGACAAAAGGCTCTTCATCTGTTTCCTTTTGTTCACATGGTTCAGAACCATGATCAAGGCCCCCATACACAAAATTCGTTTGGTTCGGTGGGTAGCCTAGAGGGACGATTGTTCCAATGGGAAGGTGAGGTCTTCCCATGTCTTGTACTGACTCCAGTGTGGGGGTTGCCACAACATTTTGCACTATGTACTCTCCCAGGCCTATACTGGCCATCTCAACAGTGATTGTTGATGATTGGGTAGGAGGAAACGGTAGTCCTTCCTGAGTCCATTCCATGTTTGGTTGTTCAGGAGTCTTGGTTTCTATTGTGTTGTGCACTTCCTCTGTTGATATTGCTGAGACCGTGGGCAACCCCTCTTCTAGAGGCTTAACATCTTCCATGATTTGCTTTCCCTTGTCCTTTTGTTGGACCACGATAGGTGGCATTGATGATGAAGGAGCCGATGATGAAGTCTCACCTGGCTGGGATTTTGCCTTATTTGCCACCAGTGGTGCCTGCGGTATCGGACCCTGTTTAGATGGATTTAATTGAAAATCCAAATGCGTTGATGGTAGGGTTGATTGAGGTATGAATTGTACCACATTGCAATACTTGAAGGGCTCTAAGTCCATTGGGACTACATGTATTTGCCCTTCATAGGCATACTTCAAGCATCGGTGTGCGATCGAGGGGACACACTTCATGTCCCTGATCCAAGGCCGCCCTAGCAGTATGTTATAAGCCATTTCACCTTCCAACACATGGCACAGTGTGGGTATTGACTTTTGTCCTACCTGTATAGGCAGAACAACCGTGTCAACTGTCGAGCAAATTGCATCGTTAAAAGCTCGCAGTGTGTATGTGGAAGCTGTGATGTGGGAGGCTGGCAGTTTTAAATGCTTTAACGCTGCAGTGGTTATGATGTTATTGGACGAGCCAGTATCTATCAGCACTCTCTTGTACGGGATCCCATTGACCCGTGCAATAACGTGCAGGGGTGGATCCGGCATGTCATTTGATATTGTTTTGACCTCATTTTCTTTGAATGTGATGACAGGCTCCATACATTGTTTCACATGTCCCACGAAGGCGTTGAAAGAATTAGCTTCATGGGGTTGTACTTCAATGGATTTTAAGATGTCCATAAGAGCTTCTCTATGTGGAGCTGATTATTGAATAAGCTCGTAGATGGACAACCCTAGGCGACGTGGTCCGCAAACTCTGCGTGAGTTTGGTTCGTATCGTGACCTCAGGTCTAGGCGGAGGTAACTGCGTTGGGCATTGTTGAGGCTGCGATGTCGACGGAACTTCCCTCGTAGGTACCTCGGGGGCAACTGCTGGGTATTTTTTGTTCCTTATTACAATGCTAATCATTCCCACAAATCCTTGCGCGGGAAGATCTTGTCGCACCTCATTTATTTGGAGCGGTTTTGTCTGCGCCTCGTGGGCAGGCAAGGGGTCCTTGAATACCCCCATTTGTTGGTTGTTAGGTGCGATGGGGTTGTCCATGACCAATGTTCGATTGTCGATCAAACCTTGGACTAGTTCTTTGAATTTCCAACACCCATTTAGGTCATGTCCTCTGCGTCTATGAAATCTGCAATACAATTCCTCCCTATACCCCCTAGGCTTGGGAACGTTAGGGTCAAAAATTTGGATTTCTGGTAGAGTAACTAGATTTTCCGCTGACAAGCGGTCAAATAAGGAGTCCCTAGACTCCGCATACGAGGTGAATTGTCGCCTAGGGTGACGCTGCTGATACTGTTCCTGTCTCCTGTTATCTCTTTCGTAAGCAGGAGGCACTACCTGGTAGTTAGCCCTTTGAGGCTGCGTTTCTATAGCAATAACCCCTCTCCTTTTCTAGAGAGAGGTGAAAGTTTAGAGAAAAATCATCAAAGAGAACAACAACGGCTTCCAGACATTTTTTTGAAACTGTTCCCCTTAGAGGTTCCAGATGAAATAACACAGTCTCAAAAGAATCAGGTCCCTCCACTAAGAGTGGAACAACCACAATGGGATCGGATTAATTCACTGGAACAGGAAGAGTCCTCAATGTCGAAAGCAACAGATGCTGAAGAGGATGAGCAATTTTGGATCTATGAAAGTGATTCAGAAGACGATACTGAGATGGACTATCTCAGACATGCACGATGACATCACCGCGCTCTAACCCATGAAGATCTAATGGGACAAATGGGTATATGATTAGGACATGAATGGCATGTAGACCCAGCGAGGTGGGACCAAGTGTTAGGCCTATGGCTCCAAATTCAAGATGAGCATCGTCCACCTCATGATCCCATCAGGACAACAGTACCGAGGGAAAACCCCGCCTTCCTTTTTGCACTTAGAGACGAATTTGCACCTAGAGAGGATCCATTCGTGCCTGTTCCCATAGAGCCAGATCCAGAGTATAGGGAACATCTGAAAAAATCGAGTCATCACACCCGTGGTTCTGGAGACCAAATTCATTCCATCCACATGATCTCCATTGATTTGACCACACCCATCCACAATCCGACCGATCCATCTCGGTCATTGCATCTAAACATGGATGCCATCGACTGGGATCGCGTCAATTCACCATTGTCACCATCAGAGTACTGGCCTTTCGGTGAAATGTTTCATTTTACACCAAGGACAACTCAAGATATTTTTCAAGCTGAAGAGGGACCCGAGGTCCCAAACGTAGATCTTAACTCAGCTAATGATATCCATTTAATCCCAACTCCACATCAGTTGGAGGACAGATCTCACATGTCAGTCGAAGAGACGACTAACGTAGACATCGACACAGATCCAATGAATCCAAGAATTCTCAAGCTGGGGGTAAGCCTTTCCCCCGAAGAGCAAGCCGATTACATTGCCCTTCTTAAAGAAAAGAAGGAGGTTTTTGCATGGTCATACAAAGATATGCCAGGACTAGACCCACAGCTAGTCATGCACAACTTAACGCTTGATCCAAAAATCAAGCCTGTAAAGCAAAAACTAAGAAAGATGCACCCAACAGTGGCCTTGATGGTCAAATACGAATTACAAAAGCTGTTTGATGCATAATTTGTCATCTGCATGGATTATCCGCCATGGTCAACCCAAAAAGCTCCAAGGATTATCGCAATCTCTTGGTCAACCAAAAAGCTCCAAGGATTATCGCAATCTCTTGGTCACCAAAAAGCTCCAAGGATTATCGCAATCTCTTGGTCAACCCAAAAAGCTCCAAAGATTATCGCAATCTCTTGGTCAACCCAAAAAGCTCCAAAGATTATCGCAATCTCTTGGTCAATACAAAAAGCTCCAAAGATTATCGCAATCTCTTGGTCAATACAAAAAGCTCCAAGGATTATCGCAATCTCTTGGTCAAACAAATCAATAAATTCAACAAAAACAAAACAACAAAAATCAACAAAATCAATAAAGATTTGCATCTCAATTCTAGGCATAATCGAATTCATCAAAATCAATAACAACACCATGCATAAATTTTACCACACTACAGTCAGTGGTCTGGGAATGTACTAAGAGTTTCAGTGATTCAGTCATCATTTTCCTCTTTAGCCATGTAGTGTACCAAGTGGAACGGATTTTACAAAGGTAGAGTCATACTTGAAATACACCTTGTTACATAACATCCCAACACAAATCAAACATTAAAATTCCCAAAATTGTGTGAACGAAAGACGAAACCTACAAAATAATCTAGGTCACCACAAGCGAAACGGTTATCTTGCTCATCCCCCTGTGCGAATGACCCATAGAATGCTGAGAGTTGGCAAAATGACAAGCTTCCTCCCTACCTAATTCCCTAAGAATCCCTAAAGTTCTCAATAGTTGCAAAACACAAAAATTTGCAAAATGTCAAACTTCCAAATTTGACAAATATAGTGCACACATCAAAAGGCACAAACAAAAGTGATTTTCATCACTCCATATCCCCAATCCCTTGCTCAAAAAAAAAAAAAAAAAAAAATCAAAATAAACAGTGATCTTATCGCTACAAAAGAGCAAGTATCCCAATACAATTGAAGAAAAGAAGGGAGTTGACATTGAATCCCTGGAACTCTCAGCATTCTGTAGGTCATAAGGCAAGCTTCAATACCAATTTGGTAACAGAAGTAAACCTCCCGCATGACGATATATCTGTCACATTAACTTGCGTACAGATCAATGTTTGCATGTGGATGAGGTAGCTTATGGCATCCTAGATTACACCGCAGATTAATCTTAGTACATACAACAATAGAATTCGTGGAGCTAATTAGGTGATCCTCAATACAGGTTCGGTTGAAAGCCCATCTGGCACTGGCGGTATCCTAACAAATACCACTAAATGAACTCAATTGCACACACAGGGATGTTAAATAACTCGATCAAAAATAGGTCCGATTCGTACCTTGTTCAAAAGTCCTGTAAGATAAAGTACAGTTATGGATAGTGAGTTAAAACTGTCTGAATCTCAGAAAATCTTACATTCATCCCAAAACCATCTACGCTACTTATCATCCTTATGATACCATCAGAAAATACAAAAAAAGCAAAGAAAAACCAGATAAATAAAATTAGCATTCATCCATTTTTCATATCACATAGACATCTAAAATAATTCAATTCATCTGCATTCATCAAATAAATAAACATGCATAACAAAAATCACATCATCACATGTACAAATCCAAAAATAAAATCGGTATATATATATATATATATATATATATATATATATATCGTCAAAAAGATGCCCGCAGGCTACAAAACAGGTCCTCAGACCCCGCAATCATATCCAAAACCCAACCTAAGGCGTCGGCCACCGTGATCACGCAGGATCGGTGCGACGGGAACTACCCCCCGTGGTGTGGGTCCTACGGGACCTCGCGGGCCGGCTCATCGCTAGCCCTCGCATCATGCCTACTACCACCCCCCTCATCTAACCACCTGCGGTGAGATGATGCTCGACTGCTCAGTCAGACTATCCCTCGTCCGTCGAGAAGATCTACTGATCGAAGGCTCAGGGAGCCGCCCGCCAAGGCGGATGACCTCCCTCTCCAAGTCTATCCGGTATAGACACCACTCTGCCTCCCACCGATGATAGATAGACAATGCATCATCGCGCTGCGCCAAAACTCTATCTCGCTCTGCCAACTGAGCCCGCAGAAGATCCCTCTCTAGATCCCGCATCCGTAGCAGCTCTGTAAGCCGTGCAACCTCATCGCCTACATCCGACCCCACCCCCTCCGTATTTTCCGGATGCATAGGACTCACGGGGACAGTAGCCTGCTCAGGCTCCAAATGTTCCTCCACATCCTGCATGGCCGGCTGCTCCGAAACACCCAAGTCCACATCCTCATCTCCCACATCCACCATGTCTGCATCATCCAACGGCCCTCCCCAATCACCCCCTGTCGCCTCAGCATCCTCCACTGCCGCCTCCATGCCTCCCAGTGGACCCTCACCTCTCTAGTGCCGCAAAACCCACCACGATTCATACTCAGTGGTAGTACCTACGTCATCCACATCCAACACCTCAATCACCGCATCCGACTCCTCGCCCAATGGCACGAGGACCGATGGCTCCAGATCCCTCTCATCTCCCCGATGCCGATAGCCTACGGGCTCACCAGGCAACCCCTGGCGCACCCCAAACTGTCGTGTAACCTGGCGGTACGAAAAGAACTCATGCTCCGTCCCGTGCTGCGCAGTCAACCATCGCTCCCTCCGTACCCGTCGGAGCCACTCTCCGACCTCAGGCCAGGCTGGACAGTCCCGATAGGGACGCCAAAACACCTCCCCTGGAGTGAGACGCGAAAAGGCATCAATGTAGTGATCAACTGCACCTGCCCATCACCGACTCTACCCCTGCTCCGTAGACCGTCGCCACAAAGCCGCATAACCAATCTCCTCATCCTCCATCGCCGCTCGAGTCATCCACGGTAACCCGGTAGGCCTCTCAACAGCTATGTGCTGCCAACCCCAGCACTGCAACAAAAAGCTGCAACTGACACCCTTCCGCTGTCGACAGCGGACCCCGTACAGCTCCTCGTAAAGCTACGCCAACAAAGTCTGTCCCCATCTTAGGATCAATGGTGCCTCTATCGGGCACTCTGCCAACTGCCACACCAAATCCAGTAGGTTCCACGGGAACCTCGTGCCTGACGAATCAGGGAGAAGAATGTTAGAAATGAGGCCCATCAGGAATGCGTGCCTCACTCCTAACACCCCCCTCTCCTTCCACCAGCCAACCAAAATCCCGCCAGCCTGGCAATCCGCCTCGGCTGTCTCCACTGGGTCTGCTACACCCAGCTCCCCCCCATGCCCAAAAAATCTCATGAGTATAGCAGTCCGCTGATCAAACGGAGATGTCCTAATAGGCAGACCATCTATCGGAATCCGAAGCAACCGATAGACATCCTCAAGAGTCACAGTCATCTCCCCTATTGGGAGATGGAAAGTATTGGTCCGTGGATCCCAAAGCTTGATCAGGGCCGTCAGATAGGCCTGATCCAAAACCACAGGCTCCAGTCGAGCCACCTGCTTGAGCCCAAGGGCATCAAGCCATTCCCAGTCACCATTAGTCAAGGCCAACCGCGCCTCAGTAAATGCAGCAGGTACACGGTAGCGGCTCCTAACAACCTGCAAGCAAACAAAAAAAAAAATGATAAATAAATAAATGAAAAAGATAAAATTTTCAACTCTAGGGTTTCTAACCTTAGTTGTTAAACAAAAAAACATCACAAAAAAATCTTAAAGTTTTGAAAAGCGCAACACAAAAACAATACATTAAGTTAAAGCAAATAAACCCTAGGGTCACTTACAGGTCTCGCCTCGACTCCGCCGCTCGAACCAATCTATGCACTCATGATGGCAGAGAGAATTCCAGCAGTGCTTCACTTCGCAGAATTACCTCCTCCTCCCAGAGCTCCAAAATCGCAAGAAAAAAATGACACAAATGAGCCCAAAATCAAGTTTTGGCCCTTAAATAGGCCTTTTGCACTGGAATTCATCCTTGACTGGGACGAGCGCTCTAATCAGCGCTCGTCCCACCCAGGGATGAATTCTCCAGCTGGAATTCGTCCCACCCAGGGACGAATTTAGGCCAGCACAAAAAAAAATCAAAAAAAATGACTAAAAATGCACTAAAAACAGACAATAAAACTGCCTGACAAGATTGCAAATGCAACTGAAAACATGGGCATACAAAATCAACATCGGGGTCACAAATTATCACTATCCTACTCCCTAAGAAGGCTACCATAGCCGGACCGCTCCAGGGGAAGACATATTTTGAAAATTTAATCCCAAAATGGTGTCACAAAAAACAACAAAACAACAAAAAAATGCAACACAAAACAAGCAATAAACATTGCCAGACACAAGTGCTCTTGCACTTAACCTCTTGGCATAGCAAAATTGATGTCGGGGTTTGCATTGTCACTATCCTACTCCCGAAGAAGGCTACCATAGCCGGACCGCTCCACGGGAGGACGGATTGCCGACAATTCAATCACCAAATGGTGTCACAAAAACAACAAAAACAGTACAAAATTCAACAAAAACACAACAAAAACATTGCCGGGCATAAGTGCTCATGCACTTAACCTCTAGGCAAATAAAATCGATGTCGAGGTCCAAATTATCGCTCTCCTAGTTCCCCAAGAAGGCTATCATAGCCGGACCGCTCCACGGGAAATAGGTTTTTGACAATTTCACCTCATTATGACATCACCAAAAGGGTTAACACCCACCAAAAATAGGTCCATATGTTGGAAAAATTGCACACGCTTAACGGTAAACCCTCTAAAGGAAAACCTTGCACAAGTCATCTTGGGTCAAGCGACTCGTCGCTTCTCTCACGAAGGTCATTCCCTCATCGATTCGTCGCTTGAGGGGGTAGTCACACTTAGTCACCAATCAACAATCACACACCCAATTAAGGAAAATGACATGCATTCAAAGAATCATTGACAAAGACAATCACGCTCCCGCTTGGGGCAGTAAACAAGCAACAATCAAATCAATCAAACACTTGGCATTTCGTGAATCATGAACACAAGGTTCCCCCTGAGGATAAAAATGCCCTTCACTTGTTCATGACTGATCAATGTCTAAGTTCAAGTCACACCTCACCAAAACAGGTTAATACTTGAAATCAAATTCCTTAGCTCGTCAGAAGCAAGGATTCAAGAATGCATGCCCTTTCCATACTTGGGGCATCAAAAGTTGGTTAGGTTACCAAGAAACCCTAATCATTAGTGCTTTGGTTATCTATTTTTGCTCAACATCTGCGTCACCCGTAGCGCTTCCCAAAAAGGGGCATCTCGTAGACACCAAAACAGCACCAATCCGATTATGTGACTGCAAACACTGATCGCTTTGATAAACACAGCCCCCGGGGCAGCCCTCAGAGGTTAAACAGTGGTCTTAACCACTTTCATAGCAATTTTGTGAGGTCAAGAAGCAATTTGGCACACTTGGACACTTTGCCCAGTACTCGTCTCACCCCGGGACGAATTCAAAATAGAATCCGTCCCACCCCAGGATGAATTCTGAATCCATCCCTGGGTGGGACGAATTCTAAGCTTAACGGGAAAAAAGGCAAATGGTGCCAAGTGGCAGCCCAGAACAGTCAGTTAAGGGCTCCTACCTTGCACGCATGTGTAAGTGGACAGAGGGGCCATTAGAGGACTGTTACAAGAAGCATTTATCAAAGTTCAAGTCAATGAAGGACTCCCCTCCCTCATGGGAAGACAAGACTGCCACATGGCGCCTATGGACAACACTTGGATTTTGTGCTTCCCTCCCAAAAGAGACCCCTTGGGTCTATAAAAGGTGGGACTTTTCTCACCCAAAATATACAGGTTGAAGGAGTGTTCAAGCAACGAAGTGCTGCCGAATTGAAGACTCACTTGCATCCCCCTTTGTTCACCTTCCCACATCCACCAATCTCTTTTGCAATGGAGGTTGTTGGGTGGCCTTTGGAAGCTCGAACCTTACTCAAATCCGACGCATGGACATCTCGAACCTACCAATTCACCGACCCCCCAATCCTAAAAGGTTTTGGGCCCATCCCCGGTGGATTGGCTCCAAAATCGAGGGCCAACGGTGGGAGGCCCACTTGGGCACCCCCGCACCTCCCAAGTCCTAATTTTAGTTTTTGAGCACTTTAGATTATTTTTTAGATTGCATTCTGTGTTACTAGGTCTGATTAGTCCATAATTGCAATTTTGTAACTTTTGGTCAGATTTTAGGGTGTTTTGTATTGCTTTGTCGTTTCGCTAACTTGCAGGTGTCAAGGTCAAATTCCCGAGGGTGGAGGCCAAATTGGGAAAATCCGACCATCTGGGTCATCCCAAAATGGCCCCAATTACCTAACCCCCCTATTTGCAGGAGTTTTGCAGGTCCCGGGATCCGACATTGGAGCAGCAGCAGGTCGGTTTCTCCTACTTAGAAGAATTCGTCCCACCCAGGGACGAATTACAGTCAGAATTCGTCCTGCCCAGGGACGAATTCCAGTTTAAGGTGGATTGGCCAGCTGCCTCAGTGGTAGTGGCCTTCTGGTAACTTTTCTTACCTTCTGTCAGGTTTTGAAGCAATTTGGATTCACTGTTTTCATTGTTTCAGGCAAATATTCGTATGCATATTTTGTTAGTTTTAGAGAGAGAATGTTTTTCATTTGCAGCAGGTGCTACTAACATCTTGATCATTTCTTTGTTCGTAGGAGAAGCAGCAGAGGCGAAGAACTCATCGACATCAGCGGCGGCATCATCTTGGCCCGCCCATTGCAATCGTGGGCATGCGGAAGGAGGAATCATTCAGCGATTGTAATCAAACCCTATTTGCGCTCCTAGCCCCTGAAAAGGGAGGAGGCATTATTGTAATCGAGATTTCCCGTCAAGAAGCCCGACGGGAGGATTCGCATATGCACCGACTTTCGAGACCTAAAAAAAGCGAGTCTAAGGATGATTTCCCCTGCCAAGCATCGACGCATTGGTAGACGCTACGAGGTCACGAAATGCTCTCCCTAATGGATGGTTTCTCGGATACAATCAAATTCGTATCAATCCTGAAGACCAACTCAAAACGGCATTCACAATGCCTTGGGGGACATTTTGTTATAAGGTCATGCCTTTTGGCCTTAAAAATGTTGGCGCTACATACCAACGTGCTATGACGTATATCTTCCACGACTTACGTGCACAAAAATTTGGAAGAATTACATGGATGATTTGTTAGCCAAGTCCAAATGGTGCTCAAATCATCTCGGTGACTTAAGCAAGATCTCGACCTCAAGAGCATAAGGCGATAACCCAAGAAGGGTCGGCACACACGAAAATGGGTTAAGCAAGAGGCACGAAGGGACCCAAACAAACAAAACAACCAAAAACCCAAAAGCACGAAAACATAGCGAATCAGACCAAAACAAAATTGAAAGGTCACGTTTCATTGGGATGACGAGTGCCGATCAACCTTTGAAAAAATCAAACAATACTTGGCTTCGCCGCGTATTGGCACCGCCTAGACCAGGTGTGCCGTTCTATTTATACATCTCGACTCATCGAGGTGGCATCGGGCGCAATGCTAGCCCAGAAGAATGAACTTCACAAAGAACAGGCTACTTACTATCTTAGCCGCACCCTGGTCAGTTACGAACTTAACTATGCATACGTTGAGAAACTCTGCTTGGCAGTGGTGTTTGCCACCAAAAGGCTACGCCACTACATGCTGAGCAACACGACGTATGTTGTGTCTAAGGAGAATCCATTGTGATACATGATGAGTCGTACTTATCATAGTAGCCGCACGATGAAATGGATCATGTTGTTGACGAAATTTGACATTGAGTTTATTGGGAAAAAATCTATAAAAGGACAAGTCATAGCCGATCAACTAGCAGAGGCTCCTCTTGAAGACGATCAGCCTCTGGTCATAGAACTACCCGATGATGAGGTCTTCCATGTCTCAGAATCGCCAGATTCTGAAGAGCCTGAGTCTCAAGCCGACATAACCTTATTTTTTGATGGTTCTAAATGCGAGCAAGGTGGTGGCGCAGAATTGTATTCTTCACACCGCAAGGCGCTCCAATGCCCCTGTCATTTAAATTAAACTTCCAAGTGCACCAACAACAATGCCGAATATGAAGCCTTGCTCCTAGGTCTTCAGACAACAATCGCCATGAACATCAAAAGACTGAACATCTTTGGCGATTCGTTGTTAATCGTCAATCAAGTCAAAGGGGTATACCAATGCAAATGCCCAGTTCTGAAGGCTTATAAAGCCCTCGTGGATAAATTCTTGGCAAAACTTGAGTGGTATGACATCGAGGCACTCCCTCGATCATCGAATCATTTTGCGGACACAATGGCCTCCTTAGGGTCACTAATCCCGCAAGACCTTTCCGGTGATGTAACAACCATTCAGGTCAAAACCTTATCGCAACCCGCGATGGAGCGTGCAAGCTCAGACTTGACGCCAGGAATCCACATGATCCAGATCGAACCATCTTCGGATAAGTTCTTTCGAATCCGAGACTATTTGAAACACGCCAACTGGGGGTCCTTGTTCTCCCCCACTCCCATTAATAGCAACACAACGCTATTTTTACAAGTTCTATCCCAATCAGCATTTGTTAGGGAAGAACTCCAAAAGGGATTGGTTGTTCAAACTGTCGAGGTATCTGATCAACAGGACTGGTATTTACCCATAAGAGATTACCTCAAGTTAGGTAATCTACCCTTTGGATTGACACAAGCCGTAAAATGAACATTCAAACAGAAAGTGGCAAAATATTTCTTGATAGGAGACATTTTGTATCGTCGTAGCTACGACGGAATTCTTCTTCGTTGCTTGGACCAGCAAGAGTCCACTTGGGCAGTCACCCAAGTGCATGACGGTACATGTGGCGGCCACTTCAGTGGTATGGCCATTGCAAAGCGCATTCTTCGCATGGGCTATTATTGGCCATCTTTAGAGCAAGATTGCTGCGCGTATGTCAAGAGGTGTGTAAAATGTCAACATCATGCCAATCTGATGCACGCACCTTCCCAGGCCCTACAGACAGTCCAGTCTTCTTGGCCATTTTCGTAGTGGGGCCTCGATCTAATCGGAAATATCTCCCCTGCATCGTCAGGCCATCACACGTTTATCATAACGGCCACAGAATACTTTACCAAATGGGTGGAAGCAATTTCGTTAACCTCTATGATAGGACCCCGCATAGCGGAGTTCATTTTGCATTACATCATATGTCGTTTTGGTATTCCATCCAAAATAATCTCGGATAATGGGCCATCATTCAAGAACAAAGACGTGCGTGCTTTAACCACAAAGTACAAAATTCAGCACAACTTTTCAACACCCTATTATCCGCAAGCAAATGGGCAAGCAGAGGCGTCAAACAAAACGCTAGTCGCCATCCTTAAAAAGACCGTCGTAGACAGTCATAAGGATTGGCACATACAAATCCCACTTGCCCTTTGGGCCTATCGCACTAGCATTCGGACGCCCACTGGGGCAACTCCATTTTCACTAGTGTATGGCTCAGAGGCAGTAATGCCTCTCGAGTTGGAAATTCCTTCTCTCCGCATATCAATGCAGGAATTCATCGATGATGACACTACATGACAGGCCCGGTTAGACCAGCTTACGTTGCTTGATGAAAGACGCGTTAATGCTCTCGAGCACTTACGTATCTATCAAGAGCGACTTAAGAGAGCTTACAACATGAAAGTTCACCTAAGAGACTTTCGGGTTGGTGATCTGGTTCTGAAGGAAAACCAACAAAACTCTAATTTGCCGTCCCATATGAGGGACAAATTCACGGCAAATTGGCTAGGTCCTTATGTCATTGATAGCAAAATAGGACCAGGAACGTACAGGCTAGCTTCTCTTGATGGTATCAAGGAAACAAAACCCTTGAATATCAGTCATTTGTGACCATTTCATATCTAAGAAAGCCATGTACCAAAAAAAAAAAAAAAAAAAATTCAACAAAAACAAACAAAAAGCTCCAAGGATTATTGCAATCTCTTGGTCAACCCAAAAAGCTCCAAGGATTATCGCAATCTCTTGGTCACCAAAAAGCTCCAAGGATTATCGCAATCTCTTGGTCAACCCAAAAATCTCCAAGGATTATCGCAATCTCTTGGTCACCAAAAAGCTCCAAGGATTATCGCAATCTCTTGGTCAACCCAAAAAGCTCCAAGGATTATCGCAATCTCTTGGTCAACCCAAAAAGCTCCAAAGATTATCGCAATCTCTTGGTCAAACAAAAACTCCAAATTTATCACAATCTCTTGGTCAATACAAAAAGCTCCAAGGATTATCGCAATCTCTTGGTCAAACAAATCAAGAAATTCAACAAAAACAAAACAACAAAAATCAACAAAATCAACAAAGATTTGCATCTCAATTCTAGGCATAATCGAATTCATCAAAATCAATAAAAACACCATGCATAAATTTTACCACACTACAGTCAGTGGTCTGGGAATGTACTAAGAGTTTCAGTGATTCAGTCATCATTTTCCTCTTTAGCCATGTAGTGTACCAAGTCGAACGAATTTTACAAAGGTAGAGTCATACTTGAAATACACCTTGTTACATAACATCCCAACACAAATCAAACATTAAAATTCCCAAAATTGTGTGAACGAAAGACGAAACTCTGCAAAATAATCTAGGTCACCACAAGCGAAATGGTTATCTTGCTCATCCCCCTGTGCGAATGACACCTAGAATGCTGAGAGTTGGCAAAAGGACAAGCTTCCTCCCTACCCAATTCCCTAAGAATCCCTAAAGTTCTCAATAGTTGCAAAACACAAAAATTTGCAAAATGTCAAACTTCCAAATTTGACAAACTATAGTGCACACATCAAAAGGCACAAACAACAGTGATTTTCATCACTCCATATCCCCAATCCCTTGCTCAAAAAAAAAAAAAATCAAAATAAACAGTGATCTTATCACTACAAAAGAGCAAGTATCCCAATACAATTGAAGAAAAGAAGGGAGTTGACCTTGAATCCCTGGAACTCTCAGCATTCTGTAGGTCATAAGGCAAGCTTCAATACCAATTTGGTAACAAAAGTAAACCTCCCGCATGACGATATATCTGTCACATTAACTTGCGTACAGATCAATGTTTGCATGTGGATGAGCTAGCTTATGGCATCCTGGATTACACCGCAGATTAATCTTAGTACATACAACAAAAGAATTCGTGGAGCTAATTAGGTGATCCTCAGTACAGGTTCGGTTGAAAGCCCATCTGCACGAAGCGGTATCCTAACAAATACCACTAAATGAACTCAATTGCACACACAGGGATGTTAAATAACTCGGTCAAAAACAGGTCCGATTCGTACCTTGTTCAAAAGTCCTGTAAGATAAAGTACAGTCATGGATAGTGAGTTAAAACTGTCTGAATCTCAAAAAATCTTACATTCATCCCAAAACCATCTGCGCTACTTATCATCCTTATGATACCATCAGAAAATACAAAAACAACAAAGAAAAACCAGATAAATAAAAATAGCATTCATCCATTTTGCATATCACATAGACATCTAAAACAATTCAATTCATCATAACATCTGCATTCATCAAATAAATAAACATGCATAACAAAAATCACATCATCACATGTGCAAATCCAAAAATAAAACCGGTATATATATATATATATATATCGTCAAAAAGATGCCCGTAGGCTACAAAACAGGTCCTCAGACCCCGCAATCATATCCAAAACCCAACCTAAGGCGTCGGCCACCGTGATCACGTAGGATCGGTGCGACGGGAACTACCCCCCATGGTGTGGGTCCTACGGGACCCTGCAGGGCGGCTACTGCTATCCCCCGCATCATGCCTACTACCACCCCCCTCATCTAACCGCCTGTGGCGAGATGATGCTGACTTCTCAGTCAGACTATCCCTCGTCCGTCGAGAAGATCTGCTGATCGAAGGCTCAGGGAGCCGCCCACCAAGGTGGATGACCTCCCTCTCCAAGTCTATCCGGTACAGACACCACTCTGCCTCCCACCGATGATAGATAGACAATGCATCATCGCGCTGCGCCAAAACTCTATCCCGCTCTGCCAACTGAGCCCACAGAAGATCCCTCTCCAGATCCCACATCCGTAGCAGCTCTGTAAGCCGTGCAACCTCATCGCCTACATCCGACCCCACCCCCTCCGTATCTTCCGGACGCATAGGACTCGCGGGGACAGTAGCCTGCTCAGGCTCCAAATTTTCCTCCACATCCTGCATGGCCGGCTGCTCCTAAACACCCAAGTCCACATCCTCATCTCCCACATCCGCCATGTCTGCATCATCCAACGACCCTCCCCAATCACCCCCTGCGGCCTCAACATCCTCCACTGCCACCTCCGCGCCTCCCAGTGGACCCTCACCTCTCCAGCGCCGCAAAACCCACCACGATTCATACTCAGTGGTATTACCTACGTCATCCACATCCAACACCTCAATCACCGCATCCGACTCCTCGCCCAATGGCACGAGGACCGATGGCTCCAGATCCCTCTCATCTCCTCAATGCCGATAGCCTACGGGCTCACCAGGAAACCTCTGGTGCACCCCAAACTATCGTGTAACCCGACGATACGGAAAGAACTCATGCTCCATCCTGTGCTGCCCAGTAAACCATAGCTCCCTCCATACCCGTCGAAGCCACTCTCCAGCCTCAGGCCAAGCTGGACAGTCCCGATAGGGATGCCAAAACACCTCCCCTGGAGTGAGACGCGAAAAGGCATCACTGTAGTGATCAACTGCACCTGCCCATCACCGACTCTGCCCCTGCTCCGTAGATCATCGCCACAAAGCCGCATAACCAATCTCCTCATCCTCCATCGCCGCCCGAGTCATCCACGGTAACCCGGTAGGCCTCTCAACAGCTATGTGCTGCCAACCCCAGAACTGCAACAAAAAGCCGCAATCGACACCCTTCCGTCGTCGACGGCGGACCCCGTACAGCTCCTCGTAAAGCTGCGCCAACAAAGTATGTCCCCATCTCGAGATCAACGGTGCCTCTATCGGGCACTCGCCAACCGCCACACCAAATCCAGTAGGTTCCACGGGAACCTCGCGCCTGACGAATCAGGGAGAAGAATGTTAGAAATGAGGCCCATCAGGAATGCGTGCCTCACTCCTAACACCCCCCTCTCCTTCCACCAACCAACCAAAATCCCGCCGACTCGGTAATCCACCTCGGATGTCTCCACTGGGTCTGCTACACCCAGCTCCCCCCCATGCCCAAAACATCTCGTGAGTATAGCAGTCCGTTGATCAAACGGAGATGTCCTAATAGGCAAACCATCTACCGAAATCCGAAGCAACCGATAGACGTCCTCAAGAGTCACAGTCATCTCCCCTATCGGGAGATGGAAAGTATTGGTCCACAGATCCCAAATCTTGATCAGGGCCATCAGATACGCCTGATCCGAAACCACAGGCTCCAGTCGAGCCACCTGCTTGAGCCCAAGGGCATCAAGCCATTCCCAGTCGTCATCAGTCAAGGCCAACCGCGCCTCAGTAAAGGCAGCGGGTACACGGTAGCGGCTCCTAACAACCTGCAAGCAAACAAAAAAAAAATGATAAATAAATAAAAATGAAAAAGATAAAATTTTCAATTCTAGGGTTTCTAACCTTAGTTGTTAAACAAAAACATCAAAAAAAAAAAATCTTAAAGTTTTGAAAAGCGCAACACAAAAACAATGCATTAAGTTAAAGCAAAATAAACCCTAGGGTCACTTATAGGTCTCGCCTCGGCTCTGCCGCTCGAACTAGTTTGTGCACTCATGATGGCAGTGAGAATTCCAGCAGCGCTTCGCTTCGCAGAATTACCTCCTCCCAGAGCTCCAAAATCGCAAGAAAAAAATGACACAAATGAGCCCAAAATCAAGTTTTGGCCCTTAAATAGGCCTTTTGCACTGGAATTCATCCTTGACTGGGACGAGCACTCTGATCAGCGCTCGTCCCACCCAGGGACGAATTCTCTAGCTGGAATTCGTCCCACCCAGGGACGAATTCAGGCCAGCACAAAAAAAATCAAGAAAAATGACTAAAAATGCACTAAAAACAGACAATAAAACTGCCTGATAGGATTGCAAATGCAACTGACAACATGGGCATACAAAATTGACATCGGGGTCACAAATTATCAATATCCTACTCCCTAAGAAGGCTACCATAGCCGGACCACTCCACGGGAGGACGGATTGCCGACAATTCAATCACCAAATGGTGTCACAAAAAAACAACAAAAACAGTACAAAATTCAACAAAAACACAACAAAAACATTGCCAGGCATAAGTGCTCATGCACTTAACCTCTAGGAAGAGAAAATCGATGTTGAGGTCCAAATTATCGCTCTCCTAGTTCCCCAAGAAGGCTATCATAGCCGGACCGCTCCACGGGAAATAGGTTTTCGATGATTTCACCTCATTATGACATCACCAAAAGGGTTAACACCCACCAAAAATAGGTCCATATGTTGGAAAAATTGCACACGCTTAACGGTAAACCCTCTAAAGGCAACCTTGCAAAAGTCATCTTGGGTCAAGCGACTAGTCGCTTCTCTCACGAAGGTCATTCCCTCATCGATTCGTCGCTTGAGGGGGTAGTCACACTTAGTCACCAATCAACAATCACACACCCAATTAAGGAAAACGACATGCATTCAAAGAATCATTGACAAAGACAATCACGCTCCCGCTTGGGGCGATAAACAAGCAACAATCAAATCAAGCAAACACTTGGCATTTTGTGAATCATGAACACAAGGTTCCCCCTGAGGATAAAAATGCCCTTCACTTGTTCATGACTGATCAATGTCTAAGTTCAAGTCACACCTCACCAAAACAGGTTAATACTTGAAATCAAATTCCTTAGCTCGTCAAAAGCAAGGATTCAAGAATGCATGCCCTTTCCATACTTGGGGCATCAAAATTTGGTTAGGTTACCAAGAAACCCTAATCATTAGTGCTTTGGTTATCTATTTTTGCTCAGCACTGCGTCACCCGTAGTGCTTCCCAAAAAGGGGCATCTGTAGACACCAAAATAGCACCAATCCGATTATGTGACTGCAAACACTGATCGCTTTGACAAACACAGCCCCTAGGGCAGCCCTCAGAGGTTAAACAGTGGTCTTAACCACTTTCATAGCAATTTTGTGAGGTCAAGAAGCAATTTGGCACACTTGGACACTTTTCCCAGTATTCGTCTCACCCAGGGATGAATTCAAAATAGAATCCGTCCCACCCCAGGACGAATTCTGAATTCGTCCCTGGGTGGGACGAATTCTAAGCTTAACGGGCAAAAAGGCAAATGGTGCCAAGTGGCAGCCCGGAACGATCGGTTAAGGGCTCCTACCTTGCACGCATGTGTAAGTGGACAGAGGGGGCCGTTAAAGGACTGTTACAAGAAGCATTTATCAAAGTTCAAGTCAATGAAGGACTCCCCTCCCTCATGGGAAGACAAGACTGCCACATGGCACCTATGGAAAACACTTGGCTTTTGTGCTTCCCTCCCAAAAGATACCCCTTGGGTCTATAAAAGGTGGGACTTTTCTCACCCAAAACATACAGGTTGAAGGAGTGTTCAAGCAATGAAGTGCTGCCGAATTGAAGACTCACTTGCATCCCCCTTTGTTCACCTTCCTACATCCACCAATCTCTTTTGCAAGGGAGGTTGTTGGGTGGCCTTTGGAAGCTCGAACCTTACTCAAATCCGACGCATGGACATCTGAACCTACCAATTCACCGACCCCCCAATCCTAAAAGGTTTTGGGCCCATCCCTGGTGGATTGGCTCCAAAATCGAGGGCCAACGGTGGGAGGCCCACTTGGGCACCCCCGCACCTCCCAAGTCCTAATTTTAGTTTTTGAGCACTTTAGATTATTTTTTTAGATTGCATTCTATGTTACTAGGTCTGATTAGTCCATAATTGAAATTTTGTAACTTTTGGTCAGATTTTAGGGTGTTTTGTATTGCTTTGTCGTTTCGCTAACTTGCAGGTGTCAAGGTCAAATTCCCAAATGTGGAGGCCAAATTGGGAAAATCCGACCATCTGGGTCGTCCCAAAATGGCCCCAATTACCTAACCCCCCTATTTGTAGGAGTTTTGCAGGTCCCGGGATCCGACATTGGAGCAGCAGCAGGTCGGTTTCTCCTACTCAGAAGAATTCGTCCCACCCAGGGACGAATTATAGTCAGAATTCGTCCTGCCCAGGGATGAATTCTAGTTTAAGGTGGATTGGCCAGCTGCCTCAGTGGCAGTGGCCTTCTGGTAACTTTTCTTACCTTCTGTCAGGTTTTGAAGCAATTTGGATTCACTGTTTTCACTTTTTCAGGCAAATATTCGTATGCATATTTTGTTAGTTTTAGAGAGAGAATGCTTTTCATTTGCAGTAGGTGCTACTAACGTCTTGATCATTTCTTTGTTCGCAGGAGAAGCAGCAGAGGCGAAGAGCTCATCGACATCAGCGGCGGCATCATCTTGGCCCGCCCATTGCAATCGTGGGCACGCGGAAGGAGGAATCATTCAGCGATTGTAATCAAACCCTATTTGCGCTCCTAGCCCCTGAAAAGGGAGGAGGCATTATTGTAACAGAGATTGAAAGAAATTAATGAAAGGGCTGTTTTTCTTTATCTGATTGCGTCTCTTCCAACATGTCTCTTTTTCGTTTCATGTAATTTATATTTCTAGGACTTAGGCGTGCTTAACTTTGAATGCAATTGCACTTGGTGTTTCATTTGACCGGAATCTCGTGCTTTCAGTTACACCTGAAATTAGTGTTAGACGTGCTCAAGAAGGAGAAATTATATGTCAACCTAAAGAAATGTAGATTCTTCAAGACAGTTTAGTTTGGGATTTGTAATATCGAGAGATGGAATGAGGATGGATTATGAGAAAGTGAAGGTGATTTTGGAATGGCCTCTTCCACGATCTATAACAGAAGTAAGGAGCTTTCATGGACTAGCTACCTTTTATAGGAAGTTCATCAGGAACTTCAGTAGTATAGCTACCCCTATAACTGAGTGTACGAAGGGGAAAGAGTTTGTATGGACTACAACATCAATAGAGAGTTTTGAACTCTTGAAGAAGAAGGTGTCGAAAGACCCTATTCTAGTGTTACCATATTTCAGTAAGGTGTTTGAGGTTGATTGTGATGCCTCATTTGTTGGAATTGGTGGTGTCTTAAGTCAAGAGGGCCGAACTGTAGCATTTTTTAGTGAGAAGTTGAATGATGCAAGGAAGAATTATTCTACATATGATGTGGAATTTTATGCAATTGTGCAAGCATTGCAACATTGGAGGCACTACTTAATCTCAAAGGAGTTTGTGTTTTTATTGATCATGAAGCATTGAGGTATGTCAATTCTCAAAAAAAGTTAAATAGCAGGCATGCCAAATGGGTTTCATTTTTGCAATAGTATACATTTTTCCTGAAACACAAGTCAATAAAATAGAATAAGTTTGTTGATGCATTGAGTAGGAGAGTCTTGTTGTTGACCACTATGGAGAATTAAGTGGTAGGATTTGAGGGGATTAAAGATCTGTATGAATTTGATGCATATTTTAGGAATATTGTGCAACAGTGCAAAAGTGTGGTAGGGGGCGAGTCCCATACTATTTTTGAAGAGTATTTTTTAAAGAATGGTTACTTTTTTAAGGATATTTGATTATGCATTCCCAATGGCTCTATGAGAGAGAACATCTTGATGGAATTACATAGTGGGGGTTTGGTTGGTCATTTTGGAGTAGCCAAAACTACCACTCTTGTAGAGGAGAAGTACTATTGGCCAAAAATGAAGAGAGATATAATCAAGTTTGTCTCTAGATGCGAGTATGTCAAATGGCTAAGGGCCATGCACAAAATACGGGGTTGTATATGCCATTGCCAGTTCCTACAGGACCATGGACCGATCTGAGTATGGATTTTGTGTTGGGGTTGCCCAAGACATAGAGGGGTAAGGATTCAATTTTTTTTGTGGTAGATAGATTTTCAAAAATGGTGTATTTCATTTCTTGTCAAAAAACTAATGATGCAACTAGGACGACAGTATTATTATTTGATGAGATTGTGTGGTTGCATGGTGTTCCAAAGACTATTACTTCTGATCAGGATACTAATTTCTTGAGTCACTTTTGGAGGACGTTGTGGAAAATTTTGAATACCAGGTTGCAGTTCAGTAGTGCTTACCATCCACAGACCAATGGAAAAATAGAGGTAGTGAATAGAAGCTTGGGAAATCTCTTACGATGCATAGTTGGATAAAAACCAAAACAATGGGATTTAGCCTTGTCACAAGCCAAATTTGCATACAACAGTTCAGTGATCATGTCAACAGGTAAATCTCCTTTTCAAATTATTTATGGTAAAAATCCTAGAGGTGTATTATATTTTGTTGAGTTACCAATTGGGTAACAAGTTTGTGATGATGCAGAAGCATTTGCTGAGCATATCCAGAAAGTGCAAGAGTCAGTGAGGGAAAAATTGCAGAGCAGTAATACTCACTACAAATATTCTGCTGATGCACACAGAAGGGTGAAAGTGTTTGAAGAGGGTGATATGGTCATGGTTCATATTAGGAAAGAAATATTTCCTAAGGGTAAATATAACAAACTCAAACTTAAGAAAATTGGACCATGCAATATTTTGAATAAGATAAATGATAATACCTATAAAGTGGAGCTGCCCAATGAATTTGATATTTTGCCCATTTTTAATGTTTTTGATTTATTTTCGTATCCTGGTACTTTCGAGGATGGTGAATTACAAGAGATAGTAAATTGGGCACAACAGATGCCTAAGAAGAAAAAATATAGAGTTACACAGGTGCTCGATAAGAAGGTGATCACCACTAGACATGGGAGCTACAAAAAATTCTTGGTTCAGTGGGAAGGATTACCATAGTTAGATAACACTTGGGTTTCATAGTCAGAGCTAAAGAAAGTTTATAACCAAAAGCTACAGGATTTCAATTCAGCTGAACTCATAGGAGCTGAGTTCTTTTTCACCAGAGGAGAATGATGCACCTTGTCGAAGCCATAACTTGTGAACAGTACGCCTGTTTGCCTTGAAATTTAACAAGTGGTTTCACATGCCATTTTTCCCTGACCCTTTCTTTAGTGATGGCCCCCATGAAGCTCAAACCCCTATGTTAAAAAAAGGGAATTTTGACTACTACTACTTCCTCTTCCAACAAGAAAATTTTCCCTAATTTAGGCAGTGTAAAATCCCTGCCCATGAAGAGAAAGATTAAGGTGGAAGAAAGCACCACCCAGGTGAGGAGGT
Organism: Wollemia nobilis; assembly: GCA_028583015.1. Lineage (NCBI taxonomy): Eukaryota > Viridiplantae > Streptophyta > Pinopsida > Araucariales > Araucariaceae > Wollemia > Wollemia nobilis. The sequence goes on from JAQPPZ010016475.1 coordinate 1,875,981, forward strand.
CCTCCTGTGTCAAGAAATCTAGAGTAGAAACCATACAAAACTCCCCTATTCATATATTTGAGGAGAACAGTGGTAATTCTGGTCTAAATTCATCTATCTCCAGCAAGTTATCAAGGAGCATCCTCAGCAACATAATTGTAGCCATGGACAGTATTGGTAATGCACTGAAGCAACTTCTCCAAAATGGCATTAATTCAACTGAATATGATACCTAAAAATCCTATCTTCATTGGTCCCTTGCTTGGTCCCTTTTTACTTTTTGGTTTCCTACTAGTTTTGATTTGGCTTGCAGTCCTTACCATATGTAGGATTTTGGGCATTTATGGGTTTTTTTTTGCTTTGGTTTGCAGCCAACTCCTGTGTGGGTGTCTTCAAATGTTGATGACTTGGTTTACCCCTGCATGGGATTTTTCTTGTCTTTTTGAAAGTTAGGTTACTATGTTTCTTGCCCCTACGTGGGCCTAGTCCTCTCTACAGATCCTTGGCTATTCCCTTGTGCAGGAATTTTTGATTCTCGGCTAGTTCTTATCCCCTGTGCAAAAATTTTTGGGCCTGATATTTTGCAAACCTTTATGATGTTTTGTCCTTATGGGATTAGGACCCAGTAAAAACCCGTTTAATATTATCTTTTTACTTATAATAAAAAAGCTATATAATTTTCATTACACTCTCATTGAATGAGTTTTATTTTGAAGAAAAATTTATGGTGTCCTCTTGAGATGTGTCAAAACTAGAAAAATTGCCCTGTTTCTCTAGAAATTCCATTAAGGATTATTTGGTATACATTATTTAACCCATACAAATATGGTAGAAATCATGCAGGCCAAATTATATTGGCCTACTATGTTTGGTTATGCACACCAATGGATAAGATAATGGGATAGATGTAAATTATTCACTAGTAGAAATCAAAATGCCCCTTTTTCACTAAATCCCATTGTTGTTTATTAATCATTCACACAATAGGAACTTGAATTCATTGAAGTAATCAATCCACCCTTAAGTTAAGGCCATCACTATATATTGATATATCTATATTACTTTACAAGGTGGACAAAGGTGATTGCACTAAAATATGCCACCAAAAAAGTCATCATAAACTTCCTAGGGGAAATTATCATCCAATTTGGTGTGCCCAAAACCATTATCATAGATAACACCACAAAATTCATTGGGAATTAAGATAATTTGATCTCTAATATGGCATCTACATGAAGGCTTATTCCAACTACCATACATAGGGAAATGGCCTAGCAGTATATTCAAATAAGAACTTGCTCTACATATTGAAGAGGATAATCTATGACAACTAAATACAATGGCATTTGCACATTCAATGATCCTTTTAATTTAACTAGATCACACTAAATAAAGGTATTGATTTCTATTTATACTCATTTTATGAATGAAAAGCTATTATTCCCATATCCATATATATTATTGCAATACAACTATTACATCAACTAGAGATTTAATAGAATTATGTTATGTTGATAAGACTAGAAGAATTACTAAAGCTAAAATACCAAAGGGAGGAACCAAGAGATCACTTACAAAAGCATTATAAAATTGTGAAGAGATGGTTTATCCAAAAGGCTATAGCATAGGATTTTTGAGTAGGCAAATTGGTGCTTAAATGGGATGAGAACTACAATAAACTAGACTGACATAATAAGTTTGAAGATATTTGGAGTGGTATACACATCATCATTGGACTCAAAGTGGAGAACATTGTTATTCTTTTCATACCCAATAGGTACTTGCTCTCAATCTTGATCAATGGTATCCACCTAAAGAGGTACCCTTGAAACTTGCTTTAAAAATGAGAGAGATAGAAGGGTGAGAGATGTTTTGATCAGTGATACCTTTGATATCAAATAGAGGGGACTTCATATAATAGGTTTTGTCTTAGTTTCCCTCAAACACATGAGCACCCACTTTATTAGGTGCATCTTTGCATGAGGTGCAGTGTTGCATGTAAGCAAGGAAAGCTTCAGATGAAGCCTAACCTATGAAGTCATTTTTGTTGCTACTACAAAGAAATAAGTCCCAAATTTTGAGCCTTGATTGGGTTTCTCTTGGCATGCACCATCTCCTACCTCCTTTAGGCATAGCAAAATGAGGTATGAAGCTATTGCACAATAATAAAATACTAAAAAAATAATTAGTTAAGCCAACTAATGGCTTCCTACTATGCATAGATATTGCCATCATAAACAAAATTTTAGTCTTGATTTTTGGGCTTTAGCTTATCTTTTCATGACAATACTAGTTTCCATTCCACTCAAACATGGTTGAACAAGGTGTAAGACTATAAATATCAAGAAAATGCCTAGGTAGAGTTTGAATATGAACTAGATTTTTGGGTCATGTATTATGTTTAACTTTTTTTCTATGTAATACTTGATATAGAAGGAATTTTTCTCCCACTATGGTGATTTGATGATCTTGTTGTCAAAATAATATCTTTTGACACATGCCTCTACCAATTCTATGTAGTTTCAAACTTGTGGTACCAGGTTTATGTCTAGGCCTAAGTCAATATTTTCTTGATGCTCAAGGAATATGTCCCTTTTCCTATATTAAAAAATTTAATGCATCCCTTCTAGATTCTATGGGGAGTTTCTAAATTTACCCTCCTCCATCCTCTTGTAGGACTTACAAAATAGTTATTCTGGTCTCCTAGGTGGAAGAGTGATATTCTTCCTTCTCAACCTTCTTTTACCCTTCCTCTTTGAAAATCCTACTTCAAGTAATTCAATCTGAAGTTTTCTACTAGGGTAGATATAGGAGATTCAATGGTGGTAGGTGGAGGGGATACTAGCTTATACGGTTGCATGGAATGTATTTTAGAGGTAAATGTGGTATCCATAATGAAGGAATGAGAGAGAAATAATTTTTCAAAATATGGAAAAAATTCATAAGTCTTAAGAGGAAAAAGATTCACTTGAGTGGGAAGTGAATCACTCAAGAGATAAATCAATTTGCTATTTGGAAATTTTTTAGTTTGATAGTGAATCACTTTTTGATAGGGTAGCAAATAGATCAATTTGGGTAGAAATTATCTTGCTTATATAGGATTGGAAAAAAAATTATGAGTATTTCAACCAACTAGTTGGAGGAGTGAATCACTCAATGGAGAGAGAAAATAACTAGATAGTCATCCTTTGGAAAACAATATTATTGAATTAGAAATGGGTGGGACACCTAGATTTAGAGGAATTAATAAATCCTTGAAGACTTATGAAGATAGCAAATACTTTATATTTCTTTGGTTTCTAGTACAGAGTGAGTCATTTTTAAAACTGATGCAATTGGTTTAGGAGAGGAACTTGCATGGTGTTTGAGATAGTTAAATAAAGTAAAATGGGAGCAACCAAGGTGGTGTTGAGTTATTTGTAAAGAAAAATATATTGAATTTTCATTCCTTAGATAACTGAGTGGTGAGTTCCTACTCCAACTAGGAATCCAAAAAAAGGGGCAGTGCAATGTGAATCCAAAAAAGGGGTAGTGCAATAAGAGGATGAAACCATAACAACTGGGTTCTTGAATGAATTCTAAATGAAAGGTCTCTATAAAATTTGAATAACCAACCATGTGAAAAAAGTAAAATAAGGAGATAGTTATGACCAATGTTTTGTCAATATATCAAAGACCACATTGCCCCCAAAGTTTTGATATCTAGGATTCCATGTAAGGATCATCCTACATCAACCAAATCTGGTAGATAAATTTAGGAAAAACATTTTATGAACATGGCAAGAGAATAAATTGGCCCACATGATCAAATTTAATCTTGGGAATGGAAAAAATTCTTCCACAAGCAGTTGCCCTTTTTACGAGGACCACCTAATCCCTAGTTTCCAAAGGAGGGAAAATACAATATTTGAAGGAATCTACCCTATCTATAGAGAATTTATTGTAACAATATTCCAAACTAGATTTTTACCTACCAAACTTGAATGTAGCATGGATCATTGATCCCAATAACAAGAACAATACAAGAATCTCCTTCCCACAACAACATAGAAAGAATTTCAAATTTTAAATTTTGAGCCTAAATAAGGGGGGAAAGAATTGTATTTTTTATCTACTATCTAACCTAATGTAATATTTCACTCACATTATTTTGTGTATTGATATAGACTCAAACCTTGAGTCAATCTATGTATAGGTATTCAAGCCTCTTTCTTTTAATTATATGTGTGTGAAATCTTTCATATTTATATAAACAAGTTGTGACTAGTATATATCCTACTCTTTATATATTTTTTATGAGTAAATATTATCTCATTTTGAAACTAGGTCCATTCTTACTAACATGGTTGATGCATGTGTTCATTAATCCCATTAATACACAAAAGATCTTTATTATTATTGATTCATTTCCACCTATAGCTTAGGATTAGTTTCCTTTATGTTCCTTCTCCTTTATTTTTCCTTGAAATAACACAGTATCTTATGATTAGTTTATAAAATTGAGCATCAATATCACACCTAACTAAGGAGCCACCCTTGCAAAAACCCCTAGATTTTTTGCTCTAAGTTCTAGTCCATCCTCCGGACTTTTGGAAATATGCACTCTTCACAAGGCATGAGCACCAAGAGCATCTAAAAAATATAGTGGATGGCCATTATGCTCTAATAATTACCTAATAGTTTTCCTAACACACATAATGGGATGAATCCCAACATTTATCTCATTGATAAAAGATATTGTGTTGATACCTTGGTGAAAATATTATCCTCGCTTGTGAAATATTCAATATTCACCTAGTGACTCCATAGTTTGAAGGACTCATTGAGCTATAATTCTATGGTTTGAAGAGAAACCTAGTAGTTTATGAGCTAAAAACCTATCACAAGGTCCAATACAAGAGTAGATCCATAGTTATTGTTGTCACCACAAAATCATGATCATAGAAGGAAAATTCGATAGAAAAACATTATGGCATCATAGAACCCACATTAAAGAACAATAACTATATCAAATGACAAAGTCCTATTGTAGCCACTAGTCCCACCTGCTATGTGGGATGATATTATGGTTTTTGTGTTAAAATCCTTACCACTCTTCACTAGATAATATGCAACAACTAGGGTAGAACACCTTCATCATATGGTCATTCTATGCATACTATATAATATTGAAGAACAAAATGTGGCACTAACATTATTGGATTTATCCTTTAAGGATAGGGCACATTAATGGTGTGTTTTTCTTACTCCACATTCAATCTTTGATTAGGATCAACTCATAAATATTTTTCTAGATAGATTTAGAGAGAAGGTGGAGATTTTCCCTCATAGATTAGTTATCAACCATAAAAATAGCTCATATGGAATCCATGGATGATTTTAATACCTCTTTTCATAATACTTGGTGTAGAATCCCTAATGAAATCCAACCATCCCTAGGTATGGCCTTAATTTATTATCTTAAATATTTTTATTAAACTATAGCTATGATGGTAAAATCTACAGGAGGGAACACGTTGCAAATATCTTATGAGGTAGCCACTCAAGCCTAAAAGGACCTAATACAAATAGAAATATTAGCTCTTAGGCCTCCTATGCCTCTCCTTATAAATATTCAACCACCATACCAACCAATCCAAATAGGAAGGCTAGATCCTAGGCCTCCTATGTCTCTCTTTCTAAATATTCAACCACCATACTAGCCACCTCCTACTATGCAACTTACCTCTTTCCAACCATCTCCCATTGTGAATCATATTCTAATCCTTACTTCTTTATTTCTAAATCAAACTTATATTAATCCCCAATATTCAAATATGGAGGAAATAAAGAATATAATAAGGTCTATGTCTAATGAGCTTATAGCCTTTAAGCAGCAATAGAATATTTTGAGGTTTCCTTACTATAGTTACCCAAAGCCTTCTTTTGAACTAGGTAACCAATATTTTCCCCCTCCAAATAGCTATCAAAGTTATTGACTATAGCCTTTCTAGGATTCTAGTCAGCCTTAAGTCTTTGAGCGGTAAGTTATGCCCATATTGGTACCTTTGTAATGGTTACCTCTTAACCTAGTGAAGTATATCATACCTAGTCAAAACAACTATATGGAGGACCAATACATCTATCAATTCGATCCCTTTTTTCCTTGCTATAATAATTCTCAATAGACTGCATATCCTAAAAACTAGATCGTCTATCTTAAATTGACTATGCAAACATTGGGATAAACTACTCTAAAATTGACCTTGGATATCAATCCAAGCACTAGTATTGGACCTCTTGGTCTAAAATCTTCCTAAGTGGATTACTTGCACCCTCAAGACCTTGGAAAATATTGGAAGACCTAGAATTTCTTCTGGATCAACCTTCAGAGTAGGTTAGTTCCTATGAAACTAGATAAACTAACAAGAAGGGTTTGAAGACTAAATAAAGGGATGCATCGAGTAGGACTTAAAATGACCAAGATTCAACAACAAAAACAAGAGACAAGAGCATGAGAGTCTAATTCCCTTAAGGATACTAAACTACATAATATATCATCCATTATCAAATATTACAAAACATTAATCAGATAATCAAATACATAATTGAGCATTCTAATAACTGGACCAATAGTAATCTAGGGAAAAATCTAGATAAAAATATAACTCTTAATATAATACACTTGTTCATTCAATTTTAAGAGAAATGCTTTAAGAATAAATCAACATACATACGTGTTTTGTAATATTCTTAGATAGAGGTCAAACAACACTTCAATTTTTATTAAGAAGCACATAGAATCTGATCATACAACTTATGCAACTATTAAAGGTAAAGAGTCAACCCTTAAAATGGGTTACATTTAAGTATATATAGTTTTACATTGCACTATATTGGCCTAGAATGATTGCCTTCACAACTAATTGTAGGTTTTTTAAGTGAGTACAACACATGTACATCTCTTGATAGCTCATTCTAATGAAATTATAATGATGTTATTATGATGATGTGGTTGGCTCTAATTTCTCCTAGGAACATGGAGTCCTATGTGTCTTAAACTAGTTCATAATATTATCTAACATATTTGCTTTATTCAAATTTACTTGATGATTGGTATAGTTGCATCAAGAGAGGTGTTGATTGGGAAAGCATTTTATTGTTGAGATTTTTTGATAGTGTATTCTTATTTGATGGGAAAAGATCTAAGCTTCTCAATATTCTACCAAATTAATTTTTCCTTTTCCAAAATTAACCTAGCTATTATTCTCCAAGTGCCTAACTTTTCTTTTGCTTGTGTAACTTTAGTTCAACTAAAATTCTACCCTTCATTTAGCACTTAGTCACATTTTTTATTTACCTCATCAGATTCCATACTTTTACACTTTCCTTGGTGGCATTAGTTCCTTTAAAAATACATCCACCCTCTACACTTAATCACTTTTGCAATGCATGCTATTGGGTGCCAAAACTGCTCTTACTTAAAAAGTTATTCACTTTTCTATGTTGGAATTCATGCCTTAGAATATTTTTGGCAGTATTGGTCTTCTTTTTGTGCTAAATTTTTATGTATTGTTGGTGGCATCAACCTATTGAAAAATCTAATGCGTCTTTATACTTAGACATATTTTTGCATCCATTAGTGATTTGATTTGATGTTGGAGGTTGGATCTTCATTTAAACACTTAGCCAAAATTTCTTTTTGATGCACTAAGTGTTGTAATTTTTATATACCTTTGATGGTATCAAAACCTCAAAAGGTTTGGTATCCTTTCATACTTAGCCAAACTTTGAGTTTGACATTGTAGCAAAATGCAAAAATCTACTACCTTAGTTGAATTTTGAGACTTAGTTCCACTAGATGCCAAAACTTTTTATGCTCATTGATGATGCTAGAATATTAAAATTCCAACTACCTTTTACACTTAGCAAAATTTACATTCCAAAGTTTACTGAGTCTTCATGTTTTAGCTTCTTTTTTCTTAACCAAATGACTGCTCAATGCATCAGGTTATGCTTTTGTCTTCAAAAATTGACATGTACTAATTCACTAGCAAAGTTTCTCTTTGAAGAGATGCTCTACATATGTGCATTGACTCTTTCTACACATATTATTGGCACCTCATAGGAGGGTTTTACTTGTAGGAACATATAACCCATATAGCCTTATCTTGTTGGGTTATGGATTAAAAAAGAAACAAAATATCTACTTATAAAGTGGATGTTATCTATATACTTACCATATCCAAGGTCCTAGTTTTTGTTCTAGTAGATTTACCCTATCCTTCCTACATCACTGCCCTATATATTTCATCCTATTGTTCTATATTAATTTTCTATATAATTAAAGAAGCTACCACAATCCAAAATACTTTACAAATCTTATTCCATTATTTTTTAGAGGGGATATAAACTTCTCTAATTTTATGAGGAAACTCCCTAAATTAAAAATATTTATCATAAGATGGTGTATCGCTCCAAAATTTTTGCACCCTTACCTTCAGGCTATAGGATCCATGCCCGAAAGGGGGATGTGAAAAGGATGGGACAATACCTCGGACTGAGAGGCCCTTTGAAGGTCCCGCCTCTCGGGGGAGGTGTATAAGGGTGAATTTTCGACGGATGGTGGGTTCACCAGGAAACTTTTGAATGGCAGTTTCCATGCCTAGGTTGATAGTGTGTTTGATGTGTTCATTTTTATGCTTGATCATTCAACTCCTAGGTTTGGCCGATATGAATCTAAACTATTCTATATGCCAATGCGGATTTCAATGAATACAAAAAATAGAAATAGATGCAGATTACAGAGAATATGCTAACCAGAAGGATTCATACCTGATTTCGGATGTCTGATGGAGATTCTGAGTCTTGTAGCAGTTCAGATCGTCTTAGTTTGCACATTATCGTCTGATATTTCTTGGGATCGTCTCAAATCATAGAAGGTCATCTAAAATAGGACAGAATCACCTAAAATCTGATGAATTCGTCAGACGAATCCATCAGAAACCTACAATCACAGAAATAGACACAAAATACCAAATATGCAAATGCAGAAGCAAGGGATAATGATAGAAATAATAGCAAACTTGCCTAAATAATAGTGTCTAATAACAAATGAGGAAATGCAATAAATTTAATGATTGATTTTACCTTTATCATGCAATTATGCTAAATGAGGTGAACTCCAAGGTGCATAAAACATAATAACTTAAAACAGTGCAGAAATATGTTATGGAAAATGCAAAAAAGCTTAAGAAAATGCGAACTCTAAACTCGGACTGCCCCCAATCTGGACTACAGTCAGGATCGCCTCCAATCGTACGAAATCGTCCACAATCGTCCGAGATCGTCTACGACGATCCAAGCTAGCCTCGACTGAAAAACAGTAGAATTCCTGCAATAAAAACAATGCAAAATACCAAATGCAAGCAATAATACGAAGGAATAAAGAGCTAACTACGCAATGAAATCCTGTCAACAAAGGGGTTGGGAGTTTAGGGAGAATCAACAAGAATTAGGCAGGGAGGCAGGGGGATAAACTAGAAAAATCCTAGTTTATATAGGATTAAAAAGAGGTTTGGGAGGTTGGGGATCATCCCAATGCGGGAGATCTCCAACAGGGAAATCTCCAACCGCACAGACACGCTTCTGCCCGAGTTGGAGAGGCTATTGAAACAGAAGCTAATTATGAAAATTTAGTTTTGGGATGAAATCGTCTGGACATTCTATTCTAGACGAATTCGTCAGATCGGGGACGATTTCGTCTAATATGCGACGATATCGTCCAACGGTCAAAACAAATCCTAAAAATGGCACGAAAAATGGGGAAAGCGGGTAAAAGGCGATTTAACGAGCAGTTTGGGGTTGAAATTCAAATTTTAATATTTTATCTTTTTACTAAGGTTTTAACCGTGCCAATTTTAGGGTGCTACATTTTGCCCCCTCTTTAGCGAATTTTCCGAAGAAAATGCGTTAAAGACGAGTTTTTCCCTTTTTACGAGAAAGCAAAAATGTACTCAATTTTTTAGACGACGATTCTTGGTCGAATCGTACGAATACTGACTATGGTGCCCCCTCCGTGTTTTTACCCAAATCGAACGTTTGAGGTAAAAACATGAAAAAGCAAAAATTTAAAATGCTGAGTTTTTAAATAAAATTAAGAAAATAGGGTAAAACCCTAATTCATTTGTACTATTCACTTTTACTGTTCCAGAGTTCTACGAAAAAAAAAATGGTGGAGACAGTGCACAGAGTGACAGAGGTCCGACGCGGGCTACGGGTAAGGATCTAATCCTAGTAGATTAGGTTTAATGTAACTTTATGCAAGTTGTTTTGATTTAAATTTGATTGTTTGGGGCATCGCGGCCGTTTTTAGGCCGTCGACGTCGTCGGGACAAAATCGTCTCGATTTCATCGAAATCGTCCCTAGATCGTCGATTTCGTCTGACGGCGAAATCGACGAAGTAGGGGCGATTTCGTCCAACAAGGGGCGATTCCCAAGTTGCGAAATAGGAGACGATTTCGTCCTCACAAAAGACGATTTTGCCCAATTGGGGACGATATCATCCAATGGTGGACGATATCATTTTAAACTTGATTTTAAGTTGTTTAATTTGATGTTAATGATTGGTTTATTAATGATTTTGTTGTTTTATTGTTTGTTTTGCAGAAGGGGTTACTAAAGAGCCAAGAATGGAAATACGGTGGGCTAAGGGATGACATAGCCGCGCTTGACCAGGCAAAGCGTGACCAACTTGGACTAGTCGGCCTACAGCATGTGGTAGAGATGCCACAAGTACCGATTGACATAGGGCTACTGACAGCCCTAGCAGAGAGGTGGTATCCGAGGTCGTCCTACTTTCGATTACCGATAGGGGAGATGGCTCCCACTCTAGAGGACGTATGGAGGATCATGAGGATCCCCATATAGGGACGGTTGATGATGCCTATGGCCAATCAGGGCCAGGCGATGATGAGGCTCACTGGAGACCCTAGCTTCGCCCTGGAGAAGGGCAGAGTGAACATCGAGTCGCTACGACAGATGCCTGGGGCATCTAGGCTGACACGGGTTTTGGCAGGGGTTGTCGGTGGCTTACTGTTGTGCCACCAGAGTGGATGCAGACTACCATGGGTGCTCTCAGACATAGTCTGCGATATGAGAGACCATGGGTACAAATTTGCATGGGGGAGCTTTGTACTCTACCGCTTGTATAGGATCCTGCATGGGGTCGTATACAAGGGAGGTCGATGTCTGGTCTTGACATCGTTGCTGCAGGTTTGGTGTTGGGAGCACATTGCGGTGCAAAGGCCGGTAGGGCTCCCATTGATAGGTGTTGATCGGGAGAGACCCCGGGTTTTCTATTGGTGGCTACAGAGAGGGTCACAATGGCAGATAGATCTGTCGATGTCACGGAGGTTGTTGGACGACCTCATCCCAGACCAGATCACCTAGAGGCCATGGCGAGAGCACCCCGGGTGGGCAGAGGATGGGCAGGAGCTGGCTCGCATCAGGCGAGTCTACTGGTTGAGGATGGAGCGAGGAGAGGTAGAGCTCCATCGCTATGATCGGGTACTATGGCAGTTCGGTCTACAGTAGGGGATCCCTTCTCTCAGGGATTACGAGTACTCCCAGACTATTCGGGATAGTACTACACTGAGCGGGGCTCCAGATATGCAGTGATTCTAGAGTCAGGACACGGACGATGCCCCCATCCAGCCAGTGGATGGTGACGACGCTAGGGTTGTGGATGGGTATGATGCCTGGTATGCAGGCATCCACCCTCCTCGGATGACGAGGGCACAGGGTCTAGTGCACGCTACGGTGCACCAGATGGGGAGGCGATGGTAGGCTGCTATTGAGGCAACACGGGGTCACGAGGGAAGAGAGCAATGGCGGATCCCATAGGAGAGACACCAGAGGATGGCACGGGCTCCATAGAGGCCACGGGAGATAGGGCAGAGGGAGGAGAGACTCCCTTCATAGCAGGGGGAGAGACCACCATCACTCGATAAGGGCAAGGGTGTGGATGTAGGGGAGAGCAGCGAGACGGTGGCTCTTCGAGGCTGAGGCTGCCCACCTCCGAGCTCAGGTGCAGTCACTGCAGGACGAGGCCACTCAGCTGAGGATGCAGGTATGAACACTGCAGGATGAGACTACACGGCTCAGGGCACAGAGTGGAGGGGCGAGCAGGGATGAGCTAGTGCGGTCTATGATGTAGACCACATTCTACCAGGGGGTATACTTCCAGCTGGTTCCAGAGGGCCAGAGGGTACAACTACCAGCCAACATTGCAGAACCAATCAGGCTGGGATCGGCGAGGACATCCTCCCGATCGACGACGAGGACCCGAGATACATCCCGGACCTCTATGGGACCACCTCCTCCACGTCAGGGTGGGGGAGGAGATGAGGCTAAGAGCTCGAGGGCTTCTCGAGGCTAGGTGTCTATGGACTATAGATTTTGTAGAGATTGATGAGAGGATTGAGTATGCCAGGGTATAGATTGTGGCATACCAATCCAGTTTTGATATGATGTAAATAATTTTTTGGATATATATGATCTTGTTTCTGATGATATGACTTGTTCATATGTTTTTATGATGCTTTAATGTTTGAATTGTTTGCTTATTGGATTGAGGATTCATATAATTATGTCATTTTGAAATATTATAATTTTGATGTCATGCTGTAAGATTTTAAATGAAATAATCTGATGTAAACAATTGGTGGTTGTGGTGTGATTTGATAAAAAATAAAAGGGACTTCTAACAATAATTTCAAAGGACATTGTCAGCTATTATAGACCATTTCATGGAGTCACCGCTCACTCGGTCGTCAAGCTAATCCCAAGTATAGAAATATTGTTAAAAGTGAAAGAGTGCTTAAGAGACTGTCTTAAGACTTTGTGTTGTAATGATGGAGATAATGATGGTTTGATGATTTGTTTTCAGATTTTCATAAAAATAGTATGCATGAAAATATGATGTTGCTAGGCATAAATTCCTAAGTGTGATAAAATTTTGAACAATTCTTTTAGAATTTATACCATGGGTGCAATATTGAATTTTGAACATAATGTCATGAAATAGAATAGGTGTTTATTTGTTTGTAAAGCATAATTGTGTAACATAATGATGCAAGTCACATGTTTTGATGAATTTTGTTTTAAAATAAATGGAAAAGAAAATTAGAACGATGGTTTGCGCTAGGCATAGAATTATAGGTATAAACTTATACCATCATCGCGAAATCCAAAGAAGAAAATAGATTGTTGGTTTTATTGCAAGATGCATTTTTGACCTTTGATAAACAGAAAAATAATAATATGAAAAATTTTGTTTGAAATTATTGTTGAGATTTTATGAGAAGATGTATGTAATTGCTTTTATACAAAACAAAAATTCTGAAATAAAAGGATAAAATCATTCCGAAAAGAGTTACAGAAATATTTTAAATTATCTCAAAGAGAAATGTAGATTTATAAGGAATCCTCATGTGCAAATGTGAGTTCATTACCAATATTGATTTATCATAATGATACAAAATCTCTCAAATACAAATGTGTGTGCGATTGTATTGTTCATTCACCAATTTTGAGCAAGATAATTTGATACAAGTAATTTGCCTTGACCAAATGAATGTTTGTTGACCATGATTTATATGCATGTAACCATACCAGACTACTATGTAAGTTAGGTTTATCAAGAGCTAGCTAATCCATAAGCTGACAGAGGTCTGTACAAAAGAAGGTCGCTAATGTGACAGACATATCGCCATGCTAGGATTTACCCAAGGCCAAGCGGGTTGGGCACAAACCACCTGTTATGGGGCTTACCTCACAGTTTTTGAATAATTGAGAATTCTAGGGATTCAAGCTCATTCACCCTTATTTTCTTTTCAAGGGGTAGGGAAAGGAGTTTATTGTATTTTGCTTTTGCTTTTCACTTTTGCTTCTTTTTTTTTTTTTTGTACTTTTGTATTTTTGCTTGATATTTGAGATAATGCTGAAATATTGTTGTGATGATTCAAATAACCTTTTTCTTTTTCTCTTGTTTCTTGAACTTTTCTTTTCTTCCTATGCTAGGGATACTTGCTCGGATTAGCTGTAGAGCAAGGGATTTTTATTCTGGGTAGGGGTGAGCTTGTCCTTTTGTCAATTCTCAAAGATTCTAGACCATGTGCATGATAGGATAGCAGGGGAAACTTTTTGCTCAAGAAACCATTTCTACTATGTAGCATCATATCGAATGTGCAATGAAATCATTTTAATGTGAAGAGATATACTTGGTTCAAGTAAATAACAAGATCAGTTCTCTATGCTCAAAACTTTATTTAATTCCAATGTGGACTTTGATATAAGAGAGATTAATAATCATAACAAATAAAATCAAGAGATTTATTCATGTGAATGTGAAAGTGCGGGATTCCAAATAAATACTAATTTATCCAAAATAATTGAAAATATAACTGCAATACTTCACAAATTGAGAGGTACAAAGATAAAATATGGTTTTGAAGATTTTGATGATTTGGATGTTTTTGGTGTTTTTATATTTTAAGTTTATGAATTGAAAGAAATACAAGATAGTGGTTTTTTTGAAATGTTTTAAACAAATATATACAATGATGAAATGACCAATTTTTATGCATAGTAACGTTTAAGATGCATAATGTTCATAGGTTCTTTAAGTTCTTTACCATCTAAGGTAGATAATTTGTATGCTCCTGATCCAAATTTAGCATTGATGACATATGGTCCAAGCCAGTTGGGCTCAAATTTACCTTTAAGGTTTGTAGTTGCATTAGTATTTTTTTGATTTTATTTTAAGACAAGGTCACCGATCTCAAAGGATCGAGGATGAACTTTCTTAAGATATGCTCTCTTAAGCTTGTTTTGGTAGGCGTGAAGATGCTCCAAAGCATTGATGCACTTTTCATCTAGAAGTTCTAGTTGACTAAATCTGCCAGCATGATATTCATCCCCTACTTCAGTATCTTGAAGTAGTAGAGCTAAAGAAGGAACTTCTAATTCAAAGGGAAAAATGGCTTCAGCACCATAAACCAAGACAAAAGGTGAAGTTCCAATGGGGGTTCGAACACTAGTTCGATAGGCCCACAAAGCAGGATATAACTGAATGTGCCAGTCTCGACCGGTTTTATTGACCAATTTTTTGAGAATTTTGATTAAGGTTTTGTTAGATGCTTCTACTTGACCATTACCTCGAGGATAATAGGGAGTGGACCAGCGATGTTGAATTTTATATTTTTGACATAATTTCTTGACATCTTTATTTTTGAAACAAGTTCCATTATCAGAAATGAGATTGGCAAGAATTCCAAACCTACAAATAATTTGATTAAAAACAAACTTGGAAACTTGTGTTCCAGTGCAAGAAGCTAATGGCATAGCTTCAACCCACTTCATGAAATACTCAGTGGCAGTTATGATGAATTTGTGTCCATCAGATGACATAGGGTTGATTTTTCCAATGATGTCTAGGCCCCATTTTGAAAAGGGCCAAGGAGATGAAATAGCCTGTAGCTCTTGTGCAGGCGCATGGACAAGGTCAGCGTGTTTTTGGCACTTGTCGCAATGTCACACATAATTATGTGCATCAATTTCCATGGTAGGCCAAAAATATCCTATCCGAAGGAGTTTCTTAGCAATGGCACTACCACTAAAATGTCCCCCACAAGATCCATTGTGGGCTTCATTCAAAGCTGATATGGATTCTTCTAAATTCAAACATCTCAATAAGATGCCTTCAAAAGATCTTCTGTACAAGGTATTACCAATAATCACAAAGCGACTTGCTTGTCTACGTAATAACCTACGCTGGTTGCTAGTGGAACCATTAGGGAAGGTTCCTTTCTACAAAAAATTAAATATATCAGTATACCATGGTTCAAGAGTTGTTTCGTTGATGAGAAACACATCCAAAGGTTCTAAGCATGATTTGCTTGAAGCGGGTTCTTGGATTCGATGAATAATGATGGTAGCATATTCATCGTCTAACTCCAAGGGTAAAAGAGATGCAGTTGCAGCCATAGCGTCAGCCGCACGATTGCTAGTTCGAGGAATAGCTTCCAAAGTAACTTTATCAAACAAGGATAACAACTGCAAAACATATGCTTTATATGGGCGTAATTTATCATCTCTGGTTTGATAAACATCATTGATTTGATTTATGACAAGTTGGGAGTCACCGAAAACCAATAAAATTTTGATTTTCAATGCCAAGGCAGCTCGTAATCCAAGGATAAGAGCTTCATATTCAGCAGTGTTATTGGTGCAAGAAAATGTTAATTTGAAGGACAGAGGAATAAGATGTTTTTGCGGAGATATTAAAATAATACCCACACCAGCCCCACTCATGCATCGGGCTCCATCAAAGTATAAGGACCATTGCTCTGAATGGTCTGCCTCTAGTTTAAGGCATTCATCAGGAAACTCAATGATGAGGGGATGAGTAGATTCTAAGGGTGCAACAGCTAGTTGATCTGCTATGATTTGACCTTTAACAAAATTTTGTCCTATGAAGGTGAGTTCAAATTTGCTTAGCGCAAGAACCCACTTGGCTGTGCGACCAGATAAATATGGTCGACTCATGAGATATCGCAAAGGGTCGAATTTGGCAATAACATACGTTTTATGACTGAGCATATAATGTCGTAGTTTCTATGTAGAAAATACGACTGCTAGACATAATTTCTCTAATATGGTATAACGAGTTTCATAACTGATTAAGGTTCTGCTAATGTAATAATTAGCATGTTCTTTCTTCTCATCATCAAGCTGAGCTAACATAGCTCCTAAGGCAGAATCAGAAGTAGAAATGTACAAGATAAAAGGACGATCAGATCTAGGTGGGGAAAGCACTGGAGGTTTGAGGAGATATTGCTTAAGGAGTTCAAATGCTTCTTGGCATTCATCGTCCCAATGAAAAGAGACATATTTCTTAAGAAGCTTAAGAAAGGGTCCAGTTTTGTCTGCCAACTTGTCGATGAAGCGGCGAATAGCTTGAAGCTTACCTTGTAAACTTCGTAATTCTGATATATTTGTGGGTGCGGGCATATCTGTGATAGCCGCGATCTTGAGAGGGTCAATTTCAATGCCACGTAAAGAAACTATAACCCCTAATAATTTACCGGACTTAACTTCGAATATGCATTTAGCTAGATTTAGTCGGATAAGATATTCCCTTAACCGATCAAATACTTTCCTTAAGTCATTTAAATGATCATCTTCTTTGATGGAACGAGCTATGATATCATCTACATAATCATGTAGGATATCATGCATCATGTCATGAAAAATATAAGTCATAGCTCGTTGATAGGTTGCACCTGCATTCTTTAAGCCAAATGGCATCACTTTCCAACAAAAAGTTCCCCAAGGGGTAATGAAGGTTGTTTTGGCCTGATCTTCAGGAGCTATCCTGATCTGATTATAACTGGAAAATCCATCCATTAAGGATATCATTCCACTTCTAGCAGTAAATTCAATGATCTGATCCATGTTGGGAAGAGGAAAATCATCTTTAGGGCATGCAACATTAATGTCTCTGAAATCGATGCAAACCCTAACTTTAGTGGCTTCTTTCTTAGTTACTAGAACTACATTTGAGATCCATTCAGCATAGTCAATGGCTTGTATAAAAATGACTTTCAACAATTTTTCTAGTTCTCCTTTGACTAGTAAGGCCACTTTGGGATGCATTTTTCTGAGTTTCTATTTAACAGGTTTAGCATCCGGATGGACTACTAGATGATGCATGACTACAGAAGGGTCCAGACTCGGCATGTCTTCATATGTCCAAGCAAAGACATCTTCATAGTCTTTAAGAAATGAAATGTATTTATCTTGTTTTTCTTGACTTAATTCTGATCCAATATTGATTATGTGAGGGTTATGTTCGGTTCCAATGTTAATTTTTATAACATTTTCAACTTCCATATGTAAATCTCTCTCAAAATTAGGTGGGGTGGATGAAACACCCAATTCTTGTAATTCTTCCAAGGTTAGCTTGGATAATTCATTTTGAGGAGTCGAGGCCTCAAGCTGGGCTATACTAGGTATAGAGCCATCAAAATAAAATTCATTATATAACAATTCCTCAATGGAAATATCATGAAAGATATCTCCCTCCAACTCGTCGTCGGATTCGGCAATCATTTCAGGATAGGCTATGGATAGCATATTGTAGGTAGAAGAATTATTCTTTGGACACAAAGAATCTTGTTTATCTAGATAATCTTGATAACATACGAGATGGTCATCATCCTCAAATGGAAAGGGTTGACTTTTACTAGAAAATAGGCCCACACCACAGTGGGCATGCCACGGTTCTATCTCTAAAGGTTCTTTCATACCATTTTGGAAAGGTCCCAAACCTTTCCCTTTATAGCCCAATTATTATGGGTTTAGCTTTAATATATTCATTAGCAAAATAGCACGGAGCATATCCATCACAATATGTCTTGATGTTTCGGGGTATTCTTCCCCAATCATATCCTTTATAAATAAAAGCACAACTCCCGACTTGGTAGATACTTCCCATAGGCTGTGGGAGGCCCAAGGTATAAGGAGAAGGTGGGAGTTTATTTAAAATGAGGGAAGTCTGCATGGCAGTGTTGGCTTCGTCAGATATAAGAATTTTAGATAAATCGGGTAGGAGCTCATCAGTGAGAGCATAAGAGGTAGAAGGAACATTTCCTACATCGTCGGGTGTAGAAAGGATGCCAGTAGTGGATGTAGATGTCATAGGGATATTGACGGGTGAATCTAGACGTATGGAAGATATAAGATAAAACAGGAAGCATTGGGTGTAGGTTTAGGCTCTTTTTGAGGTCTTAATGTGGTTTGTTCATAAAGCATTTGAGCTATATGTAGAGGTGTAGTTGATGGGGTAGATGATGTTATGGGTGTGTGTTTCACACATTTGGACGGATGAGAAGAATTAGGATGTGTGGATGACAGGGCGGGGCAAAATTGCACTCCAACAGGTTCTGCCAAAGCGCACATATCAAAGGGTCTAGGATCACCATGAATGGTAACCAACTGGTTTTTAAAATTGAATTTGACACATTGATGTAAAGTGGATGGAACCACTCGCATCGCATTGATCCAAGGGTGACCCAAAAGTATATTGTACGATGCAGGGCAATGTACAATAAACATGGTCGTATCTAGGGTTCTAGGACCAACTTGCAAGGGTATAGTAATGACTCCACATGTTTCTTGTGTCTCGTCATTGAAGGCTTTGATAATCATATCCGTTCTTTTCATCTCGTCACTTCTAAACCCAAATCGTTGGTAGAAGTTAAAAGTGCATATGTTTAAAGATGAACCATTATCAATCAAGACTCGTTTAACAACTACATCTCCAATTAGGGCAGTAATATATAAGGGATTATCCTTATGTAAACTATGTTGTGGGATATATTTATCTCAAAAGTCAATACAATCGACTTCTCGAGTGATGATAGTATTGGACATGGCTTTAGGTTGAATATTTTGAGGTACCATCATTTGGCTTAATGTGAGCATTAATTCATCCCTATGGGTAGGAGAAGATCTTAACAAGTCCAAAAGGGAAATTCTAGTTGTAGTATTGGATAATTGTTCATTAATATTGTAAAGAGGTTTTGGTTGAACATTAGACATATGATTCCATTTGTTGGGATTTTTCAAAATAAATGGAGCTGATCCATCATTCTGAGTTTGATCCTGTTGAGAATTTTGAGCCTGTTGTCTGATAACGACTCTGATGGTACCTACAATGTTATGTTGAGGACAACAAATTGGTCTTGGTCTAGCATTTATGGCTTGTTCATTAGGAAGGAACTGATGAGAAGAGGGTCGAGTAGTAACTCTTCTAGGAAATGGTTCTTTCAAAACCATAGAATCTATGATAGGTTGAATAGGATCTGATTCGTTTTCAGAACTATTCGATTGATTTGAGGTGATGTCTATTTCACTCTCAGTATCAGATTCTTCATCACTAAGATCCGGTGTTTGAGTATTATATAGGGGTTTGGACGTAACCATGGATAAAGTTGTGTCAAATATTTCTAGATCGTGAATAGGTAAATGCCCACTAATGGCTCCTACATATCGGGTAGGAGGGGGAACATTATGATGTTTGATTTGATTAGCCACCTCTTTACCATGCTTTGGTAAAGGATGTTGAAATATGTCCAATGATTTATTGGCATTCTGATTCTGATTTTGAGGGGTGTTCTTTTGAGCGTTATTAAAAGCATTTTGTTTAGGTTGGAAGGGTTGCACCTCCATCTCATTATTATCAATAAGATCTTGTATTTTATTTTTTAATATTTTACAAGAGTTTGTAGCGTGTCCAGGTCCTCTATGAAAATCACAATGTAAATCAGCTCTGTATCCGGGTATAGTTGGATCAGGTTCTCAGATAGCTGGTAATTGGATCAAGCCTCATGATAGAAATTAGGGGAGAATGGTTGATAAAGGTTGATTTAATCTAGTAAATTCTTAGGGTGGTTTATCAGGAGGTTTCAATATAAACTTCTCCGTTGTTTTCGTAGTATTAACATTAGCAATGTTTCTACTATCAGTGACTCCATCACCCACAACTTGTTTATTTTTATACTAATTTTTGGATGTTTTCTCATCATCTTTCTTTTTGAGATGACCTCTTCTAATGATAGAATCTTCCACCCTTTGAGCTAAGTCTATAGCTCGATCGAAGGTGGTCAAGGTAGCAGTTGATAATTCATAGGATAGTTGTTCTTGTAAATTATTGATAAAAATATCCAACATCTCCCGATAAGGTAACACAAAGTGTAGTTTTCCTATCAACTGTCTCCATTGAGATAAGAAGTCAGCAAAACCTTCATCTTTGTCTTGTTTTAGGTTGTACAAATCTTTAATGGTTACATGCCTTTTGATATAGGCACTAAATTGATGCACAAAAGACTCAGCGGTCTCTTCAAAATTTCTCAAATAATGAGTGGGTAGTTGATAATACCACTCCAATGCCATCCTCCCTAAGCTTTTTAGGAACATTTTTAGTAATAGCAAATCATCATGTGATATGTCATGACATGCTATCCTAAACATATGAAGATGCTCTATGGGATCTTCGGTTCCTTTATATATAGGTAGGACAGGCATAGGAAAGTGTTTAGGATATGGTTGTGCCACAACTATAGGATCTAGAGGTTGACTACACATCTCTTGGTAATTGTACGAGGGGCGGTAGGGATCTATTTGGTCCATACAGGAGGTTAACTGTTTCACCATGGCTTCCATATTGCCAGCTTGCCCACCATATTGATTCGGTGGTACATGAGCATGGGATTTGTGAGCGTAAGAAGGCATAACATAAGGATGCGATGCTATGTTACTATTATGCAAATGATTGGTAGGAAGAGTATTATGAAGAATATTTGTGGTAGCATTATGTTGTATCCCAGATTGTTGGAAATTAACATTTGGTTTTGTTTTAGGCTTTTGTTGATTTGAGGTATATTGGTCGATAGCTTGGCGAAATAGAGTAGTGAATGAAGGTTTATTTTGTGTAGGAATAACCCTTGGTTTGGTAACAGGCACTCTAGGTGGTTGGGTAACCTATTGTTGTTGCATGTTTTGGATCATAGCAGTCATGTCCAAATTGGACGGTCCAGCTTGATCACTTTCTTGATCAAAAAAGGACAAAGGATTAGTGTGTGTGTGATATATATCTTCTAGGGTTTCTTGAGTGTCACTAATTTGATCTTTATCCATATGGACTGCTCTATTGAGAGTGCCAATATTGTTATTGAGAAATTTCCAAAAATGGTCCATGTTCTCAAAAGTAACAGCTTCGTCTAGAGTTATTTTAGGAGATGAGGATCCTTCCTCTCTATAATTTTCTTTTTGTTCATTTGCGTCCACAAATTCTTCTTCTTGTTGGTTTAAGGTTACTTCTTCTTGAATTGGTTCTTCAAGAAGGGCATCTAGTTTATTGGTTTTTCCTAACCAATCTTCTTGTACTTCAATTTGTTTTCCATTCCCGAGTCTAGTCATTGCGTCTAAATTTAGGTTTTAGCAAATATATATTAATATATTTGTAACAAATCTTGGGAGGTATATATTTTAATTATATACCTATTATAATACTTAAAAGAAAATGTTTTGATTTTTTTGTTATTATTTTTTTATGATAATTTTATTTTGTTTTTGTTTTTGTTTTTATAAAGACAATAAACAGCACACTGACTACAAGAAACAACAATAATAAAATAATAACTTAGTTTTCTATAAATAGTTTATAGATGTCATTGATAGGATCAAGTTCATCAAGAGTCATAAAGTGCTTCTCTTCAAATTGGAAATGGTTTTTTAGGAACTTAATGAAGTGTGCTATAGTGATATTATCTACTTCTGACTCTGATTTGTAAAAATAGATTTCATGGCAATACCCTCGATATAACATAGCTCTGGGTACTCTATAACATATTTGTATATCTTTAATAACGACCTCTTGATCTTCTATATGGGACAAAAATTTATGTACTACAGCTGCATTATCGAGGTATTCCTCAAAGGTATACAACTTAGAAGACACAAGGGCTCTTTTATCTGCTAACCACCTATGGCAAGCTCTCTAAAGCTCATGATACAAAGTCACTTGATCGAGATCCAAGATTCTATCTAGGACAAACCTCTTGATTTGCCTAAGTTCAGTTGCTCTAGATGAAATGAGATCTAATCTCCTATTAAGTTCATCCCACAAAGGTTGAACCCTATTTGTTTGAGGTGCGCCAAGCACATAATTAATCTCTATGGCTGCTAATTGGTTTTCAACATTAATGGTGACAGCTCGTCTTTTATTATAATATACCATCTAAATATGACATGCAATCTTTGATTCTAAATGCATTTATGTATTGTTTTTTTTTTTTTGAATTGAATTGTTTTCAAAAGGTTTTTAGTTTTCACGTCGGGTTCACCAAAATGTATCGCTCCAAATTTTTGCACCCTTACCTTCAGGCTATAGGATCCATGCTCGAAATGGGGATGTGAAAAGTATGGGACAATACCTCGGAATGAGAGGCCCTTTGAAGGTCCCGCCTCTCGGGGGAGGTGTATAAGGGTGTGTTTTTGACGGATTGTGGGTTCACCAGAAACTTTTGAATGGCAGTTTCCATGCCTAGGTTGATAGTGTGTTTGATGTGTTCATTTTTATGCTTGATCATTCAACTCCTAGGTTTGGCCGATATGAATCTAAACTATTCTATATGCCAATGCAGATTTCAATGAATACAAAAAATATAAATAAATGTAGATTATAGAGAATATGCTAACCAGAAGGATTCATACCTGATTTCAGATGTCTGATGGAGATTTTGAGTCTTGTAGCAATTCATATCGTCTCAGTTTGCACATTATCGTCTGATATTTCTTGAGATTGTCTCAAATCATAGAAAATCATCTGAAATAGGACAGAATCACCTGAAATCTGATGAATTCATCAGACGAATCCATCAAAAACCTGCAATCATAGAAATAGACACAAAATACCAAATATGCAAATGCAGAAGCAAGGGATAATGATAGAAATAACAACAAACTTGCCTAAATAATAGTGTCTAATAACAAATGAGGAAATGCAACAAATTTAATGATTGATTTTACCTTTATTATGCAATTATGCTAAATGAGGTGAACTCCAAGGTGCATAAAACGTAATAACTTAAAATAGTGCAGAAATATGTTATGGAAAATGCAGAAAAGCTTAAGAAAATGCGAACTCTAAACTCGGAATGCCCCCAATCTAGACTACAGTCAGGATCGCCTCCAATCGTATGAAATCATCCACAATCGTCCAAGATCGTCTATGGCGATCCAAGCTAGCCTCAACTGAAAAACAGTAGAATTCCTTCAATAAAAACAATGCAAAATACCAAATGCAAGCAATAATACAAAGGAATAAAGAGCTAACTCTGCAATGAAATCCTGTCAACAAAGGGGTTGGGAGTTCAGGAAGAATTAGCAAGAATTAGGCAGGGAGGCAGGGGGATAAACTAGAAAAATCCTAGTTTATATAGGATTAAAAAGAGTTTTGGGAGGTTGGGGATCATCCCAATCTGGGAGATCTCCAACAGGGAAATCTCCAACCGCATAAACATGCTTTTGCCCAAGTTGGAGAGGCTGTTGAAACATAAGCTAATTATAAAAATTTGGTTTTGGGACGAAATTGTCTGGACGTTCTATTCTAGACGAATTCATCATATCAGGGATGATTTCGTCTAATATGCAACGATATCGTCCAACGGTCAAAAAAAATCCTAAAAATGGCACGAAAAATGATGAAAACATGTAAAAGGTGGTTTAACGGGTAGTTTGGGGTTGAAATTCAAATTTTAATATTTTATATTTTTACTAAGGTTTTAACCGTTCCAATTTTAGGATGCTACAGATGGATCATTGTACTTTTGAGCTAATTCTTGTGATACTAAAAGTAGCATAGAGAGCCTATGAAAGAGTGCAATAACCTAATTTAGTTCCAAATTATTAGGTCAATAAATTGATCTAACTTACATTAGTGATATGTTGATCTAGCTATTGGATAAGCTACTCAATGTAAAATTTATTGTCTATGCTCTAGAATTTTGAGAAACCAAGATCCATGAACTCTTGTACCAAGAATTTTATCTTATTTGTACTTGCTCGTAGTGTAGTTATTATGTCCCCTCCTAGAATTAAATGGTTTTCACATATTACCTATGTTGAGTAGAATTTTAATTTTCTTAGATATCTTTTAGAGTGTACCACTAGGTACACATGTTTTCCACTATTTTTCATGATGTGAACTATTGCTTCTGCCTACTCCACTTTACCCTTTAGGTGCTCTCTTGCTTTGCTAAATTCTTCTTCTACCTCTTCGATTAACTTTTAAATGTATGATATCTTTTCTACTAGTGAGAAAGCTTTTGCAGATATCTCCTTTACTTTACCAATACCAACCTCAAATTTATTTTAGCATCTCCTAGGAATGGCTAGGATTTTGTGGCTTCTTCTTTTCTTGTTCAATATCTAATTGCACTATTGATAATATTTATTCCTAATCATGGAGTCCTAACCTTATATCTTGTAGTTATTTTTCCTGTGTCTAGATGTTTATACCCCCCTATTACATTTGTTCTTCAGAATATCACTTTTTTCATCTCTCTCCTAGAAATGCTCTTTAGTTGAAGAGTTTTTTAGTATGAGATTTAGATCTTGAACTTCCTTTTTTAACTTTTGTTCTAGTTTTTCAACTTCCTTATTTGTAGCCTTATACTTTATTTCTATAGACACAAAACATTGACCCATAAAATGAGTCAATTCTTCCTTAGACCCCTAGCTAGCCACCCAAACTTGCTAATTGTAAATTTGGGGCCCTTTTGCCTCCCCCCTTTGCCTTGTTTCCTTGTCTTTACCAAATTCATGTTATTTCATTACAGGGCATGAATTTGGCTTGTTATTTTCATGCCTTGTAATGATGGGGCACAATTTTGACATTCTAGGGTTTTTTCTCACTAGAACCCTCCCCTTGTTGGCCCATTTTGGTGTCAGTCTTTGCTCATGGTGAAATTTCATTTTCTTCCTTGGTTTGCCCTCCAAAACTCTTATAAATAAGGGTTTGTATTTCCTAAGTTTTTATAAAAATTTCTAAGGATATTATAACTATTGATTCAGTCATTTTCTCATGCTATTAAATGTTCTTCTATTATAAGTTGTTTTGTTATTTTGTGCTTTGGTGATTACTACCCTTGGGGATTGAGTGGAGTATACTTGATGATTGGATAGATCAACATTCTTGGAGTGTTTATTCCACATCTTCATTGCTCCTTACTTTATCCATCATCTCATCAGGTTATACATTTACTTTATTTTGATTCACAAGTCTATTTTCATTGTTTTATGCTCAAATTTTCATCATTTTGAGGCCCAAAAAAGGCATCAGAACCAAATTCATGCCTCACCCATATAGGGCATGAATTTGATAAGCCATATTTGTGTCCCATATTTATAGGGCATGAATTTAGTAAATTAGATCTTGGGGGTATGTTTTGCACCCCAAAACCCTAATTTGCATTGTGCATTTTTACCATTCTATTGTGTCTATCCTGTCAGCATTTCATTTTACTATTACATATTTGTTTCTCTCTATTTTTGCATGTTATAAAGGTCAAATATAATTTTTACTTTTGAATGGTCATATAAAAGGACCAATGGGACTTGATTTTTGCACCTCTTAGCTTAGTTTTATAGCAACCTAAGCAGGTCCCCAAATTTTAATTAAATTTTCTAGGGTTTGTGAAGTTATTTTGTAGGTTTGGAACCATTGAATACTCTAGACACAAGATATAGCTTGTATCAACTATCAGATCATAAAAGTTCCCTAATATATATTTAGGTTGTTTGGTGTTTACTTTTGTTCATTTATGCTCAAAACCTATATTATAAGTAAAGGAAAAGTATTTGATTTAATTTCTAGGCATTTGAAAGAATAAAATCATATAGTGTGCATCTAGGGTTTTAATATTGTTTGTGCATCTCCCTTGGACCTTTATCAAAGACTTTAATTTGAATTAATAGGGTTAGATATTATTGAATTATAGATTCATACTAGAGTTAGTTCTTGTCTTCTTACATCTTGTGTGTCTTGCATTATTATTTCATTTTCATAGTTTAGTTAGAAATGCCAAACAATAGGTGTATGTGTAATTGACACATCAAACATTCCCAACCTAGACTTGGATAAAGTCCTAAAACCATTCTTGGTGAACTCATCCTTTCATGTCTTTGAGTGTAGATAATAGAACTATTGGACATTTTGAGTCCCTAAGCCAAAGTTGTCATTGATGTCAAGATGCCAGTGAGAGTTCTTCTTCAGTTTGAGTGCAAAGTTTAATGGAAGTTTATAATGGGTTAAAATATTTTATTTTACACCCAAAAATATTGGGTCAGAAAGAGGTTTTTATTTCTCCATGGAAGCAATTCATCCGAAGCATTGGAAGGTTAAAAATATTATAATTGTTATTATAATATTTACCAAAGTGGTAAAAATCTAATTAAATATTATAATTTTTAATTATAATATAATTAGATTTTAAAGGATAAAGTTCATTTGATTAAAACCCTAAGGTTGGGTTTTAGAAAATTAAAATATATTCGAGCGCAAAGTTTTTAGAGATTAAAAACCCAAAGGTTGGGTTTTACTAAGGCTTTCGAAGCCTTAGAGCACCGACGTGATGCATTTCAAATCAAAGCGCCGATGTTCCAAAACAAAGGAGGAGGGCAATATAAATATATGCCCAAAGTTGTTCATTAATTATCCTTGCTCGAATGAAATTTGTGTGGCATATGCAAAAATGAGCTCGTGTGGTTTAAAACGTTTGGCAAAGGAAGAAGAGGATAAGATGGAGTGAGACCACCCCCAAATTCACATTGGGAAGTGTGGCCTAGTGGTAGCTTGGAGAGCGTGAAGGCGTTGAGAGCATGGAGGTCATGCGTTCGATTCTCGTAAAGTGGTTTTTGGTGGCAGTGTTGTGGAAGCGCCCAAGACACATGTTTTTGTTAAACATGGGCAAGAAGAAGCACAAAGAGGAAGAATATGGTGCTTCCTCCTTTGTGAACGAGGGTGTAGCTCATGTGGTAACCTTAGCCATGGCTAAGGTGCTCATGGTGAGGGCAAGTCGTGGGGTCGAAACCCCTTGAGGTAGGTACGATTTTTTAATTAAAATTTTATAGTTTATGCCCTAAGGTTGGAGTGATAAGGTTGTTCTAAAGTTTATTAATTTTTAATAAACTTTATTAAATAAAGGTTGTGGTGATTGAATTTTTGAAGGTGAAGTATTGATGATTATTTGAGTTCTATAATCTAGAAATTGTTGTTTTGAGAGTTATGTTTTAGGAGGTATAAGGAGTTATAATAAAGGCTTAATTGAGATTTATTTTAAGACTTGTTGGCTATTATTTTTTGATAAGGGTTTCTTCTAAAAGGAATTTGGTGGATGTTAAAATTAAGTTGGAGTAATAAGGTGTTATTGAGTTATTATTTTTGTATTGTGTTTTTTATTCAAGTCTTCTAACCCTTATTGAGATTGGAAAGAGAAATTTATGAGAGTGGTCGATTTGTGAGATCAACTCCTTGACATAAAAAAGGTATGGGTAAATTCCTTCTTGGTTGATTTGATTGATTGGCTTTGTTGAAAATTAAGTTTGGAGTGAAAAGGACTTGATTAGGGTTTCCTTTTCAAAAGTGGTTGAGTTATTGCTTCAAGGTTTTCTGATTTGAGAGTTGAGATTAAAACCTTGTTTTATTAGCATTGTTGTTGAAGCCATTGGATTGTGTGAGGAACTTGAGTTAGGGTTTGAAAAGAACATGAGTATCATTGTTATGTGAAGATTGTTTTATGAGTATTGTTGTTGAAGTGAGTTGTTGTGCAAAGAACTTGAACTAGGGTTTGAAAAGAACATGAGTATCATTGTTATGTGAGGTTTATTATTGAGAATTGTTGGAAACATTTTGAGTTGGTTAATATATGCTTAGACTAGGGTTTGTGAGTGAGAGTTGGTTCTTGAGTGATTGGTTGAGTAGATTTGAGTGAACCTAGTCAAGTGGATGTATGAAGTGATTGTTCAAGTTCCATGAAACAAACTATTCTATATTATGATTTGAGTTGTGAAATAAATTGAGTTGTGAGAATAGAACATATTGAGTCTCTAAAAATTCTCTTTATGCTTCTATGAGATTGAGTTGTGAAAGAAATTTAGTTGTGAGAATAGAACATATTGAGTCTCTAATAATTCTCTTTATGCTTCTATAAGATTGAGTTGAGAAAGTGATTGAGTTTTGAGTATAGAATATATTGAGTCTCTAACAATTATCTTTATGCTTCTATAATTAGTTGAGAAAGATTGAGTAGAATTGAGTATCTAAAAATTTTCTTTATGCTTCTATGAGATTGATTTGAGTTGAGAAAGTGATTGAGCATTGAGTATAGAACATATTGAGTCTCTAACAATTCTCTCTATGTTTCTATGAGATTGGACAAGTTCTATGTGGACTTGTTAAGCTGATTTGAGGTAAGTCTTTGAGAAGACTTGTGGACTGATTTTGTGTGAGCTTTTGTGGAAGCTTACAATATAGATTTGGTTAAGTCCTAGAGAGGAATTATTGATCATATTTGGACAAGTTATGTGTGAGCTTGTTGAGCAGAGTTATGCAGGTTCTATGTGGACCTGTTGAGCAGATTTGGACAAGTTATGTATGAGCTTGTTGAGCAGATTTGAGCAGGTTCTGAGTGGACTTGTTGAGCATATTTGGAAAGGTTATGAGTGGACCTATTGAGAAGATTTGGATAGGTTCTAAGTGGACCTATTGAGAATATTTGAGTAGGTTCTAAGTGGACCTATTGAGCAGATTTGTGCTAGACTGATTGGATTGTGTTTAGTGCAAGAGATTGAGCAGAGTTGTGCTAGACCAACTAGACTATGTTTAGTATAGAATTGAGATAGAGCTTTGGAGGTGATAGAGTAAGAGAGGACAAAGTCTCCAGTGGATAGAGATCCATCAACCATGACAGTGAGGATAGGTCTTCTGAGTGGGGACAAGATTCTTCAAGTGGAGAGAGATCCACAAGCCGTAGAAGTGGAGGTAGTAGTCTTCTAGAGGATCACCAGCTAGAGTAGAGGAGAAAGAGTTCTCCTATGGATAGAGATCCACAAACTAGATTTAGGGGATCAACATCTCCTTTGGATAGAGATCCATAAACATTGTAATTGGGAAGGATTCCCAAGATATTGATTGAGAAAATTTAGTGAAATATTTTCTCCATGGAAGTAGCCATCTTTGGGTGAACCACGTAAATTGTTGTGTCTCTATTGTGTGTGGTGTTGTATACATTACTTTAATTACTACTATTGATATTGCTATATTTACATTGCATATATTGGTTTGAGAGAAAAAGTAAAAAGTGCTCTTATATTGTTCACCCCCCTCTCAATATAAGCTTATGTTCTTCAATTGGTATCAGAGCGGGTTCCTTCAGAAGATTTTGATATCTTGAAGGAAAAGCGGTCAAGAACACAATGGATCAAAAGGATCAAAGGGATGGGTCCATCAATAATATAGTACCGATATTTTATGGAAGTGACTTCTTGTATTGGTGTATGCTGATGAGGTTTCACTTGATGGCACTTGGCAATGAAGTTTGGGATGCAGTGGAACTTGGATATGATTCAATAGTCAATCCTCCTATAGATAAGGAAGGTAAGCTTCTAATGCATGCAAATTCAAGAGCTATGAATGCAATTATAAAAGGGTTGCATAGATCAGAATCTATGAAGGTTATGGATTGTAAAACAACAAATGAAATGTGGGAACTATTGCATAACATATATGAAGGAGATAAAGGTGTCGGGAAAGCTAAGATCAAAAATCTCAAAGGAGAATTTTAAAATATAAGAATGCGGGATGATGAAAACATTCGTGACTATCTCAGTAAGATTGATGAACTTGTACATGAGATGAGAGGTCTTGGAATGAAGGTCAATGAATCTAATGCTTGTGATAATATCTTGAGAACTCTTCCAAAAAGGTACAGTGAAAAGGTCTTTGCTATAGAAACTTCAATTGATAGTGATAGTTTGACAAGAAATTCTTTACTTGGCATGCTTACAAATTTTGAGATAAGAACAAAAGATCCTATCCCTACGAAAGGGGCTTCTTTCAAAGCAAACAAGAAGATAAAGGGTAAGAAGTTAGAATCAAGCAGTGAGTCATCCAGTGATGAAGAAGCAAATTATGGTAGAAGAGATAAAGGTTCTAGAAGACCCATAGATCTAAGATCTGTTAAGTGTTTCAATTGTGGAAAGTATGGATATTTTGCAACAGATTGTAAAGAGCCAAAGAACAACAATGGTGAAGAAAAATAGGATCACAGGTATAGGGAATTAGAAAGACATAGGCACCAAAAGAAAATCAAATATGGACAAAGAAAACAAGGAAGGAAGTTCTTCCAAAGACAAAAGAAGAGCTACTATGCGGACAATGCAAGTAAGTACTCAAATTATAGTGATGCTAGTTCTTCAGATAATGATAGATATGAAGTCCTATTTATGATTGAAGAAAAAGAACTAGTTAAGAAAAAGACTCCAGTTATTCTCAAGTGTTTTAGATGTGGTAAATTTGGACATCTTGAAGATGATTGTACAAGGGATGGTTATAGTTTTAGTGATGATGAATATGAGAATGCACTTGAAGGACCAGATGAAAATATTCTAATGGATTTAGAAGAAGAAGTAAGTGATCCTATAGAAGACAAGCCAAAATAAAGTAATGATGTGGACAAAGGCAAAAAAATAGAGGATTATTCAACAGAGAATGGTTATGATCTCAAGGGAGAACTTATCTATGCCCTTGACATGGTAAAGAAGGTAAGAAAGAAACACTCTAAACTTGAAATTCAGTTTCAATAATGTGATGAAGAGAGAAGATTGCTCATAGAGGATTTAGAAAAATCAAAGGCTAAGGCAAAAAGGTTCAAAGATAAGTTAGAAGCAAAGATCTTGGAATGTGAGAAGTTAGCACAAGAAGTGGCACTACTAAAATAAGATTTAGAGGACTCCAAGATCAAGATGAAAGGATTCAAGAATAGCTCAAATATTATGGATAAGATAGTCAAGGTTCAAAGAAGGTCAACAAACAAAATAGGTCTTGGTTTTGAACAAACTCAAAAGAAATAGGAAGGAGAGTTAACTTCAAGTTCTGAAGAAGAAACTTCAGATGAAGATACATTAGAAGAAGATAGTGTAAGAGGGAGTGAGACATCAGAGGATGAGTTGGACAATAAAGAGTTCAACAAATATAGGAACAATGCATAGAAAAGATACAGATGGAACAACAATCAGAATAGGAGACCAATGAGGTCAAGACAAGGAAGCTTCAATGGAAGATGTTTTTCATGTCACAGGTTTGGGCACATGGCTTCACAATGCGGGACACATGAAAGACAGGAATATGGAAATGGACAACTTTTCCATGGGTATTGCTACTCATGTAATGAGTTTGGTCACAAGGCAATGAATTGCAGGGTTCATGACAGAAGAGGATATGGATTCAATAGAAGAGATCCTAAGACATTTGCACCTCCAAGGAATAATAATATTAAGTGTTATAAGTGCAATAATTATGGTCACATAGCAAAATGGTGTAGAGCAAATATTCTAGAAACATGTATGAATAGGAACAAGAATATGAACAGGAATAGGAATATGAACAAGAATAGGAACATGAACATAAACAGGAACATGGATAAGAACAAGAGTAGGAACAGGAATGATGATAGGAATAAGAACAAGAACAGGAACAAGAACATGAACATGGATGAGAACAAGAATATAAACATGAACATGAATGATGATAGGAACAAGAATGATGACATAGATAGAAACAATCAGAGGATTCAAAAACTTAGAAAAGAAGGGAAAAGGATAAAGGTAAAGAGTAGTGCTTTCGGGGAGTAGAGATACTCCCACCCTAGAATTAACCACCTCATGAGGAGGTGGGGGAGGGGCTAAGCTAAGAGGCTCATTCTTAGCCCCGAGCCCCAAAGGTGACCCTTTGCCATTGATGTCAAAGGGGGAGAGATTTGTGTATGGGGAGAGATTTGATATGGGGAGAGATTTGATATTTGAGAGAGCATTGAGCCAGGGGGAGCAATGTCCTAGGGGGAGAAGAAGGAAAAAGAAAGGTCAGGTTTCAAGTAAAAAGAATGTGGGTTGCCATCAATGACAAAGGGGGATATTGTTGGACATTTTGAGTCCCTAAGCCAAAGTTGTCATTGATGTCAAGATGCCAGTGAGAGTTCTTCTTCAATTCGAGTGCAAAGTTTAATGGAATTTTATAATGGGTTAAAATATTTTATTTTACACCCAAAAATATTGGGTCATAAAGAGGTTTTTATTTCTCCATGGAAGCAATTCATCCAAAGCATTGGAAGGTTAAAAATATTATAATTGTTATTATAATATTTACCAAAGTGGTAAAAATATAATTAAATATTATAATTTTTAATTATAATATAATTAGATTTTAAAGGATAAAGTTCATTTGATTAAAACCCTAAGGTTGGGTTTTAGAAAATTAAAATATATTCGAGCGTAAAGTTTTTAGAGATTAAAAACCCAAAGGTTGGGTTTTACTAAGGCTTTCGAAGCCTTAGAGCGCCGACGTGATGAATTCAAATCAAAGCACCAACATCCTAGACAAAGGAGGAGGGCAATATAAATATATGCCCAAAGTTGTTCATTAATGATCCTTGCTCGAATGAAATTTGTGTGGCATATGCAAAAATGAGCTTGTGTGGTTTAAAACATTTGGCAAAGGAAGTAGAGGATAAGATGGAGTGAGACCACCCCCCAATTTGCATTGGTCAGTGTGGCCTAGTGGTAGCTTGGAGAGCATGAAGGCGTTGAGAGCACGAAGGTCATGCGTTTGATTCTCACAAAGTGGTTTTTGGTGGCAGTGTTGTGGAAGCACCCAAGGCACACATTTTTGTTAAACATGGGCAAGGAGAAGTGCAAAGAGGAAGCACGTGGTGCTTCCCCCTTTGTGAACGAGTATGTATCTTGTGTGGCAACCTTAGCCATGGCTAAGGCGCTCATGGTGAGGGCAAGTCATGGGGTCGAAACCCCTTGAGGCAGGTACGATTTTTTAATTAAAATTTTATGGTTTATGCCCTAAGGTTGGAGTGATAAGGTTGTTCTAAAGTTTATTAATTTTTAATAAACCTTATTAAATAAAGGTTGTGGTGATTGATTTTTGAAGGTGAAGTATTGATGATTATTTGAGTTCTATAATTTGGAAATTGTTGTTTTGAGAGTTATGTTTTAGGAGGTATAAGGAGTTATAATAAAGGCTTAATTGAGATTTATTTTAAGACTTGTTGGCTATTATTTTTTATAAGGGTTTCTTCTAAAAGGACTTTGGTGGATGTTATTATTGAGTTGGAGTAATAAGGTGTTATTGGGTTATTATTTTTGTATTGTGATATTACTCAAGTCTTCTAACCCTTATTGAGATTGGAAAGAGAAATTTGTGAGTGTGGCAGATTTGTGAGATCAACTCCTTGACATTCAAAAGGTATGGGTAAATTCCTTCTTGGTTGAGTTGATTGATTGGCTTTGTTGAAAATTAAGTTTGGAGTGAAAAGGACTTGATTAGGGTTTCCTTTTCGAAAGTGGTTGAGTTATTGCTTCAAGGTTTTTTGATTTGAGAGTTGAGATTAAAACCTTGTTTTATTAGCATTGTTGTTGAAGCCATTGGATTGTGTGAGGAACTTGAGTTAGGGTTTGAAAATAACATGAGTATCATTGTTATGTGAAGATTGTTTTATGAGCATTGTTGTTGAAGTGAGTTGTTGTGCAAAGAACTTGAACTAGGGTTTGAAAAGAACATGAGTATCATTGTTATGTGAGGTTTATTGTTGAGCATTGTTGGAAATATTTTGAGTTGGTTGATATATGCTTGGACTAGGGTTTGTGAGTGAGAGTTGGTTCTTGAGTGATTGGTTGAGTAGAGTTGAGTGAACCTAGTCAAGTGGATGTATGAAGTGATTGTTCAAGTTCCATGAAACAAACTATTCTATATTCTGATTTGAGTTGTGAAAGAAATTGAGTTGTGAGAATAGAACATATTGAGTCTCTAAAAATTCTCTTTATGCTTCTATGAGATTGAGTTGTGAAAGAAATTGAGTTGTGAGAATAGAACATATTGAGTCTCTAACAATTCTCTTTATGCTTCTATGAGATTGAGTTGAGAAAGTGATTGAGTTTTGAGTATAGAACATATTGAGTCTCTAACAATTCTCTTTATGCTTCTATGAGATTGATTTGAGTTGAGAAAGTGATTGAGCATTGAGTATAGAACATATTGAGTCTCTAACAATTCTCTCTATGTTTCTATGAGATTGGTCAAGTTCTGTGTGGACTTGTTAAGCTGATTTGAGGTAAGTCTTCGAGAAGACTTGTGGACTGATTTTGTGTGAGCTTTTGTGGAAGCTTACAATACAGATTTGGTTAAGTCCTAGAGAGGACTTATTGAGTAGATTTGGACAAGTTTTGTGTGAGCTTGTTGAGTAGAGTTGTGTAGGTTCTATGTGGACCTGTTGAGAAGATTTGGACAAGTTTCTTGTGTGATATTGTTGAGTATATTTGAGAAGGTTTTGAGTGGACTTGTTGAGCATATTTGGACAGGTTCTGAGTGGACCTATTGAGAAGATTTGGATAGGTTTTGAGTGGACATATTGAGAATATTTGAGTAGGTTTTGAGTGGACCTATTGAGAAGATTTGTGCTAGACCGATTGGACTATGTTTAGTGCAAGAGATTGAGTAGAGATGTGCTAGACCGACTAGAATATGTTTAGTATAGAATTGAGATAAAGATTTGGAGGTGATAGAGTAGAGAGGATAAAGTCTCTAGTGGATAGAGATCCATCAACTAAGGACATTGAGGATAGGTCTTCTAAGTGAGGACAATAGTCTTCAAGTGGAGAGAGATCCAAGCCAAATCAGTGCAGTGGAGGTAGTAGTCTTCTAGAGGATCACCATCCAGATCAGAGGAGAAAGAGTTCTCCTATGGATAGAGATCCACAAACCAGATTTAGGGGATCAACATCTCCTTTGAATAGAGGTCCATAAACATTGTAATTGGGAAGGATTCCCAAGAGATTGATTGAGAAAATTTAGTGAAATATTTTCTCCATGGAAGTAGCCATCTTTGGGTGAACCACATAAATTGTTGTGTCTCTATTATGTGTGGTGTTGTGTACATTGCTTTGATTACTGCTATTGATATTGCTATCTTTACATTGCATATATTGGTTTGAGAGAAAAAGTAAAAAGTGCTCTTATACTATTCACCCCCTCTCAGTATAAGCTTGTGTTCTTCAAGAATTCACCCCCATGGTTCACCTCGGCTCCCAATGGATCCAAATGAGAATCGTACATGGTAGGGCAATTTTCCCCCTCTACATATTTGGTGAACCCAACATGAAAACACATCTTAGTGGCCAAGATAGGAAGCCTCTTCCTTTGTGTCTTCTTGAAAACTTAAATAAGACCACTAATTTTATTTGTTTAGATCAGAAAACATTTAAAAACATCTTAAAATATCTTGTGTGTTTTCTAGTTTTTAGTTTTCCTCCTTTTCCACTCTATCCTTTCTCTCTCTCCTAATGGCTCCCAACCTTAGGAGTGGGTGAAGGCTTTTAGAGTCTGATGAGATTTTCCAAGAAGATGATCAAATTGATAGAGAAAATCATAATCTAGAAGAGGAAGAAAATGAAGAAGTTGGGAATGACCTTGATCCTACTAAGGGGCCCAATGGGAACCTTATATTTAAATCATTTGAACATGTCTGGAATTTCTACAAGCATCATAAATATGCCTTGGATAAAGCTATGGAAGAGGAAGCCCAACTCAAGGAAGTTGGAACATCTCATCATCAAACCATTTTCCCTTGAGATGTTCATAACAACCCCTTGATTGAATCTTTACATCATGATAATCTTGTTCACAACCCAACATATGCTACTACTATAACCACCAATATTGGAAGAATTCCACAAGTTCCTCCAACTAGTAGTGCATATCAATATTATGTTCAATTTCCTCCTCATTCAACTAATCTCAACATTCATGCTTCTATCTCACCAAATATTAGTTATCCTCTCCATAGCAAGATACCACATATCATAACCCATACCATAACAGTGTCAATACCTCCAACATGAGCCAAGTTCCCTTTCAACAACCTACCTATACCCCTCCCCTAGGGAATCTAAGGGCATTGCACAACAACAATCCTGAAGTGCAAAGTTTAACAAATATGGTGAAACAATTAGTTTCAAGAGTGGATATGATTCAACCACCTAGTTTCACCTACAACTATAGAGAAATGTGCAATCAACCCTTAGACCCTATCATTACCTCTAGGCCCTACCCTAAGCATTTTCCAATGCTAGTTTTGCCTATCTATAAGGGAATGAAAGATCCAATTGAGCATTTAAGAATGTTTAGAACAACATGCCATGATATCATATATGATGATATGTTGTTACTAAAGATATTCCCTAAGAGCCTTGGTGGTATGGCATTAGAGTGGTATTATCAATTGCCTAATCATTCTTTGAGGAATTTTGAAGAGATAACTGAAATTATTTGTTCAACAATTTGGTGCTTATGTTGAAAAGAATGTGACTATGAAAGATGTCTATATGTTGAAACAAGCTAAAGATGAAAGTTTTTTAGAATTTTTGTCTCGTTGGAGGAGTCTAGTTGGATGCTTGAGATATACCTTACCTCCTCAAGACATGCTTGAGATATTTATTGGAAACTTACAAGAACAAATCTCTTATGAATTGGAAACTACAACTATCACATCTTTTGACCAAGCTATAGATCTAGCAAGAAGGGTAGAGCAAGCCCTTATAAGAAGAGGTCAACTTAAAGTAAAAGAAGATAGGACCACTAAAAATTAGTATAAGAACAAGCATGTGGTTGGTGATGGGGTAATGGATAGTAGGCCTATTAACAATGTTGTTAACACCCTACAAAATATGGTGCTTAACCAACCCCAAAACCCCCACAAAGGAATTTCACAAGACTCAACATACCTATGATAGTGGTCCTAAAGCAATTTTGGAAGCTAATATGATTGAGTTACCTCCCATAAGGCAACCTGATACCATAACTAATTGGTATAAGGTTGGTCAACATTGTGAGTATCATAGAGTGGAGGGGCACTGGACAAACTCTTGTAAGAGGTTGAAACATGTGGTTCAAGACCTAATTGATGAAGGATGACTTGTCATAGAAGGTTCTCGACCCAATCCTCCAACAAAAAATCAACCTCCTACTCAACAAGCACCCACAACTAATAAAGACATGGGGATCTTCCAAGATCCTCTTCCTAAGCATGGTCAATAGGTAACTAATCAAGTGTCATATCAGAATGTGCCACCTCCCTATGATAATATGGTTGGTATGATAGCAATAACTACAAGGCAACAAGCACAGAATCAACTAACTCAACATTCTCAATAGGAGATGAGTTCTTCATCCAACCCACCTTTAAAACCCACCTTAGTTTTGAAGAATACCCAAAAAAGGAGCACGAGATTAGAAAACCCACCTTTAGTGTTGAAGCCACAACCTAAAGTCTCCTTTGACATTCAACAACAATTAGCTAGTACCCCATCCAAGATATCTCTCTTAGAACTTTTACAAACTTCTCCTATTCATGGGGAAGCCTTGTTGAAGCTTCTAAGACAACAATCTATTCCTCAAGACATTTCCCCTAGTGCTATAGCTAATGTTGTAAGTTCTCTTGGGATACATCATATCACATTCTTGGATGATGATATTTCTTCCTCAAACTTATGAGGGGATTCTTCCCTCTACATCACTACATTTATTGGGGAAACTTTTATCAAAAAAATTCTGATTGATAATGGTTCTTCCCTCAATTTATGCACTTATCAATTCTTCCAAAAGTTTGGATTAAAAGAGGAAGATTTAACTAAATCTGATATCATCATCAAAACTTTCAACAATGAGTCCCAAGAAGCTTGCGATATTATATCCCTCCCCCTTAGGGTTGGACCTAAGATCTTAGATACCTTGTTCTATGTGGTGTCTTGCCCTGCATCTTTTAATCTTCTTCTTGGATATCCTTGGATCCATGCGATGAAGGTTGTCCCTTCTACTTTTCACCAATGTTTGAAGTTCGAATTTAAGAATCAATTTATCACCATTTTGGGTGATCCTCACCCATTTGAATATTGTTCACTAGTTGAGCAAACTCAATATGATCTTCATTTATATCCATCAGATTCCTCATCTCACATGACTAAGCAATTTGAAAATTTAAAAGTGAGAGAGGAACCATTAATCAATGTCTCATCACAGGATCAAGTCAATCCTTCTCTTCAAGAGCCTCTTCTGAGGATATCTCATCAAGGTTTGGAGTGGAGTGTTGAGGATGAGGGACCACTCTCTCTCTCTATTAGTTGCGACCCCAAAGGAGTATGTTGAAGGTGACACTCTTTGTGACATGGTTCATGAGGATGTCCCTCAGAATGGCATCTCCTTTGATGGGTCAGTCCCTTGCACTACACAGGTTGAGTCTTCTAGTTCTCAAGAGGACTTTGGTTCTATGTCTCTCGAGGACCTTGAGCAACTAGGAGTGATTCCTACCCCACCTCCTCTTGAGGATGAGTCATCCATTCTCATTGAGGAGACCATAGATGTTAACATAGGTTTTGAGGAGACCCCTAGAATCCTTAAGCTAGGTAAAGCCTTGTCCATGGATGAGCAGGAGTAGTTGACCAATTTGTTGAAATAATTTCATGATATTTTTGCTTGGTCATATGTCGACATGCCAGGGCTTGATCCCTCCCTTGTTATGC
This sequence comes from Wollemia nobilis, assembly GCA_028583015.1. Lineage (NCBI taxonomy): Eukaryota > Viridiplantae > Streptophyta > Pinopsida > Araucariales > Araucariaceae > Wollemia > Wollemia nobilis. The sequence continues at coordinate 1,915,423 of JAQPPZ010016475.1, forward strand.
ATCATTTGGTAGTTCACCCTAGTGCTAAGCCTATTAAGTAGAAACTTAGGAAGATGCATCCTAAGGTCACCCTTTTAGTCAAGGAGGAGCTCCAACAACTCCTTGACATCGATTTTATAAAAGCTATCGACTATTCTGATTGGATCTCCAATATCATTCCTATGGCTAAGAAGATGGGAACAATCAGGATATGTACCAAATTTTGGGACATTAACTTAGCATGTCCCAAGGATGATTTTCCCTTGCCCAACATAGATCAGATCATAGATTTCACTACCAAATATGGTATGCTCTCACTCATGGATGGTTTCTCAGGATATAATCAAATCATGGTTACCCCTGAGGATCAGGCCAAGATAACTTTCATCACACCATGGGGTACCTTCTATTATAAAGTCATGCCTTTTGGCTTGAAGAATATTGGTGCCACATATCAGAGGGCTATGACTTATATTTTTCATGACATGATGCATGATATTTTATAGGATTATGTGGATGATATTTTGGGTCATTCCATACATCGACAGGATCATGTTCATAATCTAAGATAAATTTTTGAAAGGCTTTGATAGTTCAGAGTTCATCTTAAGCCCTCCAAATGTGTGTTTGGAGTCACATCTGGCAAGTTGTTAGGTTTCATCATTTCTAGGTGAGGTATTGAAGTGGACCCTACTAAGATAGTGGCTATCACTGACATACCTCCTCCTCACACCTTGATCAAGTTGCATAGCTTGCAAGGTCAACTTCAAGCTATTCATCGATTCATAGCCCAATTAGTCGATAAGTGTCACCCTTTCTTAAGATTCTTAAGAAATATGTTGTGTTCTAATGGGATTTTGAGTGTCAATGAGCTTTTGATGAGCTCAAAAGGTATCTCACTTCCCTACCTATCTTAGTTCCTCCTATGCTTGGTAAGCATATGATGCTTTACATAGCAGCCATAACTCATGCTTTGGGAGCCTTGTTGGCTCAACATGATGATAAAAACAAAGAGTGAGCTATCTACTATATCAGTAGAACTTTGGTCAGCTATGAAACCTAGTACACTCCCTTAGAGAAGCTTTGCCTTGTTATGGTGTTTGCTTCCTAAAAGCTAAGACACTACATGCTCAGCCATAAGATATTGGTAGTTGCAAATTTTGATCCTTTGCACTACTTAATGTCTAAGCCCCACCTTTCAGGTCAAGCTACTAAGTGGGTTTTAGCCCTTAGTGAGTTTGACCTAACTTTCATAGGTTAGAAGGCTATCAAGGGTCAGGTGATTATTGATCAGTTAGCCTTCACTCCCCTAGAAGCTACCCATCCTTTGGTCATCAAGTTTCTTGATGAGTGCTTCAGCATAGAGGCTGAAGAGCTAGAGTCTTGGAATTTATTTTTTGATGGAGCCTGATGCATGAAGGGTATTGGTGTTAGAGTCATTCTAGTTACCCCACAAAATAGCTCATCCCTCTTTCCTTCAAGCTTTATTTCTCTTACATGAACAATACTATTGAGTATGAAGCCTTGATCCTTGGCCTTAGAGTAGCCTTAGCCTTGAAGGTTAGAGTTCTCTCCATCTTTGGTGACTCTCAACTTGTGGTCAATCAGATTAATGATGTTTATCAAACTTAGGATGATAAGCTAAAACCTTATAAGGATATTATCACCAAGATTTTATCTATATTTGATCGAGTAACCATAGAGTCTATCCCTAGATCCTCCAACCACCATGTGGATGCCATGGCCACTACTACATCCTTGTTTTCTTTGGAGTTGGATGATGATCAAGCATCGATTATCATTAGATAACTTTGAGAGCCCACATCACTTAGTTCTTGTCTTATTTTATTAGATGTTTTGACCATCAAAGCTTCCCCATATGAGCCATGGTATACCAACATATTTAATTTCCTTAAGGATGGTTTGATTCTTGATGGTTTAGATCATAATCAATGTAATATTTTGTATAAAAGAGCATGTCAATTCATTATAATTGGCAATACTTTATATCAACATTATTTTGAAGGTATCCTCTTATGATGCCTTAACTTTGATGAAGCTTAACTAGCTCTTAGTGAGGCTCATGAAGGTTCATGTGGAGGCCATTTTAGCAGTAATGCTATTACCAAAAAGCTCCTTCAAATGGGGTATTATTGGCCTTCCATGGAGAAATATGCATGTGACCATGTTCGATGTTATGACAAGTGTCAATGCCATGACAACCTTGTCCATGCTCCTTCTCAACACCTTCAGGTTATTTCTTCCCCTTAGCCATTTTCCATGTGGGGATTGGACATTATAGGGAATATTAACCCAATGTCATCTGATGGTCACAAGTTTATCATAACAATGATAGAGTACTTCACTAAATGGGTCGAAGCCATACCCCTAGCTATGGTGATTGGAACTCAAGTCTCCAAGTTCATCTTTAACCAGATCCTTTGTAGGTTTAAGATTCCTTTGATGATTATTTCTAATAATGGCACTCCTTTCAAGAACAAGGATATCCATAAAATTTGTGCTAAGTACAAGATTCAACATAGGTGGTCAAATCCATATTACCCTCAAGGTAATGGATAAGCCGAAGCATCCAATAAGTCTTTGATCAAGATCCTCAAGAAGTTGGTTAGTAAGACCGATCATGATTAGCATATCCAACTTTATCCAACCCTATGGGCCTATCACACTAGTGTGCAAACTCCTACAGGTGCTTCTCCATACATCTTGGTCTATGGGACTGAGGTGATCTTTCCATTCAATTTAGAGGTCCCTTCATTGTGCATCTTGTTGCAAGATGCCTCGATCAATGATGAGTATCACTTAGATCATTTGAATCAATTGGAGTTACTAGATGAAAAGTGCATTCATGCCTTAGAGCATTTGTGAGCCTATCAGAATAGGCTCAAGAGATATTATTCCAAGAGAGTTTACAATCATTCTTTTGAGGTTGGGGACCTTGTCCTCAAGGAAAACCAAAAGAACACCAATGCTCGATCAGATCTTAAAGGTAAATTTTAGCCCAATTGGTTAGGCCCCTTTATCATAACAACCAAGTTTGGTTTAGGGGCCTATCATTTAGCTTCTTTGGATGGTACAGAACTTAAAGAACCAATGAATATAATGCATCTAAAGAGATACTATGCATAACTTGGCACTCTACATTTTCATATTACATTTAGCTTAGTTTTCATACTACATTTGGTTTGCTTGTTCATACTGCATGATTACCTATCATATTTTGCATGATTTGCCTAACATTATATTCCTTGCATTTTGCTTGTCATACAATTGCATTGTTGCTTGTTCATATTTGCATGATTACTTGATCATATATATTTTTGGGGATTTCATGATAATGGCAAGTGATGACACCTAGTTAGGTCATAGCTCACATGCATTGCACTCACACTAGGGCTCTGATGCCTAGTGAATCCCCAACCTAGGGCTCATCTCATTGCATGCTCATGTCGTTCTATACTCCTTGACCTTGAAAGTTTTAATGATCATATTTTTATCTTCCCCAAGTCAAGGAATATAGTTCTTCTTCTATGTATCCTTGTCCTTTGCATGTTTTATTCCTTCTTTTTGTCAAGACAAGGATACATGTTCTTCCTTCCATTTGTGAATCTTGCTTGTTGTTCACACTTTCTCCTTTCTCGATATTCTTATTTGAGAAGGATGCACACACATACACTATTCTTCTTCTTTATCTCTATTTCCTCTCTCTATTTTCTAGCACATGCACACATAGGTTATGCTTCACTTTGATCACTCATATTTTGCACACACCACACCCCTATCGGGTAGTCCTCACTTTGGAAATATCAATCATCACACCCCATAGTAGATAGCTTCATGGTCATGAGTGAGGGGTAGCCTCCATTCGACCATTTGTGAGCATACATCCTAGTGGGTATATCTCTTATTTTCTCTAGCCATTAGCGAGCACTACACCCATAGTGGGTATCACTCCACCTATCCATATCAATGAGCATAACACCCTTACAAGATAGCTTCATGGCCACTAGTGAGGGGTAGCCTCCATTCAACCATTTGCGAGCATACATCCTCATAGGGTTCCACTCTATTTATTTTATTTTATTTTCTTTGACCTTTTTGGAGCTTTCACTTTCTTCTTCTTTCACCTTTCTTCTCTCTTTTATTGTTTATTTTTTTCTTTTTCCATCCACTCATCCATGCATTCCACCTTACATTCATTTTAGCTTGCATGATAGCTTGCATTGCATATTAGTTAGGATCATTTTACATTGCATTCACTATGTTTATGATTTAAAAAAAATGTGTGCATTTTATTTGTTTATCATCTTCTTTTTTTTGTGTCCATCCTTTTCAAGTTCCCATAGGAATTTTGCATTCCTTCCAAAACTTGAGGGGGCACCCTAGCCTTAGAGGCATTAATGGTAGTAATACCTCATTTTACATGTAAATTTGTGATGTTTAGGCTAACACCCCTTTTTGCACCACCCCTCTATCCAAACCCGACCACCCCTTTTTGTGTTCACCCATAGGAGTCTACATATTTCTTTGATACATTTATTTAGCCATAAATGCATCAAAGAGGGGGTAAAATGTAGACATAGAAAATTGACCCATCAAAATGAGTCAATTCTTCCTTAGACCCCTAGCTAGCCACCCAAACTTGCTAAGTGTAAATTTGGGACCCTTTTGCCTCCCCCTTTGCCTTGTTTCCTTAGCTTTACCAAATTCATACCTGATCATTATGAGGCATGAATTTGGCTTGCCATATTCATGCCCTATAATTATAGGGCATGAATTTGGTATTCTAGGGGTTTTTCTCACTAAAACCCCTCCCCTTGCTAGCCCATTTTGGGGTTAACCTTTGCCTATAATGAAATTTCATTTTCCTACCCATTTTTCCCTCCAAACCTCTTATAAATAAGGGTTTGGATTCCCTAATATTACCCAATAATTTCTAAGGAGATTCTAATTCTTGACTTGCTCATTTGCTCATGCTAACAAGTGCTCTTCTGCTCCAAGTTATTTTTGTTGTTTTGTGCTTTGGTGTTGGCTGCCCTTGGGGATTGAGTGGAGGAGTCTTGATGATTGGATAGATCAACCTTATTGGAGTGCTTCTTCCACCTCTTCATTTCTCCTTGCTTTCTCCATCAGCTCATCAGGTTTTGCATTTACTTTAGTTGATTTGCAAGTCTATTTTTTCATTGTTTTGTGCTCTATTTTTTATTGTTTTGAGGCCCAAAAAGGGCATCTAAACCAAATTCATGCCCTACCCATATAGGGCATGAATTTGGTAAGCCATATTCATGCTCCCTATTTACAAGGCATGAATTTGGTAAATTAGGGCTTGGGGGTAAGTTTTGCACCCCAAAACCCTAATTTGCATTATGCATTTTAGCATTCTATTGTGTCCATCCTATCTGCATTTTATTTTACTATTACATATCTATTTCACTCTATTTGTGCATGTTCCAAAGGTCAAATATCATTTTTACTTTTGAATGGTCAACTAAAAGGACCAAGGGGGCTTGATTGCTGCACCTCCAAGCTTAGTCTTATAGTGGCCTAAGCAGGCCCCCAAATGTTGATCAAATTTTCTAGGGTTTGTGAAGTTATTTTGTAGGTTTGAAACCATTGGATATTCTGGATGCAAGATAAATCTTGGATCAACCACCAGATCAGATAAGTTCCCTAATAGATATTTAGGTTATTTGGTGTTTGCTTTTATTCATTTCTATTCAAAACCTAGATTATAAGTAAAGGAAAAGCATTTGATTGAATTTCTAGGCATTTGAAAGAATAAAAGCATATAGTGTGCATCTAGGGTTTTAATATTGTTTGTGCATTTCCCTTGGACCCTTGCTCAAAGACTTTATTTTGCAATCCTAGGGTTAGACATCATTGAATTATAAAATCATACTAGGGTTAGCTCTTGTCTTCTTGCATCTTGTGTGTCTTGCATTGTTCTTTCATTTTCATAGTTTAGTTTAGAAAGGCCAAACAATAGGTGTATGCTTAATTGACACATCAAACACTTCCACCCTAGACTTGGAGCGAGTCCTAAAACCATTCCTGGTGAACCCATCCTTTCATGTCCTCGAGTGTAGAGAATATAACACACCCCTATGGTTCACCTTGGCTCCCAATGGATCCAACCGAGAATCATATGTGATAGGGCAATTTTCCCCCTCTACAATGTCCATATTTTTTTTTGGAGATGTAGCATGTCTACTTTGGTATGAAGAGCTTTGAGTGTATCCTCCCTAGGGAATTTCTAGATATCACACCTCTATACTTCAATGTGATAATTTGCTATTTTCATTTTTGAAGCAAGTTTTCCAACGTCTAGGAATGCAACTACTTTGACCTGATCCTTAGTAATTAGATCTATACCATCATATATCTAGGTGGTTGGTTTGTTTATATCTTTTTGAGATGCTTGCTCTTGTGCCCATTTTTTTTTGTTTGCTTTATTTCTTTGTATTTTAGAGAAGTATTTTAGGATTTTATTAGTAGGGTATGGGAAGCAATAATGATAGGTTAGAAATGAGAAAAGTTGTTGATGGGGATCTTAAGGGTAAAATACTAGTATTTACAATGGTGTGTGGATGTGGGATCTTGGTAGTTTGTTGGACTTTGTGTAAAAAATAAGTGAAAGCCATACATAATAGTGGGTTTTAAGAGGGTGAAACTTCTATTTTAGGGTGAGGTGGTAGAAGTGGTTGCTCTAGTGGAGGTTGCAAAGGTGGTAGATAATTTTCAAAAATAAGAGGGATAAAAGCTAGAACTAGTCCTCTTACTTTTAGTTATCGCTTTTGAGATGCTTAATCAAATTTCTAATTTTTTCTCTAGTCCTTTGAACTTCCATAGCCATCTATTGCATTTTAATTTTCTTTAAGTTTTCTCTCTATTGAGTGCTCGGAGGACTCTTTATCTTTATCTCCTCATTGAATCTTTTGTATTGAAGATATTGGTATATATTAGGCTTAAGCTTATCCTTACTAGGAATTATTGTAGCAACTACTTCTTACATATGCTATGTTTTTTGAACTATCTCATCTCTTGTGATGTGCTCTACTCATTCTTCTTAACTCATTTTTGGAATATTATCTATCATTAGACAATGTTCAAGTACACTTGTTCTTTTAGAATCCTTATTTCACCTCCTATATCTAATTATTTTTTTTGAACTTGACTCTTCTTCTAAGAATTTATAAGCAATGATGGGATGTTGTTTAATGGGAATTTATTTTTTGGTTTCTTCTATATCCTCAAGAAAATACATTTCCTCCACTTTATCTTCCTCTTTGATTAGTTTAAGATATATTTCTCCTTTGTGATACTCCATCCAATATTCATATTTTTCATCAAAATCTACTTCAAAATATTTATCTAAAGGTCTAGGGAATGCCTTATTTTTTCTATCTCATTCATATCTTGAAATCCACCATTCTAAAATTTTATCTTTTGTCCATTCTAGCCCTCATTTTATTTTCTCCACCAAATTCTTGTTTTTCCATTGATCCATATTTCTAACTAGATTATAGGACCATTTGTAGGGATAGCACTTTCTCCATAGAGGTCACCTTTACATTTCATTTATATCAATATTTAGAGCTTGATCCTCTTCTTTATTTTCAAAATTTTCTATCTTTGACTAAGGGAGATATTCAAATGTTGGAGGCTTAGTGTTCAATTTTTCTAATTTATCTTTGAATTTTCCTTCTAGAACATAAATCCATATATGTGGTACTATCAATAGTTGAAGGCCATTAAGCTTCTAATATAGAATTATTGCATAAACTCTAGTTGTCATACTTATATCTTCAAAGTTAGAAGGATAGTGGCAAGTGCAAGCTATTAGCTTTTGATGTAATGAGCATTGGGAGAGAGCAATCACAAGATGCATAATAATATGAAAGACAATAAATCTGCTAGATGACTAAAATATGTTGTAAATAGAAATCATATAAAAGTATACAATGTAGCTATGGAAGAAATGAACACTCCATTAATAAAGCTACTGAACTACATTGCACCCATCACCACTAGATGGTGATGTACATAGAACTATACTATGCCCTAAGCTACACTATCTGACTGTGTACCTCAACTCTATATATCTATCTAACAATGAGGCCTTTCTTATATAGGAAAATAGATACCTTGGCCAACACTCTACCTAGTTGTGCAAGGAATAAATTTCACATATACAACTTGCACATTAACACTTGTGCATTTATTACATTGCATGAAGTAACTAGATAACTTCCCCCTAAAGTAATCTAATGTCCTAAGTATGTACCTTGGAAGATACATTTACATAACCCAAATTATGGAATAAAATCTATTTCTAACACCCCCTATATTACATTATTTGGGTATTGAATACTTTAGTATTCAATATAGATCTTCTTCTTTATATTGATCTTTGTACTCTTCATCTGCATTCTTTGTATTCAGGTTCAACAGGTAATTTGTGTCTTCATATGATGTATAGTAAGTTGTAGCTAGATATTCTTCTTTCATTGTATGATCTTTGGCTTGTTCAGATTCATCTTCCTTATCTTCTATCTAGCAACCTTTATAGTTCTCCTTGCAAGTATCTTCATTTAATTTTGATTGTTGATGAATGAGTAGGGCATGGTGCAATTGTCCTCTCATATTTTTGTTTTTGATCCTTCTTTGCTTGCCTTTTTGGTGTACTGGTTCTTCATTTTTCTTTAACTTGTTCTTTTATAAATATGTTAGTATCATTTTGAAAAACCACAATATCCTGTGAGATTTCCATTGAGTCTAGGATGTATGTATTTTCATGGATTGAAACTATTTATTTTATTCCATATTGATTCATAATGAGACATGTATTGATCCCATCCATATCTCCAAATTTAATCATGTAGTTATTTTCGACTAGCTTGCTTACTGAGATGAGATTGAATGTTAATCCAGGAACATATAATGCTTTTTGTAGTAGAATATTTGGAAATTATTTGTTAGGTGTTACACATCTATATCCATGTATCTAAGTTTGGTTATCTATAATTATTAGTATGTAACCTTTATCAACTTTGAAATAGTCAAACCATTGTATATTTCTTGTCATATGATGACTGGATTCTGAGTTAATAAACCACATGTGTTCATGTTTTGTGAACTGGTTCCTATTGGAGCGAGTTTTAAATTCATTGTATGGCATTCCTTTACCCATTTTAAGAGGTTTAATTTGAAGAAATGAGATAGAATGGTAGACTTTATTATAGCTCCCTATATTAGGATATAAGCTTGATTTGATAAAACCTTTATTAATCCTTAGGTTTGTAGGCTTCCTTATGTCTCCCTAGTAATGAGAGTATGAACACCTAATTTTAGGTTTTGAAGAAAGCTTATATCTTCCCAACTTGATAATATTTGAAAAATATTATTATTATCAAGTTTTTTAGAATTCCTTATGACTCCCTAATGTTTTTGGAGTATGATATAGTGCTTTTATAAAAATATAGTTCAATTTTTTTTTTGTACAAATTTTGTAAAGATCAAAAATCAACTTCTTAACACCTTATTAATCCTATTGAACTAAGCACTTTTAAAATTTTTAAGAGGTTTTAATGTTGGATTTCATTTATCCCATTTTTAGAAGTTTTGAGAGAAGAAAATTATAAATTTCTAAATTTAGTAAAAAATATAATAATTTCTTTTTATATCCCTTGGATTCTTTCTAATTTCCAATAAATAAATTTGATGTAGTAACCCTTGTGGCTCCCAAATTTGGAAAATTAGAAAATTAATAATATTTGCAAAATGTTAAAGAATTTTAATCCAAGTAGAATTCCTTATTTCTCCTAGGTTAAATTGCAAATATTAATTCAATTTTTTTTGGTAATTTAAAGATTTCATTAGATTCGGGTTTTCATAGGTTGACCCAAAACCTCATTACAAAAATCAGCTTAGGATTGCTGAGCTAGTACAACATAACAAAACTAAGGACCCTTGGTCCTACCAGAACATGATTATGCCTTAAGAGAACCCCACCCATACGCAAGACAGGAAGATGAAACAACCTACAGAACAACCAACAAGCCAACAAAAAGAAGATAACCCCCAAAACAAAACCGGCTCCACGTAGGGCAGCCATCAGGATGAAACATGAAGCAACAACTTAGGCCTCCTTATAGTCCTCATATTCTTCCTTAATCTCGTCCTTCACGTCGTCCTTCGACTCTTCCTTCACCTCCACCTCAGAGATGGCCTCCATCGTCTTGGACTCTCCTTGGCCCTGAAAGCCTTCGTTGAAAAATAGGATGTTCAACGCATCACGAAGCCCCTTCATCTGCTGGATTATATTCGAGGATGTCGTGATAATGTAACGCTTCAGGATGGAGTCGGTGGGGTCAGGATCCTCATCCTTAGAATCCACCTCAAGAATTTTTGAGCTATCCTGGATCAACTTATTCCTCAAGTACAGCGAGGATCTGATGGGGCCTTCGAGGTCCTCGGTCTTCAACCTCTTTCTTGCAAGCCCTCCTTTGGCCGGAAGATCCACCCCCTCTTCTTGGTCGGAGACGCCCCATAAGGCTTAGGGAGGCCAGGGTTGTCTTTACCTTTGGAACTTTCTGCTTGAGGATTAATGGGAAGGTTGCTCTAGGGGAGAATTGGCAAGGATGTGGTTGTATATTACCTTAAACAAACCCTAGTGGATGGGAAGGTCAGCCCCTTTCTTCTTTCTATAGGAATTGATAGTGTAGTTGATGGAATTAAACAAGAAGTGAGGAATACTAATCGGGTTAACATCACGAAAAAAGTTGATGAAAGCATAATGGAAACTGATAAGGACTTTCCTAGGGTCCTCAGTAGTTATGAATTCCATTATGTTTTTCATAACAACATTCCAGGGGGTGGGGAGGTTAGTACACAGTAGACCAATTTTGGCTTCTTTGAAAATCCTAGAATTATCCTTAAATTCCTTGAGCTCCACATCCCAATTATGCTTCTCTCTATGAATTAATCTACCCTTGGCTACTTTTCCTATAATTTTTGCTAGCAAATGGATGTCAATGATGAAATCCCATCCTAAAAAATCGCCTTGCCACGATACTTATCGACTTCCCATGAATCCATCACCACCATGGTAATATCTCTCCTGGCCTCGGTGAACAAATTGAAAAAAGGAGTGAAACCCCTCTCAGTGAGGATGGCTTCCACCAAGGATTCCATCTCGACACTGCTCGGCTCGATGAACGTCATGGTGCAAACCCCATGAGCATAGTTACTACCAACCGCAAGGAAATAAAAAAGGCTCTTGCTCTTAGAAACAATAGAGTTTACCTCCGATGGAAAACGAAACCGGTGCTTATTAGAAAAGGAGGGAAGCTTCTGGATGCGGCCTTGGCTGGTGTGGAAATTACCTTGGGGGATGGCACCATGCATAGGGATGAGCACCATACTCGAGGACACCTGGAGGATGGTCCGCATGGCACCCTTGATACACAAAAAGCTCATGCCAGATTTGAAGGAAATGTGACTGTTTGGATGCCCATGCTTTGGAATCATGAGAAGATTTGAAAGGGTAGGCATGGTGGGAAAGCTGATGCATTCAACATGGGTGACAATACTTAGCGCATGAGATGGGACCATCAACCACCCACATCGGGACCAAGCCCAACCTTGATTGGCATTCCTTACGCAAGTGTGGATTGCACTGTCAATACGCCCATTGAAACCACACCTGATTCCACGCTTATCAAGGCTAACCCTTCTCGAAAACCTGACAAGCCTAAGGAGACAAAAAAGGAACTTCCTCCTTGAGGCCAAAAAATGAGGACCAACTTGGATTAAAATTGGAAACATACACTTGAACCAAACATTAGTCATCCACGTCATCTAATTTCATTTTGAATTAGAAATTCCACATCATGCGGTAATCCCTGAGTCCACGTGATGAGTCTATCAGCATTAACTCCTTCATTTTCCATCCTATTCACCACCTTATTGGACTCTCTAAAAGAGTGTTGGATCACTATATCACATCTGCAACCAATCAGGATCCTAGCTTCCTTGATGCAGGCCTCAATCCTCCATGGGGGGTTTTTATTGTTTCTGAGGAGGTTTATGATGTTGAGTGAGTCACCTTCCACTATCAATCTGCCCTGGACATATTTGGCCAAGACCAATCCTCTCCACATTGCTTTAGCTTCAGCTTCATTGTTCATCTGAATGCCTAGATTTTCTACAAAAGCAAAAACAAGGTGGCCTTGATGATCTCTCAACACACCCCCTGCCCCAGCCCTGCCAGGGTTTCCTTTGGTAGCTCCATCGAAGTTCAGCTTGAACCAGTCCAGCGGGGGGAATCCACATGGACCCTGATCTGAGGTTAGGAGGAACTAGAATAGACTTATCCTCTAAAGGAATGTTCAAGGATTGACCTAACGAATTCTCAAAGGAGGAAACCGGTTGAGAGGATAAGGGATAAAGAATGGCATTCTCGCAAGCAAAGGCCAAAATCTTGTTGATGATGGAAGCAGAGGACATCCTGGTTTTAGAAAAGGCTCTATGGTTCCTCTCCAGCCACACTTGCCAAAGGAAATGATGGAGGTAAATTTTCCACATAAACCTTAGATGGGTGTTAGCAAAGGGGTTGGGCCATTGCATGAAAAAATCATAGATTGAGGTAGGTTTAGCCCAGGATATATGAAAATTTTGAAAAATACCATCTAGGATGGATGTGGACATCGGGAAATCAAGAAATAAATGATGCACAGACTCCCAATCCACCCTACAAAGAAAACATCTATTAGGAACCATGATACCTCTCTTGATCATATTGTCTATGGTGAGGATCTTGCCTTGGATGACAAGCCAAGAAAAAAATGATATCTTAGGAATCAACATTTTAGTCCACACCAGCTAAGCTTGAAATGGAGGGTCCTCAGGTTTTAGCAGAAGCTTGTAGGTCGACTTGACAGAAAAATTGCCACTCTCTGTTTCCGCCCAACAAACATGATCTTCTACCCTAGCTGAAGGAATAAATTGCTGCCTCAACATATTTTCTAAAGCCTCAGATTCAACCTCCAACCCATCAATATTTATGGATTTCCACCTAGGCTTGTTATTATCAGGACACAAGAAATCCACCACCTTTTTCCCAAACAATACATCAGTGTGGACTTTTAACCTAGCCAGGTTAGGATCCTTTATGAGGGCTTCGCATCTAGCCCACTTGTCCTCCCAGAAACTAATGTTTTGGCCATTCCCCATGATCCACCTTAAGCCTTTAATAACTATGTCTCTACTTGTCAATATGGCTTTCCAAAAAGTCGATCCTCTGCTTGGGACTGCAATACTCAAAAAATATGATCCTTGAAGATACTTCCTTTTCACAATTGTAGTCCACTCATTCTCCACATTGATCATCAAGCGCCAAGCTTGTTTTACCAACAAGGTTGTATTAAGGTGAATAATTCTTCTAAGGCCCAATCCTCCATCCTCCTTTGGTTGACATACCTTGTTCCATGCTACTAAGTGGATACGTTGCTTGTCTTCAGAACCAGACCAGAGGAAGTTTTTTGATACTGCTCAATTTTGTGATACACCATAGCCAGGGCCTTGAACACTGATAAGAAATAAACTGGAATGCTTTGGAGGGAGGCCATAGTCAAAGTTGCTTTACCAGCCTGGGATAAGAGATGCCCTTTCCACCCTGTGAGTTTCTTTTGGATTCTTTCCAAAATATTATTCCACATAGATTCAACTGGAGTGCCTGTGAAAAGTGGGAGACCCAGGTAGGAGGTAGGAAGGGTAGATATAGAGCACTCCAGTATCCTTGCAATCTTGGCCTACCTAGGAATAGGAGTATTGAGAAAGTAAATCTTACTTTTGTTGAAATTTACCTTTTGTCCAGCAACATCCTCATAGAGAGTCAGAATGTGTTTGATGACCTTGGCCTCACCCATAGAAGTGAGGGTAAGAAACAGAGTGTCATCAACAAATTGTTGATGAGTAACCGGATTGGTTAAGGATGTTGCTTTTATCCCGGATATGAGACCAACACTACAAGCAGCTTTGATGGTCCTTTCAAGGGCTTCCACAATAATTATGAAGAGCATAGGAGAAATTGGATCTCCTTGTCTAAGGCCTTTATTGCTCTAAAAGAACCCTATCGTGGAACCATTGATGAGGATGGAGAACCATGGTTTACAAATGCAACCTTTAATGAGCCTGACCCAATCGGGATGGAACCCAAACTTCAATAGAATAGCAATCACAAACTCCCAATTGATACGATCATAGGCCTTGTTCATGTCCAGTTTGAGGGCAAAGGTAGGCTTTTTGGATTGAGAGACGGAGTGGAGGGCCTCATGGACGGTGATGACTCCATCGAGAATAGACCTTCCTTGGACCGAACTTCCTTGGCAGGGGTCAATTATGGAGGGTAACACTTCTTTCATTCAGTTAGCTATTGATTTGGTTAGGATTTTGTAAATAACATTACAAAGGCTGATAGGCCTAAAATCCACCATAGATTTGGGAGTAGGCCCTTTGGGGATAAGAGCAATGAAAGTCGAATTATAGCTACGAGGAATGTGTTTGGAAGATTGGAACTCTTTAATGGCTAAGCACACATCTTGCCCAACAATATCCCAAAAGGTTTGGAAAAAATGGGGTGGGAATCCATCAGGACCCCGAAGCCTTATCAGGATCCATGGAGAATAGGGCTTGTCTGATTTCCTCATCCGAGAAAGGAGCATTGAGTTTTGCATTGATCTCACTATTGATGGACTGAGGAATAAATTGAAGCATGGACTCTTTGGTTGTGGCAAGACAAGGGGCCTCATCACCAAGGAGGGAGCTGAAATAAGATACCGCTTCATCTCTAATCTCATGGATGTTTTGAGTAGAAGAGCCATCCCCTTTAACTAAATCCCTGATCCTGTTGTTGCTTCTATTCCTCAGAGTTGTAACGTGGAAAAATTTGGAATTCCTATCTCCATGTTTAAGCCACAGAGCTCTGGACTTCTACCTCCAATAAATTTCCTCACAAGCAAGAATGTTATGGTATTCAGCTAGAGTGTTTCTTTCCTCAATCCTGGTAGCTTCATCACAAACACCATTTTGAATTTTCTTCTCAATGCAAGTGAGTCTATCAGACACAACTTGTTTGTTTTCAAACAAGTTCCCAAAGATCTCCTTGTTCCATACCTTGATGTTGTCTTTGATGAGCCTTAGTTTTTGGGATAGTTTGAAGGATGGGCTCCCCTAACCAGAGTGTTACCACCATTGGGAAATACGGTCTCTCAGATCAGGATGTTTTAACCACATTGCTTTGAAATGAAAGGGCCTTCTGAAAGGATGAGCCTTCTGCATTTCTAATAGGATTGGACTATGGTTAGATGCAATCTTGGGCAAAGAATGAAGAGTTGCATCTCCAAACACAGTAATGGCTTCTTGGGATAGAAAAAACCTGTCTAATATTTCTTGAATAAGTTGGTTTCCTGATATTCTATTGCTCCACGTGAACTTGGCATCTTTGAGCTTGACATCCATAAGATCATTGGTATTAATGAACTCATTAAACTCATCCATGCTTCTGTTGGGTAAACCTATCCCTCCTCTTTTATCTGAAGGATAAAGGGGCATGTTAAAATCCCCTGCAACAACCCAAGGAATATTGTGAAATACCTCTTTCATGTTGCTTAGAGATTCCCACAAAACTACTCTCCCTTGAAGTGAGTTAGGAGCGTAGACGTTGGACAAGATCCAAGAGAAATTATTATCCATGTCATGAAAGAAAACACTCAAAACCCTCTCATCGGACTGAATGACTCTACCTTCCAACTTCCTCGAGTCCCACAAACACATTAATCCTCCTGAGGCACCTCTAGCCTGGCTAAAGGCTACTTCCCCATGTTTCCATATTTTAGAGGTAATTTTCTTTGACAACACAACATCAATTTTTGTTTCTTGCATTATGAAAATTGTAGGATTAATTTCTCTCCTTAATGAGCTAACCACTCTTTGTTTAGTTAGGCCATTAAGGCCTCTCACATTCCATGAGAGGAACTTCATTTAGAATGTTTTGAATTCTTCCCTCTCCCCCTACCCTGGGGTGGAGGAGGTTTGTTGGTTTTGTTATCATCTTTGAGGACGTTGATAACTGAAGAAAATAATGTCTTCTGAGTCCCATTTGCAATATCATCTGCAATCCCTCTTCTGAAATGTTCAACCGCTGAGATCCTTCCTTTATTTTTTTCACTACCACAATCGATGGGGGATTTCATTGAACTCCTTGTTTGTTTGGGGCTAAATTTAGGAGGGACACTTTGCTACAAAATAGGGCTAGCACAACCATCGCTAACCATAATTTCAATGGTTTCAATCCTTATATCTTCTTCTTCCATATTCTTCCTGTATTCTTCCAGATTTTGGGGCATACCATAAGGGCAGTTTAAGGGAGGACAAGGTGGGGGGTGTTTGATGGCCCTGATCTTGATGGGGACTCTAGGCTTGTTGGAAGGTCTAAAATAGAGCAAGCCTCCTTAGTTCCTTCCTTGTTCTGATCAACACCATCCTCAACAAGTATTTCAAATTTATTGTATTTGGAAATCGAAGGACTTACCTATTTTTCCTGGTCTACCTGACACGAGACCTATTGCTTTCCTTTTTTTGATTGTTGAGGTTCAACTTCTTGAACCTGGTTGTTTTGACCTCTCCTGGCTTACCTATAGACTCCTTTGTTCATTGGAAACCAGAATCCTTGATTCCTAGTATGTCCTTTAGCATCAAACCCTCTTGGGTCGGGTTTCTTCGATGCATATTTTGGGATGACCAGGTTTGGGCACTGATTTTTGAGGTGACCTTGGGTTCGGCACTCCACACAAAATGTTGGCTTATTCTCGTATTCAATGGCCTACTTTCTCAAGTACGTCCCATATCCAAGTTCTACAAAGGTGGGAAGCTCAAAATCCACATTGGCATTCACGCATATCCTTGCATGTGTCATTCTCGACCTAGCTAGGGTAGAATGGTCAATCGCTACGAGTTCACCAATAGTCCTTGCAATCCCTTTGAGGAAGTACTCATGGAAAAACTGAATAGGAATATTTGGTAGATGAACCCAAATGGGGGCGGTATTAATGCTTTGTGTTTCAGGGTCAAAGTCCTCACCCCATGGTCTGAGAAAGAGGCTTCGCCTACCTAAAAACCATGGCCCTCCTATCAGGATACAAGTGGTATTTTCATGGTTATTGAGATGAATGATGAAGAAACCTTTGGATAGGACAACAATATCCATATTTTCTACTGTATTCCACTTGGAAAAAGCTCATTTTCATATGGTTTCTATATCTGGTCTCCCGCCTATGAATTTTCCTACCAGGGAAAAGGTTTCCAAGGATAAAAACCCATCCATAATGCTCGAAGGAGCGATTACTCTATTCCTTTTAGGGATGAGGGGTGGGAGAGAGTCAAAGAAATCACTCCTTTTACCTTTGAGGGCCTCCATGAAAGATAGGACATTTTTGGGGCCCGTAGCTCCCGAATGGGCCCCTTTGTTAGGATCTTTATCGGGGGGTTCATCTCCCCAAAATTTTTCAACTTGTATAGGGATGAAATCCTATCCATCCTCTATCTCATCAGGTGGCTTACCTGCACCTGGATCCTCACCTGATGCATCCTGGTTCCCTGGGTCATGAGGATCCTTCCCACCTTTAGATATTTGAATTCCTCCATTTCTACCTCCGTTGCTCCTCCATGCTTGATACCTTGAGATATTATCCCCTTGATCCTTTTTAGTTACTTGACTCCCTAGATAGGTGTACCAATATAAATAGTGTACACCTAGTAATACATTAATTTAAATGAATAATTAAAGCAAGAAATGAAAGACAAGATTAAATATGACAAGAAAGTGAATGTTTCTTTTACTAATATTGAATCAAATATCGGTTACAATCATGCCCCTCTTACGGTCACCCAAATTTTGATAAAATTAACATAATTTGAAAGCCCCAATGGGGTAGGTGCAATATGCAAACTTTCTAAATGGACATGAACTGCTCCAAGGTGTCGATGAACTTCTTATCCATGATTAGAGGCATTTTCTGCCTTGCATATCAAAACCCTATTAGTCTTGCATGCAATAAACAAAAAAAAGCAATTAGCAACAAAGGAGGTCTCTCTTGATGATGATTTTAGGAGGTATTTGCATAAAAGGTAGTCTAACTAGCATGAAATCAAGAAAGTGAAAGAAATGTACTAAAGTTATATTAAACATAAAAATATTGATACGAACATATAATAAAAAATAGATCTAGCTATCTATTGCATGAATTATTAAATTGAAAGCATGGAAGCATGAAAAGAACCATTAGTCCCATAATTGAAAAAGTGAAGGGAAATGACTAAAAGCTTTAATTTCACCAGTCAAAGTCTCTACTAAAGAAAATTAACATGATATATATATCTAATATGATGTAATTAAATAAATCCTATACCTAGAAAACAAGGAAACTAAATATGACAACCTAAATACGGGTATGATGCGTGGTGAGCATTGTCCACCACGGATGATAGCCATGGCTAAGCTTGAAATGCTCTTGCCCTCATAATTTGGTGTCCAATATTCAATTATCCTTGAGGAATTGATGATCAAGGGTCGGCACTATGTCATCAGACATATTTGGTGGTTGAATTGGTCATTTGGTGCATAGATTGCATGAATTAATATTTATTGAATCTCCTAGCCTCCTAGGACCTCCATGGCAAGTGATATCCAATTAGGAAACAAAATTGTTCCTCTCAATGCATGTAAGTGAGTATGCAATTCAACAGGGCTTCGCTGTATTTCAACTTGATATTCTTCTATATCTTTCTTCCATTCTGAGGGGGGTTTTATAGCATTCACCAAGGGCTAGGGGTGGCTTCATGAGGAAGCCAAGAACAATATTGGGTGGTTGAGCTTGTTGGATGGAAGGATCCAAAACCTTCCTCACTAAAACTACTCCAATCCATAACCAATTGGCTATTTGAACCAACTTTGAATCGATCAAAGGCCAACTAACTTTGAAGCCTGATCGTAGCTGACAAGCATGGTCAAATATACTAACCACGAGTGTCAGAAGTGGTTAGAACTGACTAGGAAAAGGTGCCCAAATTGAGTGGTAAAAAACACTGCTATACCTTGGTATCTGTCCAAGGTCTTCCATATGGTCTTCTAGCATGTCCCATATGAGTAGTTGCCTTGACATGACATGTTTTATGTGTCTACAGATGTCGCTTTTGAGATGCGTTGTGAGATCGAACAATGCTAAGCAAAAATAAACCTCCTAAAATGATGTCTTAGGTTGGATGATGATCATTGGTATGATCAACATTAGATTCTTGAGTCCTACAAAGAGGATGTGCATCCTATAATCATTGCTTCCAACTGGATGGAAGGCTTAAATTTGAAAAAGCTTTGGCAAGCTCAATGTCAATTGATCAGCTTAGGGCTACTATAGGCTTCTACACCATATAGATTTTGAAAGGAAGAGAGCTACTAAATTAACTATTATATTTGCTTTTTGCCCTAATAAAGGGTAAGCTTATGATAGTCATTGGCAATGATTTGTAAGATGAACACAATTTTGACAAGATCTAGGGATCTACGATCAAGGGATCTTTCATTGACTTTGATTACGATTTGATATTATGAATACCCCCTCAAGCGATGAGTTGATGAGGGTAATGACAATTAAATGAAATGACGAGTCGCTTGACCACTATGAATGATCTTGAACAAATTTAAATATTTAGAATTTGAATTATTGGCAAGGCCTAATAAGCTATGATTGCAACTGTTAATAATAATTATCCATTTCTATCCCATGGAGTGGTCCAGCCACAAAGGCCTTCTTAGGGAATCGAAATGAGTACAATTCTAATTAGGCTTATGTTGAATCATATTATCAATGATCTGCTGAAAATATCATAGGAGAATTGTGATGAATATCTCATTCCCCTAGAGCATTTTGGCCATCTGGGCCTTCTTAGGTATTGAAATGAAGAATGGAATTCATCGATGATTAATTTTCCCCAAATGTCCTTATGGTAATTAACTCATATTTTTGATTTGCATGGATCGCAAGTCGCTGTGACCACCAAGTGTATAGGGTAAATAACTGAATATGAGGTGCATTTAGATTTTAATGTT
Organism: Wollemia nobilis; assembly: GCA_028583015.1. Classification (NCBI taxonomy): domain Eukaryota; kingdom Viridiplantae; phylum Streptophyta; class Pinopsida; order Araucariales; family Araucariaceae; genus Wollemia; species Wollemia nobilis. The sequence continues at coordinate 1,935,584 of JAQPPZ010016475.1, forward strand.
ATCTGATTTTTTTGTTAATTTTGCAAATTTTGAATTATCTGGTCTGGTGGGTATTTTAATTTATTATTTTATATCTCTCCATAGTGGGAATTGAGAGCATATATTGCAATTTATTGATCGCGTTTATCAGAAGTGGTTAAGAAGCTCAAATTCCTTGAACGTGACTTAGACCCACGAGTGAAAAACCCTAATTTAGGGACAGTGGTTATCAGACGTGGTTCGAGCCGAATTCAAAAAATATATAAGGTTTTTCCCATTTGAAAAATTTCATTATTTACCTAAAATTGCCAGTAAAAATAAGAGCTTTGAGAGGTAAAAAGTGAATTTTGACACAAAACGCTACCACAAACCTCATTGATTCCCTTCTATCCACACTAATGGTTGACCAGCCAGAAGCTTCGACTAGTGGGAGAGTCGGTGTTTCCAAGGTAACACACAAACTAAGACCATGCTTGCAAATTATTGGATTAAAATTAACCACACTAAGAAATGGGTTAAATGAACCACATTAAACTATCGATAACGAACCTCACCCTAGTTAGGTTTAGCATAGGTTAGATTAGAGAGGAGGATTTTTAATTTTTTGGGTTATTCTAGGAGGGAAATGACCTTGAAAAGGGCATGTTCCCTAGTCATGGGTGGCAGACACAGTTCCCAATTGGCATATTGGTGACCGCGGCTATCAGCCATGGTAGGATTTAAATCCCAACGATCACATTTTTGACTGCCTCGTTGACCGTGGTTCTAACCTGCGATGCGATGCCCTTAGAATTTTTTTTCAAAATTTTCAATTTTTTTATTTTTTATTTTATTTTTCTTCACATTTTCAGGAATTAATGCATTTTATTACAATTTTGAAGTGATTTTATTTTATTTTATGGAATTTTTTATCATGTTTTTGCATGCTTTTTCATTTTCATGAGATTTTCTGATTTGTTTATCATTTTTAGTCATTTTTAATTGTTTTTCGTATTTGTTTGATTGCTTTCACTCAAACCTTGATGAATAGAGTGAGGGAGAAAAATCTCCTTCATAAATTATGTTGCACACTCACTGACATGGAGTGGTATTGGTTTGCTATTATGGGGTTTTGGTACGTCCTAGACCTCCCCACTATCAGATTTGATCAAGCATATATGACTGCATTGGCCCATCATTGGGATGCGTAGACCAATACATTTCACCTTCTGATGGGTGAAATGATTGTTACTCTAGAGGATGTCTATCGCATCTTTTGCCTACCAATTTATGGTGAGGCCATTACCTCCTCTCCTACCATGGTGAGGAAGGCTATGTTTGATGCAATATTTGGTAGACGAAGCATTGAGGATCAAGGCTATATTGACCACGGGAGTGTCCACATTGAGAAATGGTATCAAGTTAGATTCTTTCCATAGTGGGAGGTTGTATTTATGTACTTGATCATCCAGATAGTACTTCCAAACTCATCAGGAGTGAGGTTCCCCTAGAACCTCCTAGCTAGGACCAGGGAGGTTATGATCAGCTCGACTGAGCAACCTCTTATTCTGGCATGGGGAGCATCCTTCTAACATAGCTCTATCATGAGTTCTATCAAATTACACACCATAGTAGAGTGGAAATTGACTGTAGTCTACTTATTTATATTTGGGGCTGGCAACATATTTGGATAGAGCACCCCATAGATTTGCCTTTGGAGATCACTACTATCGATGAGGATCGTTAGTGTTATGTACCCTTCTGGCCTCAAGATCAGGAGGGTTTCAGGAGTAGGTCTCATGTAGGAGACCTAGACCACTACATTACTAGATTCTCATAGCTTCACCCTGATCATATCGAGTGGCTACCATACATGGTCTGCCCCGCCTAGCCAAAGGTGGACAAATACTTGTGTCAGATGCATAGAGATCAGTGGGTTATTATTTCGCAAGGTTGATATATGTGATTATTAGCACTTCTCTTGCATATTGAGATAGTTTAGGATTTAGTAGGATGTCCCAGAGGTTACCACTATATACAGACACCTGGTACTAGAGAGGGACCTGACCTGGCCCTAGGTGGCTCCACTAAGGGATGACAATGATGAATTTTAGGAGTTGGGCCTAGCAGACATAGGCACTACTATTGACTATCATGCATGGTGGACTAGCCTATAGTGGCACAAAGAGGGACCTCTAGGCTGACCAACAAATGACTTTACAATAGAGGTCTCAAATGTGGACCTTCATGGATGTAGGGTTTGTTAGAGGACCGAGGGTGCATGGGGTGTAGGGGCCACTATAGAGGAGGGCCCATAGATAGAGGTAAAGGAGGAGGCATCTGAGGAGGGTGAGGCATATCCCAATAGCTAGGTTGGATAGTTAAGGGTATAAGTTTCTAACCTCCAAACTCAGATTGATACACCTCACACCCAGATCCTACATAGGGACACCACTATCGCCACTCTAGAGACAAAGCTATCTCATGGTCAGATCCAGTGGAGTAGCTATAAGTAGGAGAGGGTAGCTCTTTGGGCACAAGTGGCTACAATAGACATTGATATTGAGAAGATTACTGGCCAATGTGATCTTCTACAGGTGAAACTAGACATAGTTACTACTGAGAAAGACCTATTTAGGGTGGCGAGGATAGCTCCCTCACCTACACAGACTATCATGGCACATCCCATAGTACCATATACTCTAAGGCTTATAGGTTTTGACTTGATGGTAGAGATTAGGTGGCTATGTACCCTCGTGGATGAGGGTAATGATCAACATACAATATATGTAGCTCACAATGCCCAATTGGAGGGTATTATTAGGCTGTTAGGTGGGTAGGTTCTGATGAGGACCACTACTACAAGGTCACATCGAAGCAGGACCAGGTTTAAGGGGATAGGGCAGTCTAGCACTCAATATAGCCATAGTACTGCCTCACGTGCACCAAGTATAGTTTGTCTAGGATGAGCATAGGATCCATAGTAGGACCCACAATAGGTTCCAGAGTGGGCCCCTAGGAATGCAGCTGAGGGAGGCAGAGAGAGCTCCAACACAGGGGGATCAGGGGATGGAGGCCAAAGCTAGCACATTGGCATGGCATAAATTTTACCACTTGTTGTACCATTTTGGTGTAAGGTTTGAGGACCTACATAGTTGTAGCCTGCAAGCATTTTGATGTACCCTGCTATGATGTACATTTGACATACACACACACACACACACACACACACACACACACACACACACACACACACACACACACACACCACACACACACACACACACACATATATATATATATATATATATATATATATATATATATATATCGACAGTTCATATCATTACATGTGTACTTTATTTTTGGTGTTTTATGTTTATGTTATGCACATGGATGCAATGCTTATATTGATTAAATGTTATATGATGTGATGTATGGATGACATGCACTATATAGCTATGTGATAGATGATTAGATGCTATGAGTTATGTATGTAGATGGACTACTTATGATGGATGCATATGAATGTCATATTTTGATGTTAAATGCATGTATACTTTGCTTCACTTGTATGCATTTAATTTATGTTGTTATGACATAATTTATGCCATGTATGTATTGCATAATTTTTCTATGATGATATATGGAAATGAACATGTATGCTTTAATCATTAAAACATGAGGTATGAATGTAATATGGTTTTAAAAATCTAATGGATGACACCACTGAATGTATAACAATCATGGATTGTAATTACTATATCTTATTATAAGGATTAATCAATTGGACACCCATATGTGAGATGCAATAATGTATTATTTCTGTTCATAAGCTTTTACAAGTTAAAAAAATATGTGTAACATAGTCAGTGGCCGTTTAAATATCATTTTTGACATCCATATGGTATCTAACCTATATTATGAACAATATTTAATAAATAAAATCTTATAAGTAGAAATTTGATATTTGATGATTGCATTGAAACTTAGTTGTTGCTATTTGGGAATTTTTGAGGTTTTCCATGAAACTCAAACACCTTAGTTGACTTATCAAAAGTTGTATACTAACCATACTAGACTTCTAAAACATAAGGCTTTCGCTAGGATAGGCCCTAACTATTCATTATCCATGTATGTGCAAATTATTATATTAGATAAGGCATAAGCATACCCCAATGTCAGGCAGGATTATTTTAGCCCATTGCTAATATTTGGGATCCTCAAATGTCTATACAATCCTAGGTTTAGATTTCAGTTGGACTAGACTACTAGGTGATATAGGACACCTAAAGCTAGCTCTTCCAAATTTAAACATTAGTCTGCACACAAGCAAAATGCTAATGTATCAAAAATATCGTCATACATAAGGTACATTAGTCCTAATAGTTCCAGGGATTCAAGCTCATCCCCTTATTTTATTTAATTTTATTGGGATACTTGCTCATGTAAAGTGATCAAAATAACTGTTAATTTTTGTACTATAGTGATAAAAATCACTGCTTATTTTGTACTTTGTTTTGAGCAAGGGATTTGATATTGATTTGATTTATTTTATAAAACTTGATCTTGATTTGATTTGACTTCTAAGAACTTAACTTTTGGAGTTTCACTTTGGGATATCTTTTAGGGATATCATTCTGGGATATTGCTCCTTCATTTGTAAGCAAGGGATTTATTCGGGTAAGGGGTAAGCTTGTCCTTTTGCCAACTGTCAACATTTCCCGAACCATCCGCACAAGGGGATAAGCAAGAATAAAATTTTCACTTTAGGATACTTGGTCCTACTTTGTAGCATTCATCTTACCCTAGTCCTTATTAGGATTGTTTAATTTTTTGATTAGTGATAGAATTATGATATGCTAAGGGCTATACAAACTAGACCTCCTCCAAAAAAGCAAAGCAAGCTTTCTATCAACTCTTGATAAGACCTCTAGGTATGGATGAATGACCAAAAAACCCTAGTATATTCTTCATAGAAACAAGAAGGGTTGTGTTGAAAAACATAATTACTCACAAGGGTGATGAATTATGAAAATATAATGATGCATGATTGAAACACAAACGTGGTGTCGTTTATCAGATTGTAAACACAATATATTCTAATGCAAGTGTGGCGGATGGATATGCCTAATGCAATGCAAAAATGAAATGCATGTGGAAAATGAAATGCATGATTTAAATGAAATGTAATGATGCAAAATATTTTTGGATTTTGACATTTTTCCATTTTTTTGGATTTTTTTATGTTGACCAAGGGATTTTAAAAACCATTGGATCCTTTTGGGCTTTGACCAAAGGGGTTACAGATGCCTTTGAAGCCTTTTTTAAAATGACCAAAGGGCTTACAAATACATTTGGATCCTTTTTATGGTTTTAGGCATAAAATGCTTTAATATGAAGTATGTTGAGAGGTTTAGGCTCTTCAAATCCTTTGAGCGATGTCAAGCGATATTTCCTAGGTCCAATATTCTCAGAGATCATTTAAGGGCCTAACGAGTTAACCGCAAATTTGTCTCATAGTTTTGGCAGTAAAATCAAGTTCTGTTGGTTCTATTTCAACACAAGATCACCAAACTCAGTCTCTCAGATGGACTTTGTCATTGTAAGATCATTTTAAGTGCTCTTGATAAACACGAAGGTGCTTAATGGCATTCACATGATGTTCATAAAGTAGGATCAGTTGATCTAGGTGATCTTTTCATGTAGTGTCATCATCGATGAACTCTTTCAATGCGATGCACATTATTGGAATCTCCAACTCTAAGGGCATAATGACCTCAGCATCATATACTAGTGAAAATAGAGTTGCCCTAGTGGGTGTCTAAATGCTAGTCCTATAAGACCATAATGCAAGGGATAGTTGGATGTGCCAATATTTGTGGTGCTCATGTACCATATTTTTCAAGATGGAAACCACTGTCCTATTTGAATATTTAGCTTACCCATTTTCCTGTAGATAATATGGAGTCAAAAAACTATTTTTGATTCCATACTTAGATGTCAAAGCTCTCACAGTTTTGTTTTTGAATGGTGTTTCATTATCTAAAATTATATTGGATGGTATCCCAAAATGACTTATGATATTAGTGAGTATGAACTCAACAATACACACTCCAATTTTTGTTGTTAAGGGAATGGCTTCCACCCATTTAGTAAAATACTTAGTAGCCGTAATAATGAATGTATGTCGGCCTGATGATGGAGGAGAGATATTACTAATGAGATCCAAAACCCACTAAGCAAATGGCCAAGTCACTTGAATGGGCTATAAGGCCTGTGATGGCAGGTGTGCAAGATTAGCATGATGCTAGAATTTAACATATTTCTTGACATACACATTGCAATCCTTATCCATATTGGGCCAAAAATAAACCATGCAAAGGATACGCTTGATGATAGTCATTATGTTGAAATGACCATCGCATGTACCATCGTGATCTTGAGAAATTACCCAAGATGACTCTTGGAGCTCAAGATAATGAAGAACTCCATTGTAGCTTTTGTGGTACAGGATATCTGCTAATAAGACATACTTTGTCACAATATATTTAAATGTACACTTCATGGCACGTGAAAATCCTTGAGATATTACACCAAGTCTAAGAAAGTCATGTATCTATGACGTCTAGTTATGATAAGCTTCGACTTCGATTGACAAGACAACATGTTCCCCCTATGGTTCCACATTTGCAAATGCAAACTAGAAAAAACCTTGTGGTGAATGGTAGTACCACTCCCCGTTGGATCCTATGAGATCAAAGACCCCCAAGATGCTCTCTTGAGAAAGTATTTGGCTCTGTAAAACCATTCATGGTTTGGTTCTATATGAATCATGTTGATTGACTCTTTGTTATCCAATTCTTTGTGCTACATAGTATAATGTGACAACGTTTTTACATGGATGGTAGTGAAATCGGTAGACAAATTCTAAGGGATTAAATATCCCAAAGAAACCATTGTATCTGTAAATCTATTGGATGAATAAGGGATTGCATTGATTTCATACCATTCCAGTCAAGCTAGATAAATATCAACAATATCCTTGTAAGCTTTCAATACTAGACATCGGCATTGAAATAATCCCTTAACTTAGTTAACAATGAGAAGGGAATCACCAAAGATATTTTGCCTTTTGATCTTCATGGTAACAATTGTTTGGAGATCCAAAATTAGGGCTTCATATTCAACATTATTGTTAGTGCAAATAAAGTCTAACTTGAACAAGGGCATTGAAGCTCCTTGTGGCATGAACACCACTATTCCTGCACCACCCCCTTGCTCACACTTCAAACCATCAAAGAACAAGGTCATATCAACTTTGTTATCTAGTTACTTGGGTTTGAGTGCTCCTGATAAGGCAAATAATGCATCATCAAGAAGTTGTATGGTGAGGGATCTACTATTCTCAAGAGGTGCCTTAGCCAGTTGATCAGCTATGACCTGTCCCTTAATGGACTTTTGGCTAATGAATTCCAAATAAAATTCTATCAATAGCATGATCCAATTTGTAGTATGTGTATTATGATATTTATTTCTCATCATATACTGCAAAGGATTTTGTTTTGATATGACATACATTGTATGACTTAACATATAGTTTCATAATTTATTTGTAGTGAGCACTATTGCTAAACACAACTTTTCCATGTATGCATATCCTAGCTCATAACTTACCAAGGTTTAGCTAATGTAATATATGGCTTGTTCTTTTTTTTGCATATTCTTTTGGGCTAACATAGTTCCCAATGCAAATTCTATCATCGATATATACAACAAGAATGGTACATCGGGTCTTGGTGGAGCTAGCACTGGTGGCATCACCAAGTATCGCTTAATCTTAGCAAAGGCTTATTGATAATCCTCATCCTAGTTGAATGGGACCCCTTTGTGTAGCAGTCAATTCATGGGTCGATATTTATACGATAACTATGTGATAAATCGCTTTATGGATGCTACTTTGCCCTAAAGGCTTCTTAATTTCTTAATGTTCATGAGGAGACGCATTTCTAAAATAGCCTTGACGTTTGCTAGGTCAGATTCGATGCCTTGTTTTGAAATGATGAATCCTAAGAGCTTTCCTAAAATTATGCCAAATACGCACTTCTTAGGATTCAACCTGACATTATGCTCTATCAGGTGATCGAAGAATTTTATCAGGACCTTCGCATGCTCTGAATGCAGTAATGACTTTTCCAACAAGTCATTGATATAATATTCTAAGATATTATGCATGTAGTCATGAAATATATATGTCATAACTTGATGATATGTAGCACCAACATCCTTCAGGCTGAATGGCATAACCTTGTAACATAATGTCCCCCATGGTGTTATGAATGTGGTTTTATGCTAGTATTCAGGCTTAATCCAAATTTGGTTGTAACCAAAAAAATTATCCATTAAGGAGAGCATCTCATGACCCACAATTGCATCTATGAGAGCATCTATGTTTAGAAATAGAAATGAATCCTTTGGTGTTGCCCTATTTAGGTCTCTAAAATCCATACAGATATAGATCCTTCCATCAGGTTTTCCTATAGGCACCATGTTTGATACCCATTCTGGATATTTGATGGAAATGACAAAATCTACATATAGTAGCTTTTGCAACTCATACTTAACCATTAAGGATACTTTTGGATGCATCTTATTTAGTTTTTGCTTGACTAGCTTCTTTGATAGATATAGCGAAAGGTTATGAGTAACCAATTTTGGATCTAGACCCGACATATCCTTATAAGTCCAAGAAAATAGAGGTCTCCCTATAAGTAGAGGCATGAGGTTGGCAAGCTCATCAGGAGTCAAAATTTCTCAAAATTTAACCTTCCTTGAATTAGTGGGATCATTATTGATATCCACTTTAAAGGTTTCCTCTACTGACATATGGGATCCCTCCTCAAGCTGGTGAGGCATAGGAATCAAGTGGATGTCATCTACTGGGTTTATAGGTTCCTCAGTGGAAGCATACTTAGTATGATAGACATCATGTGCACAGACTAGCACAAAATGGAAAGGTTGTAGCATTTCCTCATTAGGGAAGAAATATTTAGGCTCTAGAGGTGAATCAACACGGTCCCAATTGATAGCGTCTACATTAAGACACAATGGCTTGGAAGGATCAGCTAGATTATGGAGTGGAGTGGTTAAATAGATGGAGATCATATTGATGGAATGGATCATGTCTCCAGGACCACGTGCATGTGACTCAAAATTAGCAAAAATTCCATCCTCGAGATGTGGTTCTATGGGTATGGGGATATCTATATCCGGTCCATGAACAGACTGTCGGATGGGATAATTGGGCTCAAGGAGATCCATATATTTTGGAAGATCGAGAAACACCATGTGATAAATCATATTAATATTCAATGGTCTTCCCATAAGGTGAGGATGGAAATTGATCTCTATACATCTCCTCAGTAGTATATGACGTATTACGATGACGTAATTAGGGATATCCTAAATAGGATCTCTCTATTTCATATTCATAGTCACCATCGACTATGAAGCACTCTTTGATCTTGTCCATTTTTTCCATGGGTAGCAGATGATGTAAGAGAGTAGGGCCCAAGTAGGCCAACTCGGTTTCATCCTCGAATTGCTCATTTTTTAAGGATAACCCAGTTTCATCTGTTCTAGAATTGTAGTCTAGTCCATCGCTTTTGATGATGGATACTGCATGCACATCCTTAGAAGCAACTTTTGATTAGGTATATATAGCTATGTCCAAAATCTGGATGTGCATGCCAATATCATTGGTAGCTCCATGACTTTGATTGTCCAAGTTGGCTCTTGGAATATATTCTAGACCAATATCCACCAAGATATTTACATGATATCTCTCAGGTGGCTCTATAGTGACATATGTCACTAGTCATTTATCCCTCTAAAACATGACAGGATTAGGGTGATAAGGATTGAAGTCAACTTCACCCTCTAGATTGAGGTATAGGCAGTCTAAAGATACTGTGAGAAGTCCATCCTATTCTCAAATATAGTATCCTAACCCAAACCTGCCAGTTGGCAACTGATACTATAGTTCATATGGCTTCCTATGCCCTTACTCGAATAGTTCAAGACCATAACCATGTCAATGGTAATGCTCAAAGTATCGCATGGTGTATTCTATGTTAGAGAGATAATGCACATTCACAGTGAATGGTTCATTATCGTCCTCATCCATGGGTGTGGGAGATGCAAATTGGTCTAGCCCTCCATAGATGAAGTTGGTTTGGTTAAGCAAAACCCCTAATGGTTCCACCATCCTAAGGAAAGGTGATTGGCTCATGGTCAGCCCATGTCCTGTGCAGTCTTGATAATCGGTGTGAATGTCACATTCTACATGATATATTCCCCTAATATGGGATTAACCAAATGGATGGTCACCTACAATACAGATGACCCTATTGAATATGTAGGTGAAGCAGGCTGAGGTGCCTCTTCGACTTCTCCTTGAATTTCCTCTACTTCCATGGGATTAGGGGCTTCAATGATAACTAGCTTGGGTGTTCACTTTATCTCTTTTTTTTCCATCATTGCTTTCAAATTCCTATCATCCCAATGCATCATAGATGCAAACGGTATGGTAGAAGCAGTTGTTGTGTACTCTGATCATTGAGATATGGATATTGTAGGTTTAGCACACACTTCTTTGATTTTTCCTCTTGGCTCTTTTATCGATGATGATGGCCGCACATCTAGGTGCATTGAGGGGATCATGAATTCCCTCGACAAATATTCTAGATTCATGTATTTAAAGGGTTATTCATCTCAATCCACCATGTGAACCTATACCTCATGAACATATTTGATACATTGATGCAGAATAGAAGGGATGCAACACATTTCTATAATCCAAGGCCTCCATAGAAGCATGTTTTATTGCATAGCACCTTTGATTACGTGACACATCATTGGGATGGTCTTCATTCCTACCTAGATAGGTAAAATTATAGTAGTGATCATTGAGCATAATGCATCATTGAAAGCTCTCAACATGAAGGTAGAAGGGATGACATGCATCTTGGGCAACTTTAAGTGAGTCAACGCCTTGGTAGTTATGATATTTATTGATGACCCCGTATCAATAAAAATCCACTTGAATGGTTTGTGATTCACACATGCAATAATATGCAATGGCAGGTTTGCTATAACAGTGGAAACCCTCTTGACTTCATGATCATAAAATTGTATGACCAGTTCCTGACACTATTGCATGTTCTCCACAAAGTGTATAAATGCTTCAGGATCCTGAGTCTACACTTCTATGGACCTTAGGATGTCCAAAAGCATATACTTATGATTGGGAGACTATTGAATTAGCTCATAAATCGATAAATTTTTTGGAGTCATCTGTAGGTTTTGCACCAACCTACTCCTAATTTTCACCATCGATCTAGTTGGTGGGCCTGGCATATATTGGGTTGGCCTTGGAGGAAGCATATATTAGACTCTAATGGGCTCTAGAGGTTGATTTGGTCGTTCATACCTCATGTTACTTGTAATAACTTTGACCATTCTGATGAACCCCTAGGTTAGTGGTTCGATGCGTACTTGGTTGATTTTTCCAAAATTATTTTTTGGCACCTCATGATTTGGTAGAGTATTTTTGTAAATCCCCATATTTTGATTGTCAGGTGCTTGTGGGTTGTTGACAAGAAGCGTACCTCTTTTCATCATATTTTGTACAAGATGTTTGAAAGACCAATATACCTCAATATCATGGTCTTTTTATTGATGAAAGATGAAATATTAATCATCCTTGTAGCCCTTAGGCTTAGGCTGATTAGGGTCCATTAACTTGACCTCGGGTGAGTGCATAGCCTTCATATTTCATAGCTAATGAAAAATTGAAGTCAACGACTCTGATAACTGAGTGAATATACAAGGAGGGTGTTGTTCCTTATTCTTACCCCTTTGATTATTGTTGCACTACTCATATTGTGCAGGAGGAGGTTGGGCTTGATAGTTTCATTGTTGTTGCCCCTTATCCCCTTTTTGAAGGTTCAACACCACTTGATTAACGTGGGCCAACTTGGCATATTTTTTCTCTATGCTTTTCTTGTGCCACTCCTTATTTCTGAGCTTCAAGTTACCATATTGTAATTTGATGTCCTTTATCACCTTGGCTTGCACCAAAGCCTCTTTGAATGTCTGGTATTGCTGCAAGTATAGCAACAACAAAATGTGTTTGGCGTAACTCTTTATGAACATTCGAGTTAACTCGAAGGATGGGATGGAGAATGGTAGTTTTGCCATCATTTTTCTCCATTTTTTTTCATAATCCATCACTAGCTCATCATCGTGTTGCATTAAAGCAACCAGGTCAGATAAGTTTACCTTTTTATTGATTCTAAAGGAGAAGCGTTCAAGAAATGTATCAACTATTTGTTTGAAACTAGTGATACAGTACCTATTTAATTGGTTGAACCACTCCCGAGATGGGCTTGAGAGGGTTGTAATGAAGGTTCACAAGAGCAAAGCATCAGTTCTCTCAATCTGAAAGCACATATGTAGGAAACTCATTACATGCTCATGTACATATTCCTCTCCTTAAAAATTTTCCTTTCTAGGCATCTTGAAATGCTCAGGATAGGCAGAAATAGGCATTGACGTGCATAGAGGTTCATTATGAATTTAAGTCATTCCTTGCTTCTCTATGGCTTGGACCTTCTCTACTAATATCTTATAGGCCTGTGAGGAAAGGAAATCCTCTTCTCGATATTTCCTTGGAGGCACCTTTAGAGGTAGATTCTTCCTCTGTCGAGGTGGTGGACTAGGCTCGCCCTCCTCCTTGAATTGGGATACTTTTGGATATTCTTGTTCTAATTCCTCTCCCACTTATTCCTCATACTACATATATTGACATTGTTTAGATTCTTGGCTCTGATATCTGTGTTGAGTTGTACAGTGAGTATGTGTGTCTATGTACTTAGGGTATAACTCAAGATATGAAGCCACTCATCTATTGACATGCTCCCTTGTCTCATTGCGAGGAGGTAAATCGATACTAGCCAATCGATCCTCTCTCTCAACATGCTCCTTATGATCAAGGATACATTGTTCATGCATGCACTATTCATATAATTTTTGTCTTATGAACCTCTGCCTCTAAAAATTCTCATTTTTGAGGTGCCTTTTCTCTGCATGAACATCCTCCAATTGGTCTTGGAGAATCTGTAGTCTCTATGCTGACACTAGTCTATGATATCTATCAACATGATCGATCATCTGAAGCCTCTGGTGTATGTGCTCTATTCGAGTGAATTTATGGGTATGTCCTCTAATGGACTGATTTACCACACTATTGCCTTTGTCTATAAATATGACATTCATGTAAGGCTATATCTTATACTCTGTGCCTACATAATATGCAGGAGCATGTATGTCATGAGAATTCTTGGAGCACTCTCCAGGTTATCAAACGGTCCTAATGGTGCTTCTGCTACACTCACTCATAGGTCGAGAGGGTGCAGGCATAGGCTTATATCCTAGATGCCCTAGGACTTTGTCTAGACCATCTAACTATCTACTACACCAAGGATCATGAGGTGGCATACCATTAGCTCCCACTTTTGACATATCTATGGTGAAATTATAAGGTTCACCCCTATAGGGAGTCTATATGGGCCTATGCTCAGAAGTGGTCCCATATATTTACCCCTAAATGGGTGGATCTCGAGCCTGTCTATACTCGGATGGTGGAGGTCATGAGCCTCCCTTAGCTATAGGTCAAAGGGGTACCAATATGGATCCCTCAATGACATATTATTCAGTTGAACCTATGGATGCATGCGGAATGCAATCACGGTAAATGCTACCATGTGTGAAAACCCCATGCTAAGAAGTCACATGCTCTATTCTATGTCTAGAGGAGTGTCTAGTACTTCAACTAATCGAGGTATTCTCAATAGAATCCCCTCGTGTAGAATTATCCCCTATAATACTCATTGAACAATGTCTAGGAGGATTCTATTATTGAGGGCATTCTACATCGTGTTGTGCATCAGGTGGATCTTGGGCTTAGATCTCATATATATGCCTAGATTGGCCCCTTTGTGTTTGCACCATTGTGTATCCTATGTCTATATTTAACTTTTATTAACACAAAGAATACAATGATGATTATCTCTTTTTAAAGTTTTAAAATAATCCCTAAATTGTTTGATGTGTTTTGTAATTTTTTGTATCAGTAAATTAACTCTTGTCGTGTTTGCAATATGTTGATGATTTTATCAATTGTTAAAGGGATTTCACCTATATCGCAACTCAAAAAATAACAATGAAAGTCACGGTCATGTAAACCCCCCTAAATGTGGATATGAAACCCACACTCAGGCAGGGAGCACAGGTCCTCTCGGTCCTCACCTAGTTCATCTATGCATAGCGATACACCCCTCTAAGGAGGAATGCATGCTATTTTGCATGGGCTATGATAGCATCTTGGATCTGGTATTGGTCTAGAACATAAGGTATGTGGGATTTGATCCAACAGATTGAAATCACTGCCACCATTATTGAAACCCTACTAGTGGTTGGATGTGACTTCCAAATCACTAGAATTTATAATGTGTCATGGTGTGTGTTGTGGGTGATCCACAACACACCCCAAAATTGGGGACCCACCTTTTCGTTTTGATATCCGGGTGTTGGCATTTCATTTTTAGTGTCTAATCCTTCGTTTTGTCGTAGGTTTTGCAATTGTTGTCGGTTCTTGTTGGCAGCTTTTTTCTTGTCGACGATATTTTATTGTCGACAACTTTTTCTTGTCGATGATATTTTCTTGTCGACAACTTTTTCTTGTCGACGATATTTTATTGTCGACAAATTTTATTGTCAAATTGTGGTTGGCGTTTTTGTTATCGTCAATGTTGTGTTAGCAATGTTATTGCTAACATTGTGTTGTTGTTTTCTATCAGGTATGTGTATAAGAATTACTTACTCAATAAAAGTAATATAAAAGATATATTATCATTAATATATATATATATAATAATAAAAATATAATATATATATATATATATAAAAAAGCAATAAAATATAAATAAAAAACAACGTGGTGAATGGGCTTCATTCACCACGTTTAGTTATGTTTTAAAATAATTTAAATTTAAAGTTTTTTTTTAACTTTATATTTTTTAATTTATTTTGTTAATCCCCTGTGTTTTATGTACAGGTGAAGTGGTGATGCCATGGACGAATATGGAGCGCGGGCTTGGCGATAGGCCGACAGTCGGTGGAGCTTGAATTTGAACGAACAGATCAGGGTGAATCACGGTAAACCCTCGCAGTGGATGTCGCGTCATGGCAGAAGCATTCGGGGTCTGGCATTTCGTCAGTCAACAGCAGCGTACAACAAGACGAGCTGGCCAAGGCACGGTAAATACTATGAGGGGATGGATGGAGAATGGGTGGACTGTATTGAGGTCTACGCGGCTGCGCTGGCCATCCACACCAATATTTGCATTTATAGACTGCATACACGGCGACAGCGAGGACGTGTCAGAGAAATCAAACCCCATTCACCGGTACAGATGGATTTCGGGCCGCAGCTTCGTGGATGTGGACCCCTTGGCAATCTGGGCAATTCACCAACCGCAAGAGTAACGTCCCCCGAATAGAGGGAATGCGTCAGGTGCAACAGTGAAGGCAGCGTCGCTTGCCATGGTAGATGATGTCGTTTCTATGGCAGAACTGACACGACTCAATTTTGAAAATTTTAATAATGACCAGGCGTTTCAACAGTGGTGATATGGGCTCACTAGGGCGACGCGACGCTGCCCACTTGACAGAGAAAGAACAACGCTGACGAAGATACTGGCATCAACAGGGACGGCCAAAGTAGAAATGGATGCGAGACGACGTCGAAATTGATGGTCCGGGTAACGGGGATAACAGTGCTACGGGGTGGCTATGTGACTGCGCAGACGACAACGTAGCATTGGCAGCATTTGGCCAGGGTTGCGGCAATGGAAGTGGTAAAGCGCAGACCATGAGATCAATAAAATAAAAGATTTTTGTGCATTTCTTCGACTATAATACAAGGTCTCTGTGTTTCATCTTGTCTCAGAACGGATATGTGATCAATGGCTTATGGTAAGCATATGGCCATTGTAATAAATGACAGAGAGGTATGGTGCATCGAAGCAAAGGACAAGCCCGAGACAGTGACGAAAATTCGAAAGATAAGGAAGTTAAGGTAGAATGCAAATTATTATCTCATCAGGGCACGCATAGTGAAGGTTACACAAAGTATAATTTTTTAAATTGAGAGTCCATTGTGAAGGGGATTTTAATAATATTATAAAAATATTTTAACTTGGATGGACGTGGGTCTATTAGAAGGAAAGTGGGGCGTTATAGAAACACGAAACAAAAAGGCGAAGAGTCTCCCATTGAAGCCGAAACGAAGAGACGTGGGGAAATGAAAGAGTTTTCAAAATTTTCAAATACCCCAGTGAAAGATGAAGATAGGGGCAGATAAAGGGGGGAACGAAAATGGTGGCGTGGCCAAACGGGAACTTTGGGCATGGCCACATTTGTAAAACAGGGATTTTAATTTGAATGTGAAAACTTTTCTTCAGAAATTTCAGGCCTTGTTAGCAAGAAAGAATGAGAAATTTTCTGCATGCTTTATTTTAATTGTTCTATTTTTCTCCTTTCAGATTTCAGACTTGTATGTGAAATTGATGCCATTATTTTGGGTTATTTCATGTGAATGTTCGCAATCTGGAAATTATTTAAAACCCTAGGAACCAGACACCTAGTTTACTTTGATTGTGTTTATTTTGCAGGTCAAATAAGCTAGGTTGCATGTACGAAACTCTCACGTATTCGGTTTTGCAGGACGGGGTGCTATCAAACTGAAGGAGCTTTTGCATTGTTGTGTTTTCAGCAATTATTTTGATGCAAACTTTAATTTTCTGTTTCCAAAAATTTTAATTTCAGAATTTTTTTTCCTATTTTCAGACATTAAAATAAACATTAAAAAAATTTCAAAATCTAAAAATGATTTCACCATTGCGGAGATTATAATTCAGACTTCAAATACGCACTTTGAAATTTCATTTTCGGACTTGTTTAGTATTTTTAAAAATTCATCGAAGTTGTTGTTTTGCTATAGATTTTAAAATTCCGAAAATAGAAATTTTCCATTTTAAAGTCAAATTTCATTTTTCCAGCTTTTGTTTTGCATTCATGAGCCTATGATGACATTCCCTTCATGGAAATTCCAATTTCATTGAAGGGGTTATGTTTTATGGCATTTTCACAAATTTCATTTTGGGCCTAAAATTACCCTTTCTTCATAAAAATTCCAATTTTACGAAAGAGGGGTAGTTTGAGTACTACATTGAAAGTCTTTTCCTTAAAGCACTTAATTGTTCATCTTGATGAAAATTTGATTTCATTTAAGAGGGATAAGTTAAAGTGACATTTTGAAGTTACATTTGAAGACCCTATTCATCATTGAGGATTTAATGCAAGATAAAATCTATCTTAAAACCATCAAGATAAAAGGAATTAAAGCATTACATCGTGGTCATATGAGGGCCAACTCACATTTACTTTATCAGGGTTCAATGAACAATCATTAAATTTTCATAGTAAAAATAAACCAACAGTGCCCCTTGTTTACAGTTACTTGCAATCACTAAGGTGTTCCAAGCATTTAAATTGAATATCTTTATTTGATGCACATAGGCAAATGCTAATATAACAAGAACCTTGGAGAAGTTGTTTGTTTAACTTCTTTGCAAGAGGGGATTTGGAACCCAAATCCTACCGGAGAGTGTGCTTTCACAATTGGGTGAAAACACCACTCAACAGATTGGCGCTAGAAGGAGGGCATGAAACGGTTTATTTCATCATGATTTTAAATGCTTAAAATTGCTTAAGAGCTTTACAACACATTTGGATTGTTCATACAGAAATAAAGTGATTTGATTTAATTTTTCAGAATTTTGGTCTCATGCAATTACTTTTCATTTGATTTTAATGAATACATCTCTTAGTTGATGCTAACTTGATTTCTGTTTTATATTGCAGAGTTGAATATTCAACAGATTTGGTTCTAAAATTACATTTTAAGTTCACTAATGGCAACACTTGAGGAGCAAAGGGTATCCCTGAGAGCTGAAATAACATCTCTAAGAGAGAGAATGGTATTAATAATAGAGGATCATTATAAGGGTTTGTCTATACCTGTGGTACCATATCATGTTCCTAAAATGTTATTGGATTTTTTACGGTGTTTTAATCAAGAGGTGCCACTAGGATACTTGCAAAAGCTGCATGTCTACAAGAATGCATTATGTCAATTCCATATTTTCTATGAGGAGGTGGCTTGTAAGTTATTTGCATACATTTTGGATGATAGACCATTCTTTTGGTATAGCCAACTACCCATGGAGGTTAGGACTTCTTGGATACAACTAGAAGCAGCCTATCTTAATCATTTTGGTAATCAAGCTGACTTAGAAATATTGAAAAATCAGTTTACCTCCATATGTAAAGAGTCTAATGAATCCTTGAGTCAATTCAATGGAAGATTTCGTGAGTTGCATTCCCAAATGTGGGAAAATTTTAACACATCAGAAGAAGAAGCCATGGAAGTATACCTAGGAGCCATACACCCCACACTTGCTTCACTCATTGAGGAAAAACCGAGTGGTTTGTCCCTAGAGAGAATCCATGAGATCTTAGAAGAGATAGAACGACAAGGTCTTGAAGAAGAAAAGGCACAACATATTCACATGAGAGATTGTTCTTTTGATGCCAACCTACACCAACCATCAAACATAGCACCCTCCACTCCAATGATATCTAAGGTAAATGATCAAGGGGATGAATTTGAATACCCAAATTTTATGACCACCTTAGATGTAGTCCAAGAGGAGGTGCAAATTGCTAAGACAACATCCACTAGTGAGGATCATGTAGAGATACATGATTATCTAGATGAAGGGGTTCTAAATTCAACAATGTTTGATATATGTGATAGGATGGAACCCACCATAGAATTGAATGAAGTGGTTGAAAGTGAAATGGAAGAAAAACCAATAAATAAATTTGAAGATATGATAGAATTTCACCACTTGTTCTTGGAAGATACTATTGATGAAATGTGTAAAATTAAAGATCAAGAAATTCTTCACCCTCCAAATTATGATAATGAATCATGGGTTACTAATTTGGACAATGATAGCCTTATAAATTTGAATTCAAGAAATAACCCACTTTTGGAAATAATTGAACCATCTAAGGAAGGTGAAGACGAATTTGATGAGAAACACATTGATGAATTGGAAGATGTTGAAGAAATAGTTGAACGTCACCACTTGATTTTGAAAGATGATTATTATGATGCTTGGAAGAAGTGGGAAGACTTCACTCTTTCCAAAGCTACTAATGAAACTTTTGTGCCAATTGATATACAGGACAACATAATTGCCTACTCAAAGGAAGATATTACAACTCCTGTACAATTTGAGGATGTTTTGGAAGAGGGTTTCAAATCTCATCAAATTTTGGAAGATTATAATGATCCTATTGCCAAGAACAAAGAAAGAAGAGAATCTATGAATGAATCAAAAGATCATGTCACAAATATCATGGAGTTTCATCTCACAGATTTGGATGACGATTTTTACAATGGTTGGGGAAGGTATGGTAATGCATTCTTTTCTCACATCCCTATAGATGAAACTCATATTTCACTTGATATGCAGGATGGTGAGCCTTCTACATCATACGAAGATCTCATATTCGCAAGATTTGAAAAGGGGACAAAATATAAATTCATTGAAAGTGTGGATGCAAGTTTGCATGATGATTTTGGGGATTCAAATGAAGAGATGCCATGGATAGTGAACAAAGAATTAGAACCAAATGATAAAGAGATGGATCAATTGGAAGCAACTCAAATAAGTGATCATCAAAGCAGATTACTGGACATACACTTTGACCAAGAGTGTTTGAGGATTGAAAAGGATGACCATATTTTGAATTTAAATAATTTGAATGATGAAATGTCACTAAAGGTAAATGAAAAACAAGGTATAATTTTTAATCACACCTTTAATAACATGGTTTTAATGAATGGAAAAGAAGTTGATGCACTTGAATTGTTAAATCAAATTCATCAACAATTACTAATTGAATCTAGGATAAAAACTTTTAATGATCCTAATTTAGTAAATATCCTAGATGCTTGTAAATTGTTACACAAATTTGATTGGCCTACAAATTTGGAAAATGATTTGGCTTTGAAATTTGTAGAAATAGGCTACTACTTACAAAATTGCATATTTGAAAAGGATAGCCTAATTCTAAATCAAGGAGGGAATTATGAGGTTTACATTTTAAAGAATAGACATGATAAAATTGAAAATCATTTATTGTCTAATCATTCTAGTAATTTGATGCTCACCTATGGGAGTATTATTGGAACTAAATCAAATTGGTATGGTGAGCATGGCAAGTGGAAATTTGTTGCATTGTTTGGTCTAGTCTGTTGGATTCCCACAACATTTGGCATGCATATTATGTCATATTTTTGTTGAAATGTTCTAATCATGTGTGGGATCCAGGAAAGTGATAAGCTAAGCTTTGCATCATCTTGTATTATAGTGTACATTTGTATATAAATTTTGGTTTTTGGTTTTTGGTTTGTGTTTTCAAATTTTCATTTTGGGATTGCTATTTGGATTTGAATTTAAAGTTGTGTATTTATTTGACATGTTTTGTTTGTCTATATAAAAAAAAAAAAAATGATGATGAAAAAGTTGCCTTGAGATGCTAACTTATGTTCTAGATCGGGAGAATATGAAACATTGGAATTGTCTTGTAAAAGCTCCACAAGTAACACAAACAGTTTAATAATATTGTTTGATTTTGTGATGCATGAAAGAGTCAGTTTTGCATGACAAATCATTTTCATTTGCAATTCAAGAGATAATGCATTCATGTTCCATCTCACTTTGCAATACATGCCATCTTAGTTGCAAATGCATTTCAAATACAAATCATTAAAGTGTGTCAAATCCTCTTAAGGTTATGCTATCACATAAATAAGAAGAGAATCCTAAGGTTGGAAACTGAGTCTTGAGATATCTAGAACCAAGCACGTCTCATACATTAAAAAGGATCTTGAGCAAAATGATCAAAACCTAACTTGGAGGAAAAGGTTGGGCGAAAGAAGTATTTCATGTCTATCCTATTTATGCAACATGATCCTTAAAACAGTGGTTTTGACCACTTCCATAGAGCTTAAAGCCTAAAATCGGAGTAGTAAGGATAGGGTTAAATCCTCATCGAACTTAGGTTGAGGATCCAATTCCCCAAAGCTTTGATTTGACCTACATGGAGTAGTAAGGATAGGGCATAAATTCTCATCTCGCTTAGGTTGAGAATCTGATTCCCCAAAGCTCCTATGTCTCATTTCATAATAAATCTTGGATTGTAAGGATCGTACTACTTGTCCTCTGCAAAGGATGGGTAGTCATCCCCAAGGTCTAAGCAACAAAATTAATATTTTCCATTTACATCTAAAGTTTGGATTGCAAGGATCGTACTACGTGTCCCTAGCAAGGATGGGTAGTCATCCCCAAGGTCCAAGAAGTAAAAATAAATAAATTTTTCCCATCTCATATTTATATTGGATTGGAAGGATCGTACTACTTGTCCTCTGCAAAGGATGGGTAGTCATCCCCAAGGTCCAAAGAAATGAAGATAAGTTTTGGATTGTGGGGTTAAGTATGCCCATGCATGGCAACATGTCTTGTCTAAAAAACAAGACCACTGATTGTCCAAAGGGTTAGACTAGCATGACCATTTCTTCCATAATTGGTTTAATTATTTTGCTTAAAGTGAGGTAATGAATTCTAAATCAGAATAGTAAGGATAGGGTTAAACTCTCATCTCGGTTGGTTGGGAGTCTGATTCCCCAAAGTTCTGATTTCACATTCACTTGCACATGGGTTCAAGATAGTAGGGACTCATAACCAACTTTGGGATATATAATAAAGCAATTCATATAGTTGATCCTAAGAGGGTTTGGCAATCTTGAATGTTTGTGTATGATAATAGAAGAATGACTATGCCTTTTACGAAAGCAAAATCTCTTAGCATATTCATTAGGGTACACAAATCATTCACCATCTCACATATGCATTCATGCAAAACTGATAATGGAGTGTGGATCAATTTCAAACGATAGGAAAAGAAATCCATTGCACACACTGAGCTAATACTTGATGATTCTAATGATTCATGTACTTCTGATCTTTGGGCATTTGTTATATTGCTTATGTGCTAATGCATGTTTTTGAGTTTATATAAGCTTGTATATTTTAGGTTGGGTTCTCACCAAAATGCTCGGGAGCATTTGACAGCAGAGTCGCCATTTGTTGTGGGTGATCCACAACACACCCCAAAATTGGGGACCCACCTTTTCGTTTTGATATCCGGGTGTTGGCATTTCATTTTTAGTGTCTAATCCTTCGTTTTGTCGTAGGTTTTGCAATTGTTGTCGGTTCTTGTTGGCAACTTTTCTTGTCGATGATATTTTATTGTCGACAACTTTTTCTTGTCGATATATTTTATTGTCACCATTTTCTTTCGAATTTTTTTGTCGACAACTTTTTTTTTTGTCAATTTTATTGTCAAATTGTGGTTGACGTTTTTTGTTATCGTCAATGTTGTGTTAGCAATGTTATTGCTAACATTGTGTTGTTGTTTTCTATCAGGTATGTGTATAAGAATTATTTACTCAATAAAAATAAAATAAAAGATATATTATCATTAATATATATATATATATATATAATAATGATAATATATATATATAAAAAAAAGCAATAAAATATAAATAAAAAAAAACGTGGTGAATGGGCTTCATTCACCACGTTTAGTTATGTTTTAAAATAATTTAAATTTAAAGTTTTTTTTAACTTTATATTTTTAATTTATTTTGCTAATCCCCTGTGTTTTATGTACAGGTGAAGTGGTGATGCCATGGACGAATATGGAGCGCGGGCTTGGCGATAGGCCGACAGTCGATGGAGCTTGAATTTGAACGAACAGATCAGGGTGAATCACGGTAAACCCTCGCAGTGGATGTCGCGTCATGGCAGAAGCATTCGGGGTCTGGCGTTTCGTCAGTCAACAACAGCGTACAGCAAGACGAGCTGGCCAAGGCATGGTAAATACTGCGAGGGGATGGATGGAGAATGGGTGGATCGATTGAGGTCAGCGGCTGCCGCCATCCACACCAATATTTGCATTTATAGCGCATACACGCGAAGCGAGGACGTGTCAGAGAAATCAAACCCCATTCACCGATACAGATGGATTTCGGGCCGCAGCTTCGTGGATGTGGACCCCTTGGCAATCTGGGCAATTCACCAACCGCAAGAGTAACGTCCGTCGAATAGAGGGAATGCGTCAGGTGCAACAGTGAAGGCAGCGTCGCTTGCCATGGTAGATGATGTCGTTTCTATGGCAGAACTGACACGACTCAATTTTGAAAATTTTAATAATGACCAGGCGTTTCAACGGTGGTGATATGGACCCACTAGGGCGACGCGACGCTGCCCACTTGCCAGAGAAAGAACAACGCTGACGAAGATACTGGCATCAACAGGGACGGCCAAAGTAGAAATGGATGCGAGACGACGTCGAAATTGATGGTCCGGGTAACGGGGATAACAGTGCTACGGGGTGGCTGTGACTGCGCAGACGACAACGTAGCATTGGCAGCGTTTGGCCAGGGTTGCGGCAATGGAAGTGGTAAAGCACAGACCATGAGATCAATAAAATAAAATATTTTTGTGCATTTCTTCGACTATAATACAAGGTCTCTGTGTTTCATCTTGTCTCAGAACGGATATGTGATCAATGGCTTATGGTAAGCATATGGCCATTGTAATAAATGACAGAGAGGTATGGTGCATCGAAGCAAAGGACAAGCCCGAGACAGTGACGAAAATTCGAAAGATAAGGAAGTTAAGGTAGAATGCAAATTATTATCTCATCAGGGCACGCATAGTGAAGGTTACACAAAGTATAATTTTTTAAATTGAGAGTCCATTGTGAAGGGGATTTTAATAATATTATAAAAATATTTTAACTTGGATGGACGTGGGTCTATTAGAAGGAAAGTGGGGCGTTATAGAAACACGAAACAAAAATGCGAAGAGTCTCCCATTGAAGCCGAAACGAAGAGACGTGGGGAAATGAAAGAGTTTTCAAAATTTTCAAATACCCCAGTGAAAGATGAAGAAGGGAGGCAGATGAAGGAGGAGCGGAAATGGTGGCGTGGCCAAACGGGAACTTTGGGCATGGCCACATTTGTAAAACAGGGATTTTAATTTGAATGTGAAAACTTTTCTTCAGAAATTTCAGGCCTTGTTAGCAAGAAAGAATGAGAAATTTTCTGCATGCTTAATTTTAATTGTTTTATTTTTCTCCTTTCAGATTTCAGACTTGTATGTGAAATTGATGCCATTATTTTGGGTTGTTTCATGTGAATGTCTGCAATCTGGAAATTATTTAAGACCCTAGGAACCAGCACCTAGTTTACTTTGATTGTGTTTATTTTGCAGGTCAAATAAGCTAGGTTGCATGTACGAAACTCTCACGTATTCGGTTTTGCAGGACGGGGTGCTATCAAACTGAAGGAGCTTTTGCATTGCTGTGTTTTCAGCAATTATTTTGATGCAAACTTTAATTTTCTGTTTCCAAAAATTTTAATTTCAGAATTTTTTTCCTATTTTCAGACATTAAAATAAACATTAAAAAAATTTCAAAATCTAAAAATGATTTCACCATTGCGGAGATTATAATTCAGACTTCAAATACGCACTTTGAAATTTCATTTTTGGACTTGTTTAGTATTTTTAAAAATTCATCGAAGTTGTTGTTTTGCTACAGATTTTAAAATTCCGAAAATAGAAATTTTCCATTTTAAAGTCAAATTTCATTTTTCCAGTTTTGTTTTGCATTCATGAGCCTATGATGACATTCCCTTCATGGAAATTCCAATTTCATTGAAGGGGTTATGTTTTATGGCATTTTCACAAATTTCATTTTGGGCCTAAAATTACCCTTTCTTCATAAAAATTCCAATTTTACGAAAGAGGGGTAGTTTGAGTACTACATTGAAAGTCTTTTCCTTAAAGCACTTAATTGTTCATCTTGATGAAAATTTGATTTCATTTAAGAGGGATAAGTTAAAGTGACATTTTGAAGTTACATTTGAAGACCCTATTCATCATTGAGGATTTAATGCAAGATAAAATCTATCTTAAAACCATCAAGATAAAAGGAATTAAAGCATTACATCGTGGTCATATGAGGGCCAACTCACATTTACTTTATCAGGGTTCAATGAACAATCATTAAATTTTCATAGTAAAAATAAACCAACAGTGCCCCTTGTTTTCAGTTACTTGCAATCACTAAGGTGTTCCAAGCATTTAAATTGAATATCTTTATTTGATGCACATAGGCAAATGCTAATATAACAAGAACCTTGGAGAAGTTGTTTGTTTAACTTCTTTGCAAGAGGGGATTTGGAACCCGAATCCTACCGGAGAGTGTGCTTTCACAATTGGGTGAAAACACCACTCAACAGTGTGTATGGTTCCTTTTAATTTGCACAAAAGAAAGATGCATAATACAACATTCAAATGATTCTTTTCTATATGCAATGCAGAAAAAGGAATGTTTCAAATTAAGAAAGCATGCATGATTAATTTTACATGATATTTTGACAATGCATACTAATGATGGTATGGCCACTAATCGAGCCTCAAGCAAGAAAATAGAGTACAAAATATATTCTATAACACTGGATACTAGGGTGGACTGCACTCAAAGGTCCACTATTCCTAGCAACGCCTAGTAAAAACCTAAAAAGAGAAATACCTAAGGACTCATATGCATATTTCTAATTTTGTTGTCTTCGTTAATTAGTCTAATATTTTTGCATTTTGGAAATTTACAGAGAGTAAAAATAGAAATAGAAGCTAATAGTGGCACCTACCTTATGTCCACATCTAATTGAGATTTACTCCTCTGGTGTCTGGTTTATTAGACTCTGACCACAGTGGCCACTCTTTCCCATGGGTGTCAAACATAGTGATAAATTTTAACTGTAGTTGTCAACCACAGTGGGCACTTATCATAAAAAAAAATCATAGAGGTCAGTTATCCATGACATTAAATATAGAGGTTCCACCATGATCACCTTATGTACTGATCTAAAAATCATACACCTAGTAATACATTAATTGAAATCAATCATTAAAATAAGAAATAAAAGACAAGATTGCATATGACAAGAAAGTGGATGTTTCTTTTAATAATATTGAATCAAATATTAGTTATAATCATGCCCCTCTTAGGGTCACCCAAATTTTGATACAATTAACATAATTTGAAAGCCCCAACAGGGTAGGTGCAATACGTAGACTTTCTAAATGGATACAAACTACTCCAAGGTGTTGATGACCTTCTTCTCCACAATTAGAGGTATTTGTTGCCCTGCATCTTAAAACCCTGTTAGTCCTACATGCAATAAACAACAAGAAGAAATTAGCAACAAAGGAGGCCTCTCTTGATGAGGCTTTTAGGAGGTATTTGCATAAAAGGTAGTCTAACTAGCATGAAATCAAGAAACTTCAAGAAACATACTAAACTTATATTAAAATTAAAAATATTGATACAAACATATAAGTAAAATCAAATCTAGCTATCTATTGCATGAATTACAAAATTGAAAGCATGGAAGCATGAAAAGAACCATTAGTCCCATAATTGCAAAAGTGAAGGGAAATTACTAAAAGCTTTAATTTCATCGGTCAAAGTCTCTACTAAAGCAAATTATCATGATATATATCTAATATGATGCAATTAAACAAATCCTACAACTATAAAACAAGTAAAATAAATATGACAATGTGACCATGGGTTTGATGCACGACGAGCACTATCCATCACAACTGATATCCGCAATTGAGCTTGAAATGCTCTTGCCCTCCTAATTTGGTGTCCAATATTCAATTATCCTTGAGGAATTGATGATCAAGGGTCACCACTATATCCTCTAATAGATTTGGCGGTTGAATTGCTCAGTTGGTACACAGATTGCACGAATTAACATTTCTTGAATCTCCTAGCCTCCTAGGACCTCCATGGCAAGTGATCTCCAATTGGGTAGAAAAAGTGTTCCTCTCAATGCATGTAAGTGAGTATGCAATTCAACAAGGCTTCACTATATTTTAACTCAAGATTTATCTATATCTTTCTCCCATTCAGAGGAGGGTTTTATAGCATTTGCCAAGGGCTAGGGTTGGCTTCATGAGGAAGCCAAGAACAATATTGGATGGTTGAGCTTGTTGTATGGAAGGATACAAAACCTTCCTCACTCAAACCACTCCAATCTGCAACCAATTGGCCATTTGAACCAACTTTGAATTGGTCAAAGGCCAACTGAATTTGAAGCCTGACTGTGACTAACAAGCACGGTCAGCTCTGCTAACTATAGGTGTCAGCAACATTTAGCACTGATTAGGCAAAGGTGGCCAAATTGAGTGGTCAAAACCACTGCTATACCTTGGTATTTGTCTAAGGTATTCCATATCATCTTCTAGCATGTCCCATATGAGTAGTCACCTCGACATGACACGTTTTAGGTTCCTAAAATAGGATTTTTGGTTTAATGATCTAATATTAATTCAATTTGATAACTTATCCCTTATAGCTTTTGCTTTTGAAAATCTAAGTTTTAACCAAAGCTTATAAACCTTATATTTCCAAACATGAAAGCAATACTAAAATGGGATTAAACCTTACCTTTTGGATGCTAAATATCCTAACTATTTGATGCTTTCTTTTGTTGGATATAATAGTAATATAAAGATCACCTTTGGTGCTAGGATCAATGGAGATGCCTTTGAATTTCTTGTCTTCAATGAAAGAACATAGACACTATAAAAATAGGAAGGTTTGACCTTCAAGACTAGGAGCCTCTAATGCTCCTACTTCCTTCCTTCCATGCTACACTTCGAATAGCTTTGACTATGTTTTTTTTGTGTATTATATTTTGTATTTTTTTCACCTGTTATGGATGGATAATCATGGGCTTTGTGACACGTGTCATACCTGATACAAATGAGTGCTCCTCTCCTTATTTAACATATGAATTTCTTGTTCAAATATTTCTTTATCATTTTGTAATGTATGGGAACTCGTGTGGTAACTTGTGTGAAGCTTGTGGAGGATAACAAGTGTCACCACTTTCTTGATATTCCTTGTAACTCTTGCATGCGGTTTCTTGAGTGTTGACATATGGAATGGTGTCTTAAAAAGTTTATGCCAAGTGGCATTCAAACTCTCTACATGAAGTCCTTCCCTGTAACATATTCCAAAGAGAATATTATAACTCCTCAAATCCTTTTGTATGTCATTTCTTTGTTTTGCTATGTTTCTTGGGTAGCAAGCAAACTTTTCTTTTGAAGGTGGATTGACGATGCACTATGGAGCTTTGAGTGCTGATTTTTATGCTTCCCTTTATGGATGATCTTCTCCAAGTTAAAGAACTTGAATGTAGTACCTTTGCTTATTTTATTCTATGCTTCCAACGTATTGATTCCTATGTAGATTTTTAATGCCTTTTTGTAGTAGATGTGCACTATTTTTGTCTATGTAAATTTAGGTTGATGATGGCCTTATATGGGCTTTGATTCTGCAAGTGCATCCATCCAAGATGAGCCCTTTGAGTGACTCCTTATGCTTGGGAAGAAGAGTGCTAACATTCGGCCTTCCTTGGATGATTTTCCCTATAGATATTGTGCCTTTTGAGGCACTTTCAAATCTACTCTTTTTCTGTAAATACTAGATTAGAGTAGTGCAATAATATGTACCATAAATTTTATATAAAGCTTCTTTAATTTACCTTCTTTTGCACTCTTTTTCCAGATATGAAATTCTGGTTTTGTGGCAGATTTTTCCTACAATATAAGGGTTTTGAGGTTTTTTTTTATGAATAGAAACCTTTCCCTTTTTTATTGGACACTTTGATAACAAATCCAAGCTTAGATAATAGTATATAGAAGCTCTTTAATTGATGCATTTTTCTGCACTTTCTTTCCTTGCATCTAACCTTGCAATTCTTTGGATTTGAGACTCACCAAGTCTCAATATTTGAAGCTTATATTTCTGTTTTTGGTTAGTTATGTTATTATCCATATTTTGAAGGATTCTAACCAGTTTTTGTGGCTTCACTTGGCCACTATGAGTTGCATATTTATGTGCTTTAATAGTTTCTTTAGACACTTGATACAGATCAGATTTTGTACCCTTCAAGAAATACAAAACTAAATTATTTTGAGAGTAGTATATGTTAGGATTATACTCCTAACACCATTTTAATCACTCTATTAATTATTCATTTAATTAATATTTCCTTCACAAAAGCTGTGACCTTAGTCACACCTCCACACACATAGAAATAGGCACTCTAATTGGTGTAGTTTATCATCGAAGAAATATTAAAAATATATATTCAAATCATTGGTAGGGTAACCTCCTTTGAAATTGTGATTATACAAAAGTGATTCTTAATAAAGGAACTAGGTTCCTTTACAGCTGGTATCAGAGCTATTTCACCGCACCTGCGAGACTCTTCAAGATACTTCTTTAATTTTGGTGCAGGCTACTCCTTATGTGTGCATTGAAGCAGACCTTAGACAGTTAAAGGTTAGGCATAAAATCATAAAGGGTGTTAATATTTCCCATCATTCACAGGCTATTATTAATCTCTACCACCGTTCTACATGCACATTTGAGAAGCACAGTCTATGTGAATTGTAAGCAAAATATTTAGGTAGATGACCATTAAAACAAGCACCACGTTCATCGTCCTCATCCCATTCGAAGTTCTTGCTCTTCTGTACACCTACTAAGGAAATATAAGGTGTTACTCTTCATAAGGAATTAAACAAGAACAATGTAGATCATAGCATTCTGGAAGAGATCACTGAGTTAACAGAACGCCTGAATTGCAAACATAGGCACCAATATTTGGAGTCCATTTTTTATGATAGTTGAATTTGATCTCACTACAAATCCCATTGCGATTTTGTACAATAATGGTGATTACTGATAACTTGTTTCCCCCAAAATATTTTTCATATCAATAATCCAAATAAAAAGAGTAGGCAAACATCAAAGCAACAAAAAATACTTCTGCAGCATAGAGTTTCATTTTTCGGTGACCTTGAAGAAATCCGACGACAAAAAGAATTATAATCTAAAATTAAAAAATATATATATTAATTTCGATGATCAGAAAATAATTCCAGCATCTTAATAGGAAGAGCACATGACATATTTTTGAAAGTTATAATTCCACATTGGCCCTGTTGTGGCCAACGTAGGGAATAAAGAAGGTGAGTCATAATGTAAACATTGTGACCACTCGGTGGTGGTCACAAATCCCTCCCACACCGCCCAACATTACGTCCCCCCACCACCTTATCTTAATCAATGCAATTGGCCACATAGCCAGACATTTAGCACTTCAGTTGACTGCTCTTTGAATTTGTTTGACTACTCTTCTCCATCCTTCCTATCACCACCACTCGAGTGCCACCCTACTTTGACTACCATGACTTTGCCACCTTGGTTTCCCTCCTATACCCTACCTCATCTACCATGCCCCTACCGTGCTTTATGTTTCATGCTACCCAGTTCCCTCTACTGTGCTTCATGTTCCATATCGCTTGGTTCCCTTTATTGTTACTCTATCGCTTTGGTTTCCTATGTCGTAGTTTCGAACTATCAGAACAACAAAATATAGAGTAACTCAGGAATTTAAAACTATTAAGGGCATCTGCCCAAATTTTTTTATCAAAAAGGCTCTAAAATTTGACAAAAACAAAAAGTTGAAAAATATGTTTTTGGAAATTGTAAAAACAACTTTTACAAAATTTGACAAAATAAGCAACTCTTTGCAAAATTTGGTAACAACTTTTAAATCTTGTATTTTTTACCAATTCTTGTCAATATTGTGGTAATAAGCTCCTAATAACAAACCGTAATGGTCGAAGGATGATGATTACAATATATCACTATGGATAAACTTCTCCAAGAAATTTTCCAAGGGAAAGAGCTGAACGCAGCTAAGACACAAGAACTCCAAGAAAGAATACTCACATTAGACTTAAAACTAGTCTCCATTAGTCATAATATGGCACGAACGCAAAAAAATCAAACTAACAGAGGATCACCAACCTAGGAATTATTGGGAGGGCCACAAACATCCATCCTACCTAGGACTACCAAGTTATATTTTCTAAATTTTGAAGGCAACGATCCTATAAACTAGATTTATCGAGTAGAGCAATATTTCTCATTGAATCAAATTCTTGAAAGATAAAAAGTGCATATTGCATCTTTTCACTTAGAGAACGAGGCCATCCAATGGTACCAATGGTTTCAAAAAACCAACGACACTCCTACTTGGTTCACCTTTACAAAAAATCTATTAGTACGGTTTGGACCTAGCACTTTTAAAAATTTCATAGGAGCTCTCACAAAATTATGCAAAACCACTTAAGTAGAGGAATATCAGGCTGAATTTGAAATATTGGTAAATAAAACAACCGAGCTAGACGCTTCCTTCTTTCAAGATGGTTTCATCAATATATTAAAGGAAGAAATCTGAATAGAGGTACAAATGTATAATCCCACAAACATGATGCAGACCATAGGGTTGGAAAAACTAGTTGAGGATAAAATCAAGGCACAACATCGATTGGGGAAACCACCTATGGAGAATTCATCAACCACTTACATCACTCCCAAGCCAATGCATAATGGTAGGGCACAAAGCACGTTCACCACCCCCAAAATTAACCCAACCCTACCAATTAAATGCCTCAGTTTTGAAGAAATGAAAGAATGACAAGCAAAAGGCCTTTGTTATCATTGTGATGAGAAATTCATTTCGAATCACAAATGTATTACATCCAAACTTTATATTCTAGATACAACTATTTCTAGTCAATCAACACTATATGAAGAATAAATCGAGGTCGAACTAGTAGAAGATATACCTAAATATAAACCTCAAGGTCCGTTAGAAATTTTCTTCAACACCCTTACCGAAAACTCATCCCCTCAAACTATGAAAGTTTTTGGCTCCTTTAAACAAAAAAATCTTATTGTGCTTATTGACTCCGGAAGTACACATAATCTCATCAACCCATGCATGGAAAAACAAACCGACTACTTTATCCATCCTTGTAATACTTTTGAAATCATGATCGATAATGGGGAAAGAATCACTTGTAATGGGAAATGTCGTAATATTAAGCTCACCTTGGATAATTACACTGTCAAATTGGAAATGTATGCAATTCCATTAGGAGGTTGTGACATTGTTTTAGGTGTGCAATGGCTATGAACGCTCGGCATAATTCAATGGGACCTTGACAACTTATGGATGAAGTTCACACAAAAGGGTCACACATATATGCTTCAAGGGATAAAATCTAACCCTTCTCTACTAGCCAGCTCCCATCGCATGGAGAAAGTTCTTCCTAGAGGAGGAAAGGCAAGGGTTGCCCATTTAAATTCTATCCAAGCCATGACAAAGCCACCAACACTTCCACCTTCCCAATATCCTTGTTTGAGGAACACTGATATTAAAATGGTACAAGAACATGAGTGCATACTATTAGCAAAACAGAGGATGAAGCCTCTCACTCCGAGCTTTGAGGACAAAGCTCCTTTTAAGGAGGGTGGCATGTTAGGATTCTACTCCTAACACCATTCTAATCACTCTATTAATTATTCATTTAATTAATCTTCCTTCACAAAGGTTGTGACCTTTAGTCACACCTCCACACACGTAGAAATAGGCA
Organism: Wollemia nobilis; assembly: GCA_028583015.1. Taxonomy (NCBI): domain Eukaryota; kingdom Viridiplantae; phylum Streptophyta; class Pinopsida; order Araucariales; family Araucariaceae; genus Wollemia; species Wollemia nobilis. The sequence continues at coordinate 1,968,475 of JAQPPZ010016475.1, forward strand.
CTCCAATTGGTGTAGTTTATCATCGAATAAATATTAAAAACATATATTCAAATCATTGGCAGGGTAACCTCCTTTGAAACTGTGATTCTCCAAAAGTGATTCTTAATAAAGGAACTAGGCTTCTTTATAGTATAATAGTGAAAATAAATCTACTAGAATTTATTTTTAATGCACTAACAATTTCACCTTATCACTCCAATCAACTCTCAAGATAATGCATTTAAATAAATTTACTACAACTAATCAAGAATAATTTGAAATGAACCTTCAATAATTATTTTGCAATTTCACTACAATTTAGTATTGTAGGACTTAGTATTCTTTTTATTTTTACAAAGTAGATGATAGGTAGTTGATAGAAGCAATTCTGAAATATAATAAACTCCTAATTAATGTGCAAATGAATCCTTAAAAATAACATTTTCCTTTTGCACTTTTGAATACTGTAATCTAATTTTCTTCTTGCAATTTTAATTCAAATTCAGATGCTCTAACAAATCTCATAAGTAATCCAATTAATGAATCTACTTGCACCAAAAATTGCATACCTTTTGAAATTTTATATAGCTCTTTTATCGCGTTTGTAGAGGATGTAGATCTTGTTGTCTAGGATCACCAAGTTACTGCTTTGATTAGGATCTTGTAGCTCTTTTTAGACTGTACTAAAAAGATCCTTCCTCACCAAATGATGGTCTCAAACCTTCTTTCATGAGCCTAGTATTTGGTGGATTTTTCTCCTCTTATGTTCTCCTCCTTCTACTGTAGATTTGGAAAAGTCTTGGTATCTGAAGTGGTGCCTTCTTACTATGAGAGGTAATCTTCAAATCTCCAATATTTGGTGAGATTCTTCTATATTCAAGTCTTCTTTCCAAATTATGACTTCAAGTAGGATATTCTTCTGGTATGGGCAATCCTTGCCAAATTTTCTTCATGGATTTGGTACTCCTCATTAAATTCTCCTTCACGAATTTGGAACTCCTTGCCAAATTCTTCTCTTAGGCTTGTTGTCATATGGCAATAATTATTCCAAGTCCTCACTATCAGGAGCTTCTCCTTGGTAGTGGATATCTCCAATGAGTTCTCCTAAGAAATCTTTTGATGATATTCAACAAGGCTCTATAGGTCTTTTTCTAGATTCTTTTTGAGACCTCTCCTAGTTCTTCAATCTTGCAGCCTCTGATGGTCTTCCTTGAGACATTCTCTTCAAAATTCTACTCCTGGAAGTGTTAGTGGTGAGATATTATTCTGGATATTTGATTCTACTGCTTCTGGATTTGAGCAAGCTCACCTAGTCCTTCTGCTTCCTATTCTAGGACTAAAATTTTTTCAATGAGATCTCCTGATCTCTTTGTTTTTGTTTTAGGTGTTGAGTTGATTCTGAAGAAGATACTCTTCCTAACTTTATTGTAGGAAGTTTCCCAACTCACTAAATATTATTTCCCTACAATAAAGATATTAGTACTAAAATATTTATTCTACTTCTAAATAAGATATTATCTTTGAATTCTTCTTAAGGATCAATGCTTCTATGGTCTTTTCAGTATCAAGGCTTTTGTGGCCTTTTTCAGTATCAAGGATTTTGTGGCATTTTTCAGTACCAAGGCTACTATGGCATTTTTTAGTATCAAGACTTCTATGGCCTTTTCAGTATCAGTGCTTCTATGGCCTTCTCAGTATCAAGACTTATGTGAATTTTTATTCAAGGCTACTATAGCCATTTGTATCAAGGCTTCTATGGCCTATTCTTCAAGGCTATTATGGCCTTTTTGTATCAAGGCTCCTATGGCTTATTATTCAACTATGAAGTTCTTCAATATAGCAATGGAGATATTTAATCTCCTGACTTCACCACATCCCTTCACTAAAATTCTTCTTTCATAGTATTCTTCTCTTGCGCAAGGAACTAATATCTGCACTATGAAGCCACACTGACCTTCAGGTAATGAAGTTGGAGTCTCCTAGATTTCTATTGTAGGAGGATTCCCAATCATCTAAGAATTAATTTTCTACAACAAAATAAACTTTAGGTAATAGTTAGAAAATTTCAGATCTCCTGGATGATATTCACTAGATGATTTGTCAATCTAGTGGATTGAATGTTGAGTCCTAGTCTTCACAAATTTTTCTTGCAAATTTGTGGAACAAACTCCAGTCAGCTATAATATTAGTATTTTTGGAACTGAGATTTCTTTTAGTTCTAAATTTGAGACTCTCCTTAATTCTACCACCTAGACTCTTCTAAAATTTTTTGATAGTGACTATTCCAATGGTGTGTCATATTGATAAAACAATTAGGATCAATAATAATGGTGGTTTTCTTATTGACCTACTATAGCTAGATCTATCGTAGCTATGATACCACTATTAGATTTTGAAGTAATGAACACTGGAATATAGCAATCACAAGATGCATAATAATATGAAAGAAATTAAATCTACTAGATGATTAAAATATGTTGTAAATAGAAATAAAATAAAAGTATATAATGTAGCTATGGAGGAAATGAACACTCCATTAATAAAGCTATTGAACTACATTGCACCCATCACCACTAGATGGTGATGTACATAGAACTATACTATGCCCTAAGCTACACTATATGACTATGTCCCCCGACTCTATATCTATCTAACAATGAGGCCTTTCTTATATAGGAAAATAGATACCTTGGCCAACACTCTACCTAGTTGTGCAAGGGACAACTTGCACATATACAACTTGCACATTGACACTTGTGCATTTATTACATTTCATGAATTAACTAGATAAATTCCCCCTAAAGTAATCTAATGTCCTAAGTATTTACCTTGGAAGATACATTTACATAACCCAGATTATGGAATAAACTCTATTTCTAACACAATATTTTTTAATACCAACCCCCAAAATTTCATCAACTTCATCAATTTGATGGCAAAATTCCATGGAAAACACCTAATCAATAACATAATAGGGAAGCAAATAAGGGTTCCTAGGGAAGAAATATACTCTAATGATAGTACCACTCTACAAAAAATACTACTCCCATAATTCACACTTCTTACCATGTAGCTTATTTATAGCCTCATGGCTTAGTCAAGGAGCCTGGCCATAAATGTATGCCAGTGTAGGCTCAAGAAATATTTAGTTGTAGTGAAGATATGAAGTGGTTTTTTTAAGGAGAGAGGTCCATTCAACTATAGGAAGGGGTCTTCTATTATTTTCTCTTGCTTGAATTTGTAAGATTTGTATTTTTGGAGCTATATAATATAGAAATAGTTAGGTCAAACATAAAGGGTAGCAGAAGGTATCCTTCTCTTTGAGCTTCTTGGTAGTTAATTGGCTATGAATTTTGTAGCCAAACATTAGGCCTAATAAAAAATTGGGCTATTTGTAGAGATAGAACTTTCTCCATGGAGTCCATTTTTTTCATGGAAGTTTGCCTTATTTCTTTGTGTTAAAAAAAAGTCTTTTGAGATTTGATGACTAGGGATATGGGAAGTAGTAATGATAGATTAGAAAGGAAAAAAATCTGATGGGGGTCTTAAGGGTAAAATACTAGTATTTACAAGGGTATGTTGATGTGGGCTCTTGGAATTTTTCTAGCCTTTGTGTACAAAAGAAGTGAAAGTCATACCTAATAGTTGTTTTTGAGAGGGTGAAACTTCTCTTGTAGGGTAAGGTGGTGGAAGTGGTTTCTCAGGCCGAGGTTGCAAATGTGGTAGATGATTTTCAAAAATAATAGGAGGGATAGAAGCTATAACTGGTCCTCTCCATTTTAGTGGTCGCTTTTGAGATGCTTCATCAAATTCCTAAATTTATACTATAATCCTTTGAACTTCCATAGATAGATATTACCATTTAATTTTCTTTGGGGTTTCCCTCTATTGTGTGCTTAGAGGACTCTTTCTCTTTATCTTCATATTGAATTTTTTGTATTAAAGATATTGGCATATATTAGGCTAAGGCTTACCCTTGATAGGAATTTTTATAGCAACTACTTCATATATATACTATGTTTTTTGAGCTATCTCATCTCTCATGATGTGCTCTACTTGTTCTTCCTGAGTCATTTTTGGAATATTACCTATCATTGGACAAAAATCAAGTACACTTGTTATTTTAGCATCCTTATTTCACCTCCTATTTCTAATTATTTATTTTGTACTTGAATATTATTTTAAATTTTTATAAGCAACTAGGGGATTATGATGGGAATTTTTTTTGTGGTTTCTTCTATCTCCTCAAAAAAAATCATTTCCTTCTCTTTATCTTCCTCTTAGATCAGTTTAAGATATATTTATCCTTTGTGATCTTCCATCCAATATTCATATTTTTCATCAGCATCTACTTCAAAATATTTATCTAAAGGGCTAGAAAATGCCTTCTTTTGTCTATCTTATTCGCACCTTGAAATCCACTATTCTCAAATTTTCTCTTATGTTCATTCTAGTTCTTCTTTGATTTTCTCCACCAATTTCTTGCTTTTCCATTGATCCCTATTTCTAACTAGATTTTAAGGCCATTTGTAGGGATACCACTTTCTCCATGGAATTCACCTTTACATTTCATTGATATCAAGATTAGGAGCTTGATCCTCTACTTTATTTCTAAATGGCTCTATCTTCGACTAAGGAAGATGTTCAAATGTTGAAGGCTTAATTCTACTAATTTAGATTTGAATTTACCTTCCATATCATAATTCCACATATGTGGAACTATCGATAGTTGAAGGTTATTAAGATTCTAATCTAGAATTATTGCATAACCTATAGTTGTCATACTTATATCTTCAAAATTAAAAGGATAGTGGTAAGTGCAAGATTTCTTAATTACAACCCCTAAAATTTCATCAACTTCATCAATTTGATGGCATAATTCCATGGTAACACCCAATCAATAACATAATAGGGAAGCAAATAGGGGTTCTTAGGGAAGCCATATACTCTAATGATAGTACCACTCTACAAAAAATGTTGGTCCCCTAATTCATACTTCTTACCACGTAGCTTATTTATAGCCTCATAGCTTAGTCATGGAATTTGGCCATAAATGTATGTCAGTGTAGGCTCAAAAAATATTTAGTTGTAGTGGAGATATGAAGTGGTTTAATTAAGGGAAAGGGTCTAGTCAACTATAGAAATGGGTCTTCCATTATTTTCTCTTGCTTAAATTTGTAAGATTTACATTCTTTGAGCTACATAATATAGAAATAGCTAGGCCAAAAATAATGGATAGTAGAAGGTCTCCTTCTCTTTGAGCTTCATGGCAGTTAATTGGCTATGAATTTGGTAGACAAATATTGGTCCCAATAAAATAATATGGGTTCACTTGGACTAGTACCACCATAATTTTATACATTAGTAACTACATATGTTATATATATTAATCAATGTCTAATCAAGGATGGAAGCTATCATAGAAAGGACTTCTTGAAAGAATTTGCTAAATGCTACAAAATTCATTGGTTATTTTGAAGATCCTTTGGGATTCCTCCTATGTGTTTGGTTAGCAAAAATTTTACATTATCCCTTTTGAAATGATTAATTTAGTCAATGTGTGTTACTATTTAGGAGTATGGTACAATGTAGTCCTTTCATATCTATTCATGGAGTGTTCATGTCCTCCATTATATAGCATTGTACTATTTTCATCACTTTCATTAATGGCATATTTTTGAGTTATTTGTAGATGTTCATCTTATTATTTTCCTGCATATTATTGTGCCATTAGTTTATAGTTATCTCAGATTAGTTATTTTACATCTTGTGGTTATACTACCTCCCATCAAAAGCTAACAGTGGTATCAGAGCACATGGTAGATCAGATAGGAAATAGGGAGAGCCACAAGTGAGACTGAGAGAAATCTAAAAATCTCATTTATAGAATTTTTGAGATTACATTTGGCTAGAGTCTTTCCACAGGGTTATAGGAAAACTCGTGAAGACTAGGACTCAGCGTGGATTCCACTAGATTGACAAATCAACTAGTGAAGATTAGTCATCTCTAGATTTAAGAGTTCTTACATTCCAGCTTCTAACATCTTGTTGTAGGAAAAGGAGATTCAAGAGAGTTGGGAAGCTTCCTACATAGAGCTAGGAAGAACATCTTCATTAGAATCTTTCCAACACTTGCAGCAACAAGTAGAAGACTGAAGATTTTAGAGACCTGAGAAAAGGTCCCATTACTAGAGATTGTAGACCTGCAGATTGTAGAAGAAGAAAAGGCCATAGTAGCCTTACAACTGATTCAAGAGACTCCTGAGAAGAGTCCAGAAGAATATTGGAGGTTGGTGATCTCCATTAAATACTGCAAACAATAGATTAAAGAAATCAGCCTGAAGAAGTTGAAGAGACCCTTAGAAGGTCCAATTACAAAACTTATAGTTCTAGAAGATTGGAGGTTGGTGATCTCCATTAAAGCCTACAGATTGTAGAAGTAAAGAAGGACCAGCAAGGTCCTATTCTAGAATTCTAGTAGCAACAGATTTTAGAGATCCGAGAGGAAGATCTCATTACCAACACTTCCATAGAAGAAGGTTGAAGGAAAGGTCTCATTTGGAAGACCAGAGAAGCTATGAGATTGAAGACCTTGGTGAGGTCTCAAGGAGAAACAAGGAGAAGGCTTGGAGAGCCTTAGTTCAGAATTTAGAGAAGGCCATTAAAGGAGTTCCTAGGAGAACTCATTGGAGAAATCTACCAGCAAGGAGAAGTTACTGATAGAGCAGAATTTGGGATAATTGTCGCCATCCGACAACAAGCCCAAAAGGAGAAGAATTTGGCAAGGAGTGCCAAATCCTGGAGGATATTGTTGAAGACCTCAAGACATTCAAATTCTTGAGAAGAAGGTCTGAGATTGAAGTCAGAATTTGACAAGGAGGTTGAAGGAGATAGGAGCCTAACTTTACTACCAAACCTGAAAGGTTTGAAGATTATCATTGAAGGCTAGAAGGCTCATTCAGAGATAGGGGTTTGCTGAATATTTAGTAGAATACTGAAGGGTTCTTGAAGGAAAAACTTAGCTATGATTTGGGGGAATTCCCTACCAAATTTTTGAGTTTCAAGGATAATATTTCAGTGCAAAAATTGACTACGAGAGAGCAGCAATTAGGACAACATTACTAGTTGTAGAACTTTAGAGCTACAGAGAGCATTCTGAAGGAGAATCAAAACCACCATACTATAGTTTCAAGCAACAAGATAGAGGAGTTACTAAGCTACAAATTGGTGAGTTAAGGAGTTGTTATGGATAGCCAAGAAGAGCTGCAAGATCATCAAGTCAAGGGCAGCAATTTGGTGAATCAAATCACCAAGACATCCACCATCTTTAGGAGTTATTAAAGGTAAGCAACTTGGGTGCAAAAGGTTCATTAGTTGAACTTTAAAACTATGGTTTATTAAGAGATTCATTAAGCACCATATTAAAGTTAAAGTTGCAAGGAGTGGATTCATTTTAAAGTCTTCAAAGGGAGTGCAAAAGTCAGGTCAATACCTGCACATTAAAATAGGAGTTAGATATATTTTGATAGAAATAAAATTATCATCTTCCTATTATCTAGTTACAACAAAGAAGACTACATTAATTTATAGAGATTATAGTTCTCTACAAGGAGCAATTACTAAGTGCATATTTCAAGTTCATTTGAAGGAGTAATAAGGTGAGATTAATATTGCACTATACTAGTTGTTCTTTAGATGCACTAAGTACTTTTAGATTTCAGTGAAAATTAGTGCATACTTTGAGTTACCTTGAGAGTTCATTATTACTACACTATATTTTAGTTAAAGTGAACAATAGTGCAAAGTTAAACCTCTTGAATAGCACATTAGTTGCATACTTGGATTCATTATTACTAAGTTATCCAAGTGCAAAAATTAGAGGTTAGTGTTGTCTAGTAAGGAAGGCAACATAATTAGCTCTCAAGAAGTTACCTTATCAGAGAAGTTAGAGAGCTTGGAAAAGGAGACTTTCAGTCCAAAAACTTGGTGCAAGTTAAGGTACACTATCTTAACTATTACAACTATATTTACAGTGAGAAAGGAGCACCATTCTTGTCCTTTAAATAACAATAGAAGGATAAAATTTATTTCCACTAAAAGGCATTACAACGACTAGCATTATACAGTCATCAAGCAGCCACAACATCAATGTCAAGGGGGTAGATATCAAGGTAGAGGAATCGAGCCATCAAAAAGGCTCATAAGTTGGTTTTTAAAGGTGTATAGAAACACCAGATCAATGCCTACATAATAAGAGCCTGCAACACATAAAGGGAGGCATAGCACTCATTGTAAGGTAGATATCTCTAAGGATAACTAAACATAGATTACATAAAATCAAGAGGTGGATAAGGGATACATTACCCAACTGATTACTTGGAAAAACTACCAGCTAAAGCTATCAAAAGCCATCATCGATTGGAGATGAATCTCCAGCTAGGAAAAGAGTGATCATAGTAGCCAAGAGTGACCATCGATTGAAGCCATATCATCTACCAAAAGGGTAGTGTTGGAGCATCCTAGAAATACCATAGTTGGAGCCAACCTTGAGGAGAATATCATCATCATTTTTTGGAAAATGCACAAGCTTGCACTCATTGGAAAGAAGGAGAAAAGTGTTGAAGCCAAGATTGAATAACTTGCACCCACTGGAGAAGAAATACTAAAGGAAAGGAGATATTGAAGATGTCCTCACATGCAAGTGCCACTTGGTGGATCAAAAGAGAGTGTTACATAATGCCTACATAGGGAGAGAGCATCTAGAATAGACATAACGCTCATCTTGGAAGTGTTAAAGGTATATTTCAAAGGAGTGAAAGGTGTAATAATAATTTCAGCCAAATGAGAGCGTTGAAGACTCATTGACCAATGTTCAAAGAGACTATAACATCTATCTACCATCCTCATATTTGAGCAACATATACACCAAGTATCGAGAGCATCAACATATTGCAAGGAGGAATGAGCATTGAAAGAACCTAATGTAACTCCCAAGTGACACTTGTCCAATGTTGAAAGGCATCCACACTATTTAAAGCACCTAAACTCAAGGAGGAGAAAGTGCATCCATAACAAGTAGGAAAGAGTATCCATACACAGTGAAAGAGGAGCGAACAACATTAAAGGACCAAAGTCAAGGCTTCCAAAAAGGGTCAAAGTAACATTAAAGACTCACTACCATTGTCATACGTCTACCATTGAAGGAGAGCAATGCATAGTAAGACAACATCCAACATTCACTATTTAGGAGTTGGAGCATTATAAAGGTAAGGGTTTTACCTTAATAAAATTGCTTTCATTAAGGAGTTATAAGGAGTATAGTATAAGGTTGAAACTCTTCTATTATTTACTTTGGAAATAATAGCAAAATCAACCATACATTTGAAAGCAAATTTAAAGGAGACTTATATACTTAAATAGTTTAATATTTGCAATTAAATACCATAGGAGATATAAGGGTTTCTACTTGGAAAATTAAAACTCTATTATTGCAAATATTATTGTTTTCTAATATTCCAAATTAGGGAGTTATAAGGAATACTACACCAAAATAAATTATTGGAATTTAGAAACATTAAACTATTGGATATTAAGGGCTATAAAAGGAAGTTCATCATTTACTTAAAAGGAGTTGGAATTATATACTTACACTTGTCTCATACTCATACTAAAGGGACAAAAGAAATCCAACCATAGAGAACTTCAAATTAAGTGCATAGTTCATTAGGAGAGATAAGGTGAAATAAAAAGTTTATTATTATTTACAAAATATTACAAAATCAACTCAAAAGGTGAACTATTACTTACTAAGCACTTTATTAAGCTTATAGCATATTCTAAACCACTAGGGAGACATAAGGAATCCATCAAGGATCATCATGACAACAAATAAATTCATTCTTACAGAATCTCAACTACTTAAAGGTCCAAATTACTCCTCATGGAAAAACAAAGTGAGGGCAATTCTAATAGTTGAGAAGCTTTGGGAGATAGTCAAAGGAATAACTACTAAACCTAATTCAGGTGATACAGAGATCCAGAATTTTGAAGAGAGTGATGCAAAAGCATTAATGATAATAACTTTTGCCATCACAAATGAAATACAACCTTACATCAGTTCAACAAGAACATCTACAGAAGCTTGGAAAACCCTAGAAAAAATATTTGAAGGGAAAAATAAAGCTACTATCCTAAATCTTCAAACTCAATTACATTCCCTAAAAATGAATAGTGGAGAAAATATAGAACTATTCCTAAGGAAGGTAGTAGACATTAAGGGAAAATTATTAACCTTAGGAGAAAAAGTTGAAGATAAATTCCTTGTTCAAGTAACCATGAGAGCACTTCCAGATAGCTACAAGCATCTAGTTACATCTTTACAGGTTCTAAGTAAAGATACATCATTTGATGAGCTAATCAATATTCTTCAAGAATATGAGGTGGATAATACAATGAAGGATGAAATGACTAACAATGCATTGGTTTCAAAAGATACTTCACAGGGAAATGTTGCCTCATCATCAAAAGGACGAAGACCATGGAATAACCGATATTGTCATGTATGTAGGAGAAAAGGTCATAGTACTAATTACTATAGATTCAATCCTCGAAACCAGAATCAAGGAAATCAGACAAACCATGGAAGTCAACCAAATAGGGTATTCCAACCAAGGTAATATCAAGCTCAAAATAATCCTCGTCAACAATAGTTTCAGCGACCATACAATTATCCTCAATTGGAATATCGAGAAGGAAATCAGAAGGGACACATAGCTCAAAGAATTCAAGAAATTGAAGAACTAGAAGATCCTATGGATGATCATGAAGTCAAATATCTCTCAACAAAGATAGTATTTTATGAAGACACTAACTACTCACTTGAACAGGACACAAATAACAGAGAAGGAGAACTCAAACTCCAATACCAGATAAAAGATCCATATTGAAGACTAAAGTCTTCAATACCCAAATAATGTAATATAGGGGGTGTTAGAGTATATTACATCATTTGGGTTATGTAAATGTACCACCTTTGGTACATAGCTAGAATAGGAGTTTACTTTAGAGTGAAGTAAGTTAGTTACTTCAAGTATTGTAATAAATGCACAAGTGTCAATGTGCAAGTTGTAAATGTGCATGTAGTCCACATGTACATAAGTCCTAGGTAGAGTAAGGGCCAAGGAATCTATCTTCCTATATAAAGGCCTCATAGTGAGTGTTTATAGAGAGGAAGTGAATATAGAGAGTGTGTTATAGTTTAGGAGTATGGTACAATGTAGTCCTTTCATATTTGTTCATGGAGTGTTCATGTCCTCCATTATATAGCATTGTACTATTTTTATCACTTTCATTAATGGCATATTTCTGAGTTATTTGCAGATGTTCATCTTATTATTTTCCTGCATATTATTGTGCCATTAGTTTATAGTTATCTCAGATTAGTTATTTTACATCTTGTGGTTATACTACCTCCCATAAAAAGCTAACACATTGTTGTCTCTAGGTCATAGTTAATTATGATTACCTTAACTAGCTTTAGGCAGTGGTGAACAAATTTGGGCATATATGATGATAAGAATAAATTCCACTAAGTTGCTTCTATCCTTTTGGCTGAGTATTTTCTTCCATTTTTTTTTGCTCCATCTCTAAATTTTTTTAATTTTATCATGATTTTGATAATAGGATCATGAATGTTGACTAAATAGTCCTAGAGTTCCTTGGTGTTCTTATACACCTTCTAGCGTCTTTTTCCTCATGTCATATCTACTGAACTAAGGATATTTAGCTAAACTTGTAAATGTAAGCAAGAATGCAACACTTTATACTCTCATGTGAAGTAAGTCTACAATTTTACAATATTCTACTCCAACTACTAACTACTCTTTTGTACATGGTAAATTCATAGCCCTGATTTTATAGCAAGAATCAATCATGGATTCTATTTTTTGCTATATTAATGCCAAATATTATGCATGTTCAAGTTTTATTGCAAAATATTTTATTTAAATTGATTATTTGTGTGAGCATTTGAGGTGTATGCCACTTCTAATATTACCTTACTTTTAATCCATTAAAATTACTAGAATTATAAAATTGGTGGTTGTCAGACATATTCTTTATCCAATTAGTTCTTACTACTCAAAAATGACATAGCCACTACTATATTTACATGTTTCACTTTACATATGTACAAATTAGGGCACACACTTCTAATAATAATACTTTAAATATTGGTCATTCATTAGAATTGGCAAAAGGTGGTCATCCATGTCTTGAAGCTCATATGCATTTAAATATTTCCTTCCTAAGATTAATTATGGTCCAGACCATAGTGATTTTATCTTATCATGTTTTTTTGTCTTAGCTCACTCTAAATCCTATTTCAAAACCAAGTCACTGGGGATGTTCTCTTATTGAACCATCCTTTTATAGCCATTCGATGTTTGCAAAATCCATTATACAATTCTTCCCTTTTTTTCTTCTAGTAGCAATAAATTTGCCATCCTTATTTCAATTGGCCTTGAATTTTCTAGCTCCATTTGATCTATAAGATTTAAGGTCAACAATTATAGATGTATTGGCAACACAACTTCTTTCCCATAGACTAAAGCATATGAGGTAGTTTTCATAGCTTTTTTAGTTATCACCAATATATTTTTTATTATCTTCATCAAATTATTGTTTGTAAATTCTATGAGACTATTGCCCTATGGGAAATATTTAGAAGAAACCTCATAATATATACCATAATTTCTAGAAAAATCCATGTTCTTAGCCTCTATGAAAGCTCCACCATTATCAAATACTATTGTAAATGGGATCCTAAACCTAATAATCAATATTCCTAGAAAGTTGATGATAATATATTGGTCTACATGCTTGGTTGCTTCTGCGTTAGACCACCTGGTAAAGTAATAAATTACTATCAATATGAATTTATGTCTAGAAAAATAATTTGGATTAATTACCCTAATAAAATCTAACCCCCATTGTTGAAAGGGCTCCCCTACAACAATTGGTTGAAGAGGTAGTGCCAAGTTCTTTATTATTCCTACAAACCTTTGGCATTTATCACATGCTCTTGAATATTTAAAATCATCATTGAATAGAGTAGGCTAATAATATCTATCTCTCAATATATGTAGCTACTATGGTTTGACCAAAATAATAGTCACCTAAGAAGTCAACATAAAATTCATCCAAGATTTCCTTTGCTTTATCCAGATGTATAGACCTTAGGAGAATAAAGTCAAATATTTTTTGGTATAAAATACCATCAATTATAACATAGTTCATAGCTTATAATTAGTACATTCATATTTGGAAAGCTGTAAATCTATCTAGATATTCACTGGTCTAAAAAAAATGCATTGACTAATATACTCAACTATGTTGCTCCATCCGGCCCTCTACTACCTATAGTTTTTCTTGTTCCCTAATAAAAAAAATTGTATTTGGTATTACAGAGTTTTCCAAATATTCACATAGAGATATTACTTTTATTAGCTTCAAAGGTTAGATTTATATATTGTATTCTTGGATTTTAATAATCTAGCAAGCTCTCTTTTTGCCTAACTTCTGTTGCACCATGAAATTATAGATGTCTGGGTGTACAACATAGACTAGTGTTTTACTCTGAGATATATAATGCCTTACATTTTTTAGAGACTACATAAGAGAAAATACCTATTTCTCAATGAATTTGTAACACTCTTTGTAGTTATGTTGCATTTGAATTAGAAACGATATGGGTCATTTGTTATTATATTTGTCTTGTTGAGTAAGTATAGTTGCATAGCTCCCTTCAACACCGAATATGTAGAGGATGAAATCTCTTTGATAGTCCAAATTGGTAAGTACTAGAGTTCTAGTTATAGTCTCTTTTATGGTTTTAAAATAATATCTTTATGATTTATTCCATGTAAAATTTGCATCCTTTTTAAGCAAATCTATCATTAAATTTACTATCTAAGGAAAATCAAAAATATATTTTTGGATAAAATTGATCTGCCCATAGAAATATTGCAAGTATTTCTTATTTTGTGGCAACGAAAATTATAGTATTTCTTTAACCCTATCCAAATCCATGGCTAATCCTTATTTTGATACTACATTCCCCAATAGTTGCCTTCATGGAAAGCAAATATTGAGTTTTTTTGGGTTCAATGATACCCCAAATTCTCTAAACTTTTGGAATACCAACTAAAGATACTCTATGTGTTTCTCTTTCTAATGAGATAAGACTATAATATCATCTAATTAAATAAATATAACCTTATTCATAAACTCACAAAAAGCTAAGTCCGTGGCCATTTGAAATGGCATTCTTTAATAGGTAAATATTCCCACTTTGTGGTGAATGTAGTTTTGTATTGGTTTTTGGATAAAATTGATTTGCCCATAGAAATATTGCAAGCCTTTCTTATTTTTTGGTAATGCAAATGCTAGTATTTCTTTAACCCTGTCTAAATAAATGGCTAATACTTCTTTTGATACTACATTCCCTAATAGTTTGCCTTCATGGAAACCAAAGATTGAATTTTTTTGGGTTCAATGATACCCCAAATTCTCTAAAATTTTGAAATACTAACTAAAGATGCTCTATGTTTTTCTCTTTCTAATGAGATAAGACTATCATATCATCTAATTAAATCAACTCACCAAAAGCTAAGTCCATGGCCCTTTGAAATGGCATTGTTTAATAGGAAAATGTTCCCACTTTGTGATGAGTGTAGTTTTGTATTAGTCTTCATATCTAACCCATACTTAATTATAGCCAAAAAATCCATCAAGTAAGGTGAACCTTTCTACCCAAGCAAAAAAATACAAAATTGGATCAAGTTGAGATAGAGGGTAGTGATCCTTCAAGGATGCTTTGTTTAATTTTCTAAAATCCACACAAAGAATGATATCTTCATTATTCTTTCTGATAGTGCCAGATTGTCTACCCATATAGAGTGCTTTATTGGGTAAAATTGGCTACCCATATAGAGTGCTTTATTGGGTAAATAATATTTACATTAAGCAAATTTATCAACTCTTGCTTCACTAGTGCTTCTATCATATTATTAATTAACCTTTTCTTTTGTTGGAATGACTTAGCATTGGGAAATAGTTCTATTGTGTGTTGGATAGTATCTTTGCTATAGACTTTCAAATCATCATAGCTCCATGCAATGATGTCATTTAATTCTTTGCATAATATTAGGAGTTGTTGAACTTCTTCAAAATATTGCACTCCAATTTTTAGGTTTATTCTAGGTTCAATTTGAACCTCTCTGAACTCTTGCTCATTAGTCTTTATTTTTTTGGTTGGTTAGCTAGTCACTACTATCAAACAAAATCTCAAGAGTAATCAATACCTTATGAATGTGGTTGTTCTTCAGTTTAACATCTTCTTCATTTATATTCTCAATAATATCTTCAATCATATTTGCATAGGCTATTTCCTAAATTAATAAATCCACTACTTGCTTATCATTATCAAAAACTTTCCAAAATATATCTTTATCTGGAATAAGAGATCTAAAAGCAAGTTTAATAAATCTTGTATTTCTACCTATATCATAAGCTAGATAGAATTTACCACATGGGAGGCTAGTGCATAAGCTTGTGAATTTTTCTCTCTAGGAATTACCTTTATGTTTAAAGCTTCAAAATTTTAAAACAAATCCCATATTCTATTCTGATAAGCTTTCAAATAATGTTGTTTTTTGTTGCATTCTTTAGTTACCTAGTTTACTAATAGTTTAGAATTGGTATAGATCATCAATAAATTTACCCCTAGCCTCTATGCCTCTCATAAACCTATGCAAATCACTTCATAAAGCTCTAGGCTAGATGGTATGAAAAGCACTTAACTTATTCATAGGGTAATATTAGTAGTATTCTAGCTCTAGTACCATTTATGTATTTAGAGCCAATGAAGTATAGCTACCAAATTGCTATTTGCAAAAGCTTCTTTTTGAACAAGTTAAGCTTGTTCTATTCTACTTTAATGATGGAATAGGTGCCTATCCCTTTTTCAATCATAGCATTGAAGTATAAGTAAAAACACATATTTAGTACACAACTCATCTATGATCACTTCTATTGGGCCAACTTCATCACTAGTTACATTGATACAATTCTCTTCCTCTTCAATTTTTCCTATATGATATGAGGTGAGATTTTCTATGTATATATTCATCTTCTTTCCATTATAAGGAATTTCCATATGTGAGCAGTCTATGGATAGATATCCATCTAGCTTGGTTGTAAAATCCTAAGAGAGACACATCCCAAAGTATGGTTCTAGGTAAACCATAACAACCTATTGTGTGAATATTATTTGTGACATTTTGTGAAGCACCATGTGTATGTCCTTATTTACATTGATAGTTTTAATTGGGGTTACATCCAACTAAAGCCCTCTAGGACTAGACTGGGTACAATCGATCCTTCCATGTGCAAAGACATATAAAAAGGAGGTGGTCTACTTTTTCAAATTCTCATTGTTGTTTTACCTTGAGCTAGATTCAATTCTAGATGAGACTAGTCTTTAGGATGAGTAAATTTTAGTGATACCTAGAGAAGTTCAATATATCTTAAAATTATTAGAGTATCATACATGCTTGCTTTGTATGGATTTTTCTTCAAATTCTCTATAATATTTAAATTTGAAGGATACTCTAGTTACTTCTTCTCACTTTTATAGTTCATCAAATTTCGTTCAATTCTCTTGTGTCATTTCATCTCTTTTTTACTTGGTGAAATAAGAGTACCAAAGTCTATTCCTATCCTACTCCTGAGTTTAAAATTTATTGTCCTACACTAGCTTGTACTATTATTTAGAATGCTCCATTGGAGATTGCTCCTTTTGTTGCATAGGTTTGGGTAATTCCTCTTTTGACTACTTTGTTTATTGAGATGAGAATTTAAATGAATCTAGTCTCTTAGGATCTCAATGTAAT
The DNA here is from genome assembly GCA_028583015.1 of Wollemia nobilis. Lineage (NCBI taxonomy): Eukaryota > Viridiplantae > Streptophyta > Pinopsida > Araucariales > Araucariaceae > Wollemia > Wollemia nobilis. Next base: position 1,985,406 of record JAQPPZ010016475.1, read on the forward strand.
GGCTTCTTGTTAGATTGGGTTAATATTGATATAGAATCTTCCTCTATGGGACCTTGCATCATCATATTCTATTTTACCTCCCATAGCATGTTAACTCAAAAAATTTGTGTTTTTTTACCTTTTATGCTACTACCATCTATGCATGATGCTGGTAGACAATACAAATGTCTTCTCCATGTGGATCATAGTAAGCTGAGAATAAATAATTTACTTTTTATGATGTAGAAATACCATCCTCCTAGTTATTATACCTTTTTTTAGGATTTCCACTGATACCGCTAAAAGATGCCCCTTAATATTTTGTCGTGTATGGAAATCTCCTAGGCTAGAAATTCCTCTCAAATTATTTTCTTTTTATAGTTGTAACTTTATTGGTCAATTTATTCAATGTCAATATTGTTTCTTTCATGTTGGTTGGTTCTTAAATCTCAAGGAAAGGTAATTTAGGTATGGTAGGTGACAACAATAACACTAGTATTATAGGATTCAAAGGTAATGCTATGATTTTTGATTCAATAATTGGAGCTACATTTGACATATGTGTAATTATGATTGAGGGTTGTGTTCCGTATGGAGGTTGTAGAATTTCTAGAAAATTTGGCATAACCATTCTAGGAGGAAGTTTACCTACAATAATTAAATTATTTTCTTCAATTATAGCACCTTGATAAATCTATAAGAGATCTATCATATTGGATTCATGTATTTGCAAGGCCAATTCAATTTTGAACACACCTGTGTAGTAGATGAATGCTTGGCCATTTGGTGGCTTGAGTGCCTATGGAACTCTATTATAGGTTTTATTGAATCTAATATTAAAGTCCATTATTTCCTCTTGAGGATGTATTTGAATAGTGATGGATTGTGTTAATAATAAAAAAGGATCTACCAACTCATTAAATTCTTAGATAGATCTTCTACTAAGCTAGGCCCATAAATTATTGCATCCATCTTAGAGGGTTTGACACTAGTGTAATTGTTACCTTTGAATGACAATACCATAAGATTTATCATGATGTCTTCATATTGAATACAATGAATGGCATCCAAAGAGGCTATGTCTTGACAATGCTCATATGCTATTTTTCTAGTACCATCATATGTTGGAAAAGATTTTAAATCTACCTAAGGGATTGGGTTTTGATTTTGTAGATTGGGTGGCCCAATGCTATTTCAATTAGGAAATTTTTGTTGAGGTAGAAACTAAGCCATTTGTTCAAATTTAATAAATTGAAATGATCCTAGGGAAGTAGAAAGTGTGGAATCTACACCCTTTATTAGGGTTTATGTAGGAGATGATGAAGATCCATGTATTCTAATATTAATGGAGGTAACTCAAAATATTGTACTGGTTCATCCAACTTTATGTTAGATTTTTATGGGAGGTAGTAAAACCACAAGATGAAGGGTAACTAATCTGAGATAACTATAAAACTAATGGTGCAATAATATGTAGGAAAATAGGGATATGGACATTTGCAAATAACTCAGAAATATACATTTAATGGGAATGAAAAAATAGTACAATGTTGTATAATGGAGGAAATGAACACTCCATGAATGTATATGAAAGAACTATATTGTACCATACTACACACACTATATCTAGTACACAATGTATATTTACTATATGACTCTCTCTCTCTCCCACTACTACACCTATGAGATCTTTATATATAAAGATAGATTGCTTGATATTTACTCTACCTAGGACTTATGTACATATGGACTACATACACATTTACAACGTGCATATTGACATTTGTGCATTTCTTATAATACTTGAAGAAACTAACTAAATTTACCCTGAAGTAAAATCCTAATCTAGATATGTACCAAAGGTGATACATTTACATGATCCAAATTATGTAATATATTCTAGCATCCCCCTATATTACATTATTTGGGTATTAGTCTTAAATATGGATCTTTTATCTGGTACGAGAGTTTAAGGTCTCCTTCTTTATTTTCTATGTCATGTTTAAGAAAGTAATTAGTATCTTCATAAAAGGCTATATTTAATAAGAGAGCTTTGAAATAATTATCTAAATGATCTTCTAGTTCTTAAATTTATTGAATCCTTTGAGCTAAGTGTCCCTTAATATTTCCTCCTTGATATTCCAATTGAGGATAATTTCATGGTCACTAAAACTGTTGTTGTCGAGGATTATTTTGAGTTTGATATTGCCTTGGTTGGAATGCCCTATTTGGTTGATTTCCATAGTTTTTTTATTCCCTCAATTATGGTTTCTTGGATTAAATATACAATAATTAGTACTATGACCTTTTATCCTACATACATGACAATATCTGTTATTCCAAGGATTTCATCCTTTTGAAGTTGAGGCTATGTTTCCTTCTGGAGTATCTTTTGAAACTAATGCAGTGTTATTCATTTAATATTTCACTATAATTTATACCTCATATTATTCAAGAATGTTTATTAGCTAATTAAATAATTTTTCTTTACCTAGTACTTGTAAAGATGTAACTAGATGCTTGTAGCTATCTGGAAGTGCTCTCATGGTTATTTGAACAAGGAATTCATCCTCAATATTTTCTCCCAAGGTTAATAGTTTTACCTTAATGTCTGCTACCTTTCTTAGGAATAGTTCTATATTTTCTCCATTGTTCATTTTTAGAGAATGTAATTGAGTTTGAAGATTTAGGATAGTAGCTTTATTTTTCCCTTCAAATAATTTTCTAGGGTTTTCCAAGATTCTATAGATGTTCTTATTGAATTGATGTAAGGTTGTATTTCATCTATAATAGCAACATTTATTATAATTATTGCTTTTGCATCACTCTCTTAAAATTTTTGAATCTCTGTATCACCTAAATTAAGTTTAGTAGTTATTCCTTTGACAATTTTCCAAAGCTTCTCAACTATTAAAATTGTCCTTGCTTTGTTTTCCATGAGAAGTAATTTGGACCTTTAAGTAGTTGAGATTATGTAAGAATAAATTTATTTGTTGTCATGATGATCCTTATATCTCCCTAGTATGTGAATCAATTTGATACAAATTTTCTAAACTTAAATTTTGTAGGATTCCTTATGTCTCCCTAGTGATTAAAGTAAGCTATAAGCTTAATAAAGTGCTTAAATAATAGTTCAATTTTGAGCTGATTTTGTAATGTTTTGTAAATAACAAGAATCAAATTCTATTTTACCTCATCTCTCCTAATGAACCATGCACTTAATTTGAAGTTCTCTATGGTTGGATTTATTTTGTCCCTTTAGTATGGATATGAGATAATATATAATTCTAACTCCTTTAAGTAAATGAAGAACTTATTTTTATAACCTTCACTGTCCAATATTTTAATATTTCTAGATTTGTATAAACTATTTTTATGTAGTATAACTTATAAATCCCTAATTTGGATTATTAGAAACTAATAATATTTGCAATAATAGAGTTTTTATTTTCCAAGTAGAAATCCTTATATATCCTATGGTACTTAATTGCAAATATTAAATTATTTACATATATAAACCTCCTTTAAATTTACTTTCAAATGTATGGTTGATTTTGCTATTATTTCCAAAGTAAATAATAGAAGAGTTTCAACCTTATACTATACTCCTTATAACTCCTTAATGAAAGAAATTTTAATTAAGGTAAAAACCTTACCTTTATAAAGTTCCAACTCCTAAATGTTGGACGTTGTCTTACTGTACACTCCTCTCCTTTAATGGCAAACATATGATAGTGAGCCTTAAATGTTGATTTGACCTTATTGGAAGTCTTGAATTCAATATTTAATGTTATCTGCTCCTATTTCACTGTGTATGGATATGTCTTCTCTCCTTTGGATGTTGCTCTATTTTCTTAGGTTTTGTTATATGCTTCACTTGGAATTAAGCACTTAAATGGCTATGAACTCCTCTTGAAGACTCCCATGTGGCATAAGATTCTTGAGTAACATTTGAGAGGAATATTAACACTTCTTGAAGTGGTGTCCAAGTGTCTTATGAGCTCCAACATGCATGGGGATGACACCTACATTGCTTGAGATGTTGTAATGCTTCCTTTTTTATAGAGATGCTTTGTAACCCCCAAATAATTACTCTAACACTCAAGAAGTGAGCATTTATTTGTCTAAGGAATATGATTACTTCTTGTTAGATGTTACAAGTGTTAGATTGCATGAAATATTCCATCCAACACCTTCCTAAACCTATACACTCCTCTTGCCAATATAAATCCAACTAGTTTATTGTTCTCAACACTTCTAGCAAATGAAGGTTGGCTCTTGATTCGATGGAGATATTAGGCACTTGAATATGGTTCTATGGAGCTTGAATGGTATAATATAGTTTTTTTTCTTGAGTAGAGTATTGGGTATTGAACCTTTATTTCTCACTTGCTATATGTTTTCCTTCTACATAGATATTGGATAGCTCATTTACATAGGTATTCTTATGTTCTCTTCTATGTATATACCTTGCAATGCAGACATAGATTTTATTATGCTTTGGTGGATCCTTTACATAGGTTATTTGTGTTGTAGATGGATGCTATAGTAGATGTTGGTTAAGATGCTAAAAGTGGTGTTATTTAGACACCCAAAAATCCTAACTTTTTTAACCCTCTATTTTGTTAGAAGTTTTCTCCTCAAATTTTTATGATATGACCACTTGGAGACCACATCTTACTACTTGTAATAGTATCTTTAGGATAATTTTATTTTGTCCTATTAATGTTGTATTTGAAGGAAAAATCTAGTACCAATGTAATGCAAGACTTTGCAATAGATTAGAGTTAGAAACTAAAATTTGCATCAAGTTTAAATGTCTCCTATTGAAGCTCTCCTAGATTCTTAGATATGGTGGTTCTCTGCTATAATCTCTAAGAATAAGATGTAATGTATTTGTTATCATTTTTCTTAGACAACACTAACCTCTAACTTGGATAATATTAACACCAATGAATCCAAGATTTTAACAATGCAACTAATATGCTATTAGAGGTTTTAATTCTTCACTAATGTTCACTTTTAAAAAAAAATAGTGAAATTTGAATGATAACTATAGTGCAACGATAATATCCCTTTTAAATATTATAAGTGAACCCTTCAAATTAACTCAAAATATGCATTAATGAGATATGCACTAGTTTTATTTAAACTTTAATACTTAAAATACTCAGTGCACCTTATTATAGTGCAATATAAATCTCACCTTATTACTCCTTAAAATATGCACTAGTAATTTATCCTTATTTTAGATGAACAAGTTGACTGGGCCAAAATATTAAAAAGGAAATATCTACAAAATTTCAAGTTTTTGCATGGTCAGGTATCCTTCGACAGATCCACTTTTTGGAAATCAAATTTTTAAGCTCGTTCCCTTGTGCAAAAAGGAACCTGGTGGCTTCTCTATGATGGCAAATCCATTTCCTTCTGGGATGACAAATGGTTGGGCGAGTCTCCTCTCAGTCAGATTCCTACGCTCCAAAGGATCACTAACATTACCAATCAACATTTTGGTCCTCTAGTGGCTCATTATATGACTTCAATTAATGATATTAAGAAATGGAAGGAGATTAATATTCCAAATCATGAGGAGTAATCTTTGTGCCTAAATAACTATCTTTCCTCTTGCATAATTCCTGAGGCTTGTTCAAAGGATCAACCTATTTGGGAGCCCACGGACTCTGGGGAATTTTCTATTAAAACTGCTTACTCGCTATCCATTACCAATATAGAGAATCCTTTGCCTTTCAAGCTTGTCTAGACTAAATACCTGATTCCTAAAATTGCTTCCTTCTCTTGGCTCTGCATCCAAAATCACATTTTAACCATTGAAAATATTATGAAACAAGGCCTTACTCTTCCTAACAGATGTCATTTGTGCTTGTCCTATTAGGAGTCCACTTCCCACATTTTTCTTTTCTGTCCTTTTTCCATAAATGTCATTAATAAACTTCTTCAAATTTTTCACTTGGTTTGGGTCAATCCTCCATCAATTGTTAACCTATTTTACCAATGGCCTAATCCTTTCATAAATCATGTGCTTAAAGGATTGTGCAAGTTTAGCCTTCAACATTTCTTATGGCAAATCTGGCTTGAATATAATCGTAGAGTTTTTGATAAAAAAATGTCCAACCTCAATAAATTGCCAATAAAATCATCCTTTTTGCCATATAAAATTCTCTAGCTACACATTTTAATCCACATCCTTGTAATCCTTTTGAGAAAGATATATTAAAGTCCTATAACATCAATCTTGATGGCCCCAAAAGTGCTGATATTACCAATCCTAGAAGTAATGTTAAATGGATTCCTCCTCCTAACGGTTGGGTTAAACTCAATTTTGATGGTGTGGCCAAAGGAAACCTTGGGTTAGGGGGGGCTGGTGGAATCCTAAGGGATCATCTAGGAAATCCTATTTTTGCCTATGTTGAACCTCTTGGTGTTATCACCAACCATATTGTTGAGGCCAAAGTTGTTTGGAGGGGTCTTCAATTTATCAAAACTATCCCAAGAAACATCATTGTGGAAGGATATTCCTTAAATATCATTAACTAATTGAAGTATTCTAAGCCTATTAGCTAGAGTATCAAATCAATTATTGAGTATTGCAAGTAAATTCTTAAGCGGCAACATAATTGCATACTCCAATATGCTTATAGAGAGGCCAATACTATTGCTGATAAGCTGGCTAACATTGGGGTTCATGCCCAAGGACTATTAACATGGATAGATAGTCTACCTACTGAGGTGGATGAAATTTTTAAAAAGGACAAATATGGATCCACACACCCACAGGCTCTATTTCCTATTTCAATATTACCTTTTTCAAGATCCGTAAACTTTTTTGAGTAACCACTCATTCCCATCATTCCAAGGTGTTTTTTTGCATGAGTTTTAATTATTTGAACCCCGTGAGCCTTGATAAGTGTATTTAATTTTTTTCAAGATCTTTCTATAGCCTCCTTGATTGGAGGTTGGTCTCGAAAATCAATTTGGAGACCATCCCAAACCTTTCGGGGTATTATGCTCAGATTTCTTACTGGGAAAGTTTTTCATGCATCCTGATTCATCACACTGCCTTTTTTGAGTGTCGCCATGCCATTGGCTATGCCCTTAACCTAATCCTAATTAACATATCTTACCTTTTCCCTCGCTAATCCTTACATATCAAAAGTCCTAATTCCTTTTATGCAAATAATTTCATGGTCCCAAAGTAGAATTTTTTAGGGCACCATCTTCCTATTTTTAGCCTTTGTGCATGCTTTGTTCTTTATCGTGGTGTCTCAATCCTTTCCCGTACTTTTTCCCTGATCCTTGTGCTTTCTTGGTCTCTTTCCTCTTCCCTGTCTACCATCATGAAGGAAATCAAACCTATTTACATTGAACCTGATGTTCTTGAGCTTAGTCCTTTGATCCGTGACTTATGCATAGACAAAACAAACAGTGCCCTAATTGAATTTTTCAAGCTCTTCTCAGGGGTTGATGACACCATTTTGAAGGATTTTTTTGACACTTGGGATAGAGGTTATGTCACAATCCATGGGTTCTAGTACCATATCTCCTTTGAGCTATTGGTGAGCTTGATTGGGCAGCCCTTGAATGGAAAGGTGATCCGATGCAACAAACATAATTGGGAAGCTGAACTGACCTTCTTCAAAAAAAATTCTAAGGTCCACAAGAACTATAGAAAAGGGTTGTATCATGAACACATTTCCCCTCCTCTATAGTAAATTTTAGTTCCCATAATGCAATACCTATCCTGTGATAATCCATACTCGTAGTTATGTTATTTTCATATCACCTATGTGAATCACTTTTGTGATGCCAAAGCCATGAATATCCTCGCTGTAATATTTTGGTCCATTTATTATGCCATTGTAACCTCTAGCAAAAATTAGGATGCCCTTACAAATCACCAAGGACTTTTTAAAGTCCTCTACCACTATCTCCTCCTTAACTTCCCCAATGGTAACATTCCCACTCCTAAATCATATGAAGCGAATTCATCCTCTATCCTGAGTCCTACACATTCTAATACTAAGAGGAAGATCAAAACTAAAAAATCCCATCCTATGGCTAGGAAGAAAATTAAGGTGGATTCAACCCCTATTAGAAGCTCCCAGCATCTGAAGCTAAAGGAAGTTTCAGAAAACCCACCTTCCATCTTAGGCAAGCCTCCCAAAGCCCAATCCTCTTCGCCTGATTTGGTTCATAAATTTATCCATAAACTGGTCATCCATGCCACCAATGCATCCATAAATCACTTGGAGGCTGCCCATATTGCCATAGGTAAGGCCATTTAGAGCCTCAAAGAATAGAGACACAACCTCATCATGTTCTTCTTTTGTGATAATTTCAATGGTTCTAATGTTGAACCCTCCTTTGATGTTAAAGGAGGGGCTACTGAAGACGAGGTTGTAGAAATTGCAAAATACACTTGCCTTGATGGTTTGAAGGATATTACAAAGGTGAAATATACCTCGAAGGATGTAGAGAAGGATGTAGCAAAGAACAATATTTTGAATATTGATGTCCACACTTTTCTATAGCTCGACACTCTTCCTTGATGACGTTTTCTACTGTCTCGATCACTATTTTGGGCTATTCTCCATTTCCTCTAGTTTTGTGGCATGATGTTGGGTCTTTTCCTACTTGTCTCCTCCTTTCTACATTCTGGTGATTTTCATTTGTGCTAAAGGATCACTGGTAATCCTTCAGGTTGCTTTTTGAGTGTAATGGCTTCAAGCCTTTCAGTTTTGATGATCTTTGCTATGTTCTTCATGTTTCTCTTTTCCTCCTCTTGTTCCTATGAGTTCCTTTTTTTAAAAGGTGACATGGCACCTTTCAAATGCCCTTTTTTAATTAATATAATTAACTTACCAAAAAAAGTAATTTCTCCTTATAGAGAACTATAATCTCTTAATGTAGTCTTCTTTTGCTATAACTAGATAATAATAAGATGATATTTTCTTTCTATCGAAATATATACAACTCCTATTTAATGTGTAGATAATAAATCTAAAATAAAATTCCTTCTGTAATCTTTTTTAAGTCTATAATGCAACCTTCTCTTTTTGCAACTTCTAAAGAGTTAAAATGGTTCTTAATAGAACTAGATAATAACCCAAATTAAAGTTTAACTAATGAACCTATTTGCACCCAAGTTGCTTACCTTAATGATCTATGTAGATGAAGGATTATTAGGTGATTAGACTCACCTTATTTCTACCTTTAACTGGATGAACCTGTAGCTATTCTTGGCTGTCCTAAATATCTCCTTAACTCACCAATTTGTAGCTTAGTAACTCCTCTATCTTGCTACCCTTTAATCAATAGTAGGTGACTTCTATTAGCCTTAAGGATAAACTTTGTAACTCCTAAGTTTTGTAGCTAGTAATGCTATCTTAATTTCTACCATTTCATAGTCAATTTTTGTACTAAAATATTATTCTTGAAACTCATAAATTTGGTAGGGAATTCCCCCAAATCATATCTAAGTTTTACTTCAAGGACCATTTCAATATTTTGCTATAGATTCTATAAAATCCTATCTCCATATGAGCCTTCTAGCCTCCAAAGGCACTATTCAAAGCTTTTAGGTTTGGTAGTAATGTTAGGCTCCTTTCTCCTTGTCAAATTCTGACTTCAATCCCAGTTCCCTTCTAAATAATATGAATGTCTTGAGGTCTCCATTATTCTCCTTCAGTAATTGACACTCCTTACCAAATTATTCTCCTTTTGGGCTTGTTTTCATATGGTGATAATTGTCCCAAATTTTGCTCTATCGGTAACTCCTCCTTCATGGTAAATTTCTCCAATGAGTTCCCCTAGGAACTTCTTTAATGGCCTTCTTAAAATTCTAAAAATAAATCTCTCCAATCCTTCTCCTTATTTCTCCTTGAGAACTCACCAAGGTCTTCAATTTCACAACTTCTTTAGTCTTCCAAATGAGACCTTTCCTTCAACATTCTACTAAGGAAGTGTTGGTAATGATATCTTCTTCTTGGATCTCTAAAAATTGCTACTATTAGAATTTGGAATAGGACCTTTGCTGGTCCTTCCTTACTTTAATTTGTAGGCTTTAATGGAGATCACCAACCTCCAATCTTCCAAAACTAGAAGTTTTGTAATTGAACCTTCTAAGGGTCTCTTAATCTTCTTCTAGCTCATTTATTCAATATGTTATCTACATTCATTAATGGATATCACCAACATCCAATGTTCTTCTTGACTCTTCTCTAGAGTCTCTTGAATCAGTAGTAAGGCTACTATGGCATTTTATTCTTTTGCACTCTTGCAGGTTTGCAATATATAGTAATGAGAACTCTCCTCAGGTCTCTAAAATATTCAGTCTTCTACTTGTTGTTGCAAGTTCTTAAATAATTCTTATGAAGATACTCTTCCTAGCTCTATGTAGGAAGCTTCCCAAATTTTTGAATCTCATTTTCCTACAACAAGATGTTAGAAACTAAAATGGTGGAAACTATAAATCTAGAGATGATAAATCTTCACTAGTTGATTTTTTAATCTAGTGGAATCCATGTTGAGTCCTAGTCTTCACAATTTTTCTTATAACCTTATGGAAATAATCTAGCCAAATGTAATCTCAAAACTTATGTAAATGATATTTCTAGATTTATCTCAATCTCACTTGTGGCTCTCCCTATTTCCTATTTGATCTACCATGTGCTCTAATACCACTATTGGATTTTTATAGGAGGTATTACAACCACAAGATGTAGGATAACTAATTTGAGATAACTATAAAACTAATGACACAATAAAATATAGTAAAATAAAGAGATGGACATCTTCAAATAACTCAAAAATATACCATTATTGGGAATGATAAAAATAGTACAATGCTATATAATGGAGGATATGAACACTCCATGAAAGTATATGAAAGAACTACATTGTACCATACTACACACACACTATATCTACTACACACTGTATATTTACTATATCTCTCTCTCCCACTCTATTATACCTATGAGGCATTTATATAGAAATATAGATTGCTTGTCCTTTACTCTTCCTAGGACTCATGTACATGTGGACTACATGCACATTTACAACTTGCTAATTGACACTTGTACATTTATTATAATACTTAAAGCAACTAACTAACTTTACTCTGAAGTAAATTCCTAATCTAGATATGTACCAAAGGTGGTGAATTTACATGACTCAAATGATGTAATATAATCTAACACTTTATAGTTGCTAATATTATGATCATAAGACTATGAGTTAAATGGTAGCTAGGATATTTTATGAATATTTTATTTTAACAAAGTTGTCAAGTGATTGGAAAATAATCTATTAGAGTAGAATGCCACCAAGATTCTACTCAATTAGGGAGGTGAGATTTAGGCCCCACCAGATATGCCAAAAATATTGGTCTAAAATATACCTTAGTATATGAGTTGCACCCTCAAGACCTTGTCCAATATTGGAAGACCCATTATCTCTTTTATATTAGCCTTTGGAGTAGGCCAATTCCTATGAAAATAGCTAAACTAATAAGAGGGGATTGTATACTAAAGAAAGGGATGCATCGAGTTAGAATATAGGAATTAAAATTACTAGGATTCAACAACATCAAGAGACATAAGAGCATGTGAGTCTCATTTCCTTAACTAGAATAACCTACCTAACCGACCAACCATCATAAAATATTGTAAAATATTAATCAAATAAGCACATACACAATTGAGAATTCCAAAAATTAAACCAACTATAACCTAGGGATAAATATAGATAAAAAATAACTCTTAATAGAATACACCTGTTCATTTGATTTTAACATAAATACTTTAAAAAGAAATCAACAAACATACATGTTCTACAAAATTTTTAGAAAGAGGCCAAATATCACTTCAATTTGCATTTAGAGGCATATATCATTCGATCGTACAACATATGCAATTGTAAAAGCTAAAGAGTTGACCCTTGAAATGGGTTTAATTTAAGTATATATAGTTTTACATTGCATTCTATTGGCCTAGCATGATTTCCTTTACAACTAATTTTAGGCCTATTAGGTGAGTACAACATGTGCACATCTCTTTCCATATTATTCTGGTGTAACTATAATGATGCCATTATGTTGATGTGGTTGGCTCTAATTTCTCTTAAAAATGTGGTGTCCTATGTGTCTTAAGCTAGTTCATGAGATTATATGATAGATTTAATCATTCCACTTTGCTTTATAATTGGTACAACTATATCAAGATATGTTTTGAATGGGTAAGCCTTCCATTATTGAGATTTTTTGACAACATATTCTTGCTTGATGGGAGCAGGTCTAGGCTTCTCATCATTCTATCATATTATTTTTCTTGGTTATGATTCTATTAGCCCTAATATTATTTTTATTTACCTCACTATATTATAGAATTTTATGCTTCCCTTGATGATGTCAACTCCTTTAAAAGTACTACCACCCTCTAAACTTAATCACTTTTACAATGCACATTGTTGGGTGCCAAAAAAGCTCTTGCTTCAAAAATTCATCACTTTCCTATGCCAAAATTCATGTCTTAGAATGATTTTGTCTTTGGTATTGGTTTTATTTTATGCTAGACTTTTATGTATTGATGTTGATGTCAACCTATTGAAATTTTGGTGCTTCTTTATACTTAGCCATATTTTTGCATCCAATAAGGAGTTCTTTGTATGTTGGATGTAAAATTTTCATTCAAATACTTATCCAATATTTCTTGCTAATGCACTAGGTGTTGGACCTTTTATATACATTTTATGATGTCAACACCTTAAAATTCCTGATAGTCTTTCATACTTAGCCAAAATTTGAGTTTGGCATTACAACAAAATATTAGACTCTACTGCCTTAGTTGATTTTTGAGACATATCTACACCACATGTCAAAATATTTTGTGCTCATTAATGATGTCATAATATTAAAATTCTAGCCACCTTTTACAATTAGAAAAATTTGCATTCTAAAACTTGTTGAGTCTTCACTCCTTAGCTTCTTTTTATTAACTAGATAGCTTCTCAATGTGTTTAGTTGTGATCCTATCTTCTTGATTTGACATGTACTAATTCATTAGAAAAATTTATCTTTAAAGAGATTCTCTATATATATGGGTTGACTCTTTCTACACATAGGACCAGTAGAACAAATGTTAATAACATGGGATGAATGTGAGGTCTACATCATTTTTGGTAGGACTAATATCCCAATAAATAATTGACCATAGGTTCAACCTAGTATCCTCACTAGAGGTAAAAATAGAGTTTTAGAGGAGGAACAAGAATAAAAGCAAGTGAATTCAAATGATATACCAAAACATCCCTACCTAAGTACTGTATCACCCAAAAAAGATAATCAAATAGAACAAAAAGGACCCATACCAAAACTAGCCAAATCCTTAAATATAGTAATGAAAATATTGAGACCATAATGGATGGATAATAGTACCCCTAATATCCATACACTAATTATTTTATGAAGTGGAACACTTGAAGAAATACACTATACCCATGTCACTTTGAGACATACTCACTTTAAAAAAATAGATGAACTAGTTGGAGGAAGCCCTAGGGAAGTCGTGTCTAGTAGGTAAGTAAAAGGTGTTGACTATTTATAAATATCTAATCCTAATATTATAATATAAAAGACTTTTTATTTGTACTTGATACTTATATGTGAGGAAAAATTGATCCACAACTACCTAATGTATTTGGTATTGAGCACTTTGGTGATGTCTAAGTAGGTGGTTGATACATTAGGACTAGCCTATAAGCTAGTCAATCAAGGGTTTTTGCAACTTGACAAGATTCCAATCCTAACATTTTTTCTTATAAGGGACCTCTCACTCATACTCCATACCTATCTAGATATGACCATCACACAAGATATAGAAATAATTGAGTTGCTAGCCTTCTTTGAAATCTATCTTTCCGATGACTTCACATCCAAAATTGGAGGGTATCTATCTTTGGACTAGACATATATGATTCTAAGAACTTTTTATGGGACCAAGGTGAAATTCCCTTTGAACCACTTCATATCCACCATGTGGATCATGTATCAATAATTAATGCTAAAGTAGAGTAGACACTCCTCATGGAAGAGAGTTGGTTTGATTCTAAGCTAAAAGTATATGAATTGCATGCCTTGGTTTTGGATGACCAAATGGATGAATGGGTCATTGTTATGTGGTATTTACACCCATATGATACCCTTGATTCAACTAAGAAATGCACACACCTAATCCAATATGAGGAACATATACACCCTAAATTCACCAAAGTTTTAGAATATTTAACTAGGATTTGGAAGCTCTAATTTAATGATGTCAAACAAAGAACTATAGAAGGGGTAGGTATCTATCTAGTATCACCTAAAGGGGGGAAGACTCTCTAGGAATACCCATTATAATTCAAGTGCTCCAACAATTTTTTTGAGTATAAATAATTAATGCATAGCATTTAAATAGTGTCCAAGAAAGGGATCAAGGCATTACAAATATATGGAGATACAAAACTCATATTCAAGAAAGATAAGTCCTAGTGCCTAGCAAAAAACAAGTTCATGAGATATTATACACACCAGGTCTAGGAATTACTTGAGGCACTTGCAGTAGTGAACATATCTATGATTTCTTAAAATTATAATGTTGATTCCAACCACATGGTGGTCATCGAAGCCCAATTCAACCCACTATAAGAAATATTGGACAAATACACATATGTTAGGTTCATTATCATGCTATCCATCGTGGATAATGATGCACATTAGTAGGTCTTTGATAATGATAAGCACATTATCTAGTTTATCTTAGGAGGAATTTAAATTTATGGAAGAGTTAGAACTAGAGATACAAGAAGATTAGGGAACAAAATAATTCAAAAGAATTAAAGCTTATGGAAGAGTTAGTACTAGATATACAAGAAGATTAGGGGACAAAATCATTCAAATAAAAGGAAAAAACTCCCTAGAGGACTTGCCATGCTTGAGTCTCTGTTCAATCCTAATGATTGGATTTAAGGGAAAATAAGCATTACATTAAATGAAGATGACTATTTGGATATGGAGATTGCAACCAGATAAATCTTATGGATTTAAAAATTATTTACTTAATAAGATAGAATAATTCTAATCAACTTGTGCCAAAATTACATTAGAGTAGTAATGTGGAGATATGAGAATCTAAAGGGGTATGGTAAGGCTATTATACAAGACACAAAAAATATTGATCCTAGTGCTAAGACTATGAGATAAAAATATATGTTGGTTAATCCAAATATTAAAACCTAATAAGAATGGATCTAAATAAACTTGTAGAGGAAAAAATTATATACCCACTTAAACATACCACCTAGGTATCCAACTTGGTGCTAGTAAGGAAGAAGAATGGTAAAATATAGTTTTGTGTATATTTTAGGGACATTAACCAAGCATCATTAGAATACCACTACATGATATACTCCATGTATCAAATATTGCAAATAATTGCTGGGTCTCAAATATTTTTTTTGTTTCATAACTTCTCAAGGTACAATCATGTATAGGTTAAAGATGAAGATCAACATAAAACAATGTTCACTACCAAGTGGGAATTTTTTGCTTATTAGTTCATGCCTTTTGACCTATCCAATATTGAAGAAACATTACATAGGGCTATAGATATTTCTTTTAGTGATATCCTTAAAAAAATCATCCTAGCTTATTGGATGACCTCATGGTTTTTTCTAAAATAAAAAAAGACTATTTGGCACATGTAGAAAAATATTTGAACATTGTCAAGAGTTTGGAGTGTGTCTAAACCTAAAAGAGTGCATATTTTGCCTACTATAAGGTAATTTTTTATGAAATATTATATACAATGAAGGGATATTCATTGACATAAACTAGGTTAAGACCATTGTCAACCTATCACTCCCATATCATGAGAAGACTCTTCAATATTTTCTAAGTCAAAGCAATTTTATTCGTAGATTCAAAATAGACTTTGCCACCATAGTTTGTCCAATTACTTAAATGTTAAAAAAATGGAAGTTATTTAAATGTACCGAGGAAGGAAAAGAGGCTTTTTAAAAAATTAATTAGGACATAACACAAGCCTTAGTACTAGTGAATTAAAAATTTTAATAGACTCTATGCTCTATGCCTATGGAGGTAAACTCAATATAATCATCATCCTTACTCAAAAGGACATTGAAAAGAATGAAAATATAATAATTTTATTTATAAAACCTCTAAAATTTTATGAGAAGAGATAATATTTTATGGAGAAATCACTTTCCTAAGATTTTGTGTCCACAACAAAAGAAAATAAGAGTTGCTTCTTCATCAAAACTAAAGAAGCCAATAACTAGGTACAAGATCGAATTGATTACATACAATAAGTACAATACCTATTGTACTTAAAATAGACTCATAGAAGGTTGTACAAGCTATATAATTTTCATTAAAATCATTAAAGTAATTCTATTACAAAAAAGAATGACAGTGTCCTCTTGAGATGTGTCAAAACTAGACATATTGTCTTGTTACTCAAAGAATTCCACATGGGATTCTCTAGTGACCATTATTCAACCCATACAACTATGGTAGAAATTATATGGGCTAAATACTATTGTACTAATATGTTTGGTTACACACACCAATGGAAAAAATAATGTGATATATGTAAATTATTCACCAAGAGAAATTGCAATACTCCTTTACCCCTAAATCCCATTATTATCAATGAACCTTTCGCACAATGGGGACTTGTCTTCATTGGAGTAATAAATCCATCCTCAAGTGAAACCCATAATTGGATCTTAACTACTACAAATTACTTTACAAGGTAGACAACGGTGATTCCACTAAAATAGAATACTAGAAAAGTCATCATAAACTTCCTAGAGGAAATTATCACCAAGTTTGGTGT
Source organism: Wollemia nobilis (assembly GCA_028583015.1). NCBI lineage: Eukaryota > Viridiplantae > Streptophyta > Pinopsida > Araucariales > Araucariaceae > Wollemia > Wollemia nobilis. The sequence goes on from JAQPPZ010016475.1 coordinate 2,002,301, forward strand.
GACCAACACCATTATCATAGATAATTCCCTAAAATTAATTGGGACTAAAGTAAGTTAGTTTTCTCTTTGATATGAAATATACGTTAAGGATTATTCCAACTACTATCCACAAGGAAATTTCATGGTAGAATTATCAAATAAGAACCTACTCTACAATTTGAAGAGTATCAGTTCTAACAACTCAATACAATGGTATTTGCACATTTAGTGAGCCTTATGGGTGAACTAGATCACACCAAATAAAGTAATTGGTTTGTCTTCATACTCCTTAGTTTATATCTAGGAATTTATGCTTTCCATATCCATAGAGCTTCTTTCACTACAATTATTACATTATCTAGAGCTTCAAGAGAATGTTGATATGTTGATAAGACTAAAATAACTACTAAGTATTAAAGAGCAAAGGGAGGCAATAAGAGAGAACTTACGAAAGCACTAGTAAATTATGAAGAGATATTTTGTCTAAAAGGCTACAACATATGATTTCTAGGTAGGTGACTTGGTGCTTAAATGAGATGAGAACTACAACAAACCAGGCCGACATACCAACTTTGAAGATATTTTGAGTGGGTCATACATCATCATCAAATTCAAAGTGAAGAACATAGTCAAGCTTTTCATACTTAACAGGTAGCCACTCCCAATATTTGTCAATGGGATCTACCTAAAGAGATACCCTTGAAACTTGATTTCAAAGAGAGAGGGAGAGAGATAAGGAGGATGAGTGATTTTTTTATCAATGGGACCTATTATACCAAAGAGGGTGGACTTCATATAATAGGTTTGGCCTGATTTTCCATCAAATTAATGAGCATTGACCTCATAAGGTGCATAGCTACATGTAAGTAAAAAAATCTTTAGATGAAGCCTAATCTATGAAAATTCTTCTATAATTATGAAATAAAACCCAAACTTCAAGCCTTAAATAGGCTTCTCTTGGCATGCATCATTGCCTTCCTCATTTATGCTTGTGAGGTATAGAGATATTGTAAAATAATAAAATACTCAAAAAAGGCTTCATTAAGCCAACTAATGGCTTACTACTATGCATGGAGATCACCACCAAAAAAATAAGTTTATTCTTGAGTTTTGGTATTTATCTAATATTTTCATGATAACACTAGTTTCCATTCCACTCAAACATGGCTAAATGGGGTGTGAGACTATGGTTGTCAAGAAAAGTCTTAGGTAGAGTTTGACTATAAACTAGATTATTATGTCAATTATTATGTTTAACATTTTTTTATGTCTTCCTTATTGATATAAAAGGACTCTTTCTCCCACTATAGTGGCTTGACGATCTTGTTGTCAAAATCATGTCTTCTGACACATTCCTCTACCAAATCTAGGTAGATATTGTAGATGTAATGGTGGTAGTTGGAGGGGATACTAGATCATATTTTGGCATGAAATATCTAGTAGAGGCATATGTGGTATCCATAATGAAGGAATGGGAGATAAATTATTTTTTAGAATATGTAAAAAATTATTAAGACTTAAGATGGGAGAGATTCATTTGAGTGGGGGATTGATTACCTCAAGAGATATATCAATTTTCTAGTTAGAAATTATTTTGTTTTAGAGTGAACCACTTCTTTATAGGGGATCAAATTGCTTAGTTTATCTAGCAATTCACTTGCTTAGATGGAATTGGAAAAAAACTTTGTGAGGAGGTCAATCAACTTGTTGGAGTAAATCACTCAATAAAGAGAGTAAATAACTAGATAGTAATCCATTATGGAAAAAATAAATTGATTTAGAAATGGTTAGGTCACCCAGATTTAGAGGAGTGAATCACCTCTTGAGAGCTTAAGAATAACTAATTCAAGGTGACACTTTGTATCAAATGCTTTATAAAACTGGTTTCTAGTGTAGAGTGAGTAATTTTTAAAATTGATGCAATTAGTTTAGGAGAGGAACCTAGATGGGAGTTGAGCTAGTTAAATCAAGGAAAATGAGAGCAATAAATATGGTATTGAGGAAATTCAAGCAAATTGTAGTGAATTTTCACTACATACAAAACTTAGTGGTGAGTTCCTACTTAAACTAAGAATCCAAAAATGGGGTAGTGTAATAGGAGCATGAAACCAGAGTGACTAGGTTCTTGAAATAAGTTTGAATGAAATATTTCTATGAGTGGTTGATAACCAAACCATGGAAAGCAAAGTAAAATAAGGATATTCAAAGTAAGGGTCGATTTGCATTAGCCAAATATAGTAGAGAACTTGAAGAAATGACATTCTATGAACATGGAAAGAGAAGAAATGGGCCTTTGCTATCAAATTCAATCTTGAGATTGGAAAAAAAGCTTCTCCCACAAGCAATTTTTCTTTTTTCAAGTGCCACATAAGCCTTATTTTCCAAATGAGGTAAAATGTATAAATGCAATATTTGAAAGAAGCTACCCTATTTATAGAGCATTTATTATAACAAGACCTCAAGCCAATTTTCAACCTCCTAGACTTGAATGCATCATGACTCTTCAATCCCAACAATAAGAAGGATGTAGGAATATCCTACCCATGCCAAGGAGGGAAATTTCAAATTTTAAAGTTCAAAGTTTGAGCTAAGTGTATAAATGCCCAATTTTGAGACTAAACAGATGGTAAAGAATCGTATTTTGTATCTATTATCTGACCTTGGATATAATATTACATTCACTTTATTTGTATTTATTTGGACTTAATCCTTGAATCACTCTATGTGCATGACTTCAAGCCTCTTTATTTTTGGTATATGTATATGAATACTTTCATATACATACATACATACATATATATAGATATGACTTGTGACTACTTGATTTCTATGTTGGCCTTTGTATGTATGCAACTTTTAATAAGGAGCTATGACTAGTATCTACCCTAGTCTTTAAACAATTTTATGAGTAAATATCCTAACATTTTAAAACCTTGTTCATTCCTATCAACATGATTAATGTTGTGTTCATTATTATCAACACGGTTAATACATATGTTTATTCATCCCATTAATACAATTTTGTTTTTGTGATTATTGGTGCATTGCCACCTATAGCTTAGGATTATTTTCCTTTATGTTCCTTATATTTCATTTTTTTCTTGTAAGAACTTGGTAGCTTAGGAATAGTTTATAAATTTTAGCATCAAGATCACACCTAAAAAAGGAGCCATCCTTGAAGAAAACCCTAGAATTGGTGCTTTTAGTTCTAGTTCATCCTCATAGAACTTTTGGAACTATGCCTCTTCATGAGGCATGAGTACCAATATCATCTACATTCAATCATTGATTGGGATCAACTCACTAATATTTTTGCAAATATATTTGGAGAGAAGGAAGACATAGTATCCCTCCTAGCATATTTATCAACCATCAAAAGAGCTCCTATATAAGCCATGGATGATTTTAATACCTAGTTCCAATAAGACCTAGGACAAAATCCCTAATAAATTATGATTTACCCTAGGTATGGACTTCATTTATTATCTAAAAGTGTTTGATTTAAATATAGCTATAATGATAAAATCTAGTGGAGGGAACACTTTTCCAACAACTTCTGAGGTAGTCGCTCAAGCTAAAAAGGACCTAATCCAAATGGGACGGCTAGCTTCTAGGCCTCTTATACCTCTATTTTTGAATATTCAACCACCATAATAGCCATCACCTACTATTAAACCTACCTCTTTCCAACCATATCTCATCATGAATATGTTTCTAGTATAAACACCCTCTCTATATTTGAATCAACCTTATATTAATCCCCAATATTTGAAGATGGAGGAAATGAAGAACATAATACGGTCAATATTTAATAAGCTTATATCCATTAAGTTAAAATAGAATTACTTGAGGTTCATTTACCAAAGTTACCCAAAGACTCCTTGCAAACAAAGTAACCAAGGTTACTGCCCCCTCCAAATTGCCATCAAAGTTATCCACCATTGCATTTTTTTAAGTTTAGTCAACCTTGATCCTTTAAGCAAAAAATTATACCTATATTGGTCCTTTTGCAATAGTCACCTCTTAACCCAATCAAGGATATTGTACCTAATAAAAATAACAATATGGAGAACCCATATTTCTAGTAATATTCATATTCAAATAAATACTATTCTATCTATAACAACTCTCAATAAACTACATATACTGCAACCTAGACTATCTATATCAAATAAAAAATATAAACACTAGGTTAAACTACACAAATATTGATCCTAGATATAGATATAGCTCCAAGCACTAGTGGTGGACAAAAAAAACAAAGGCTAGTAACATGGGATGAAGGTGAGGTCTACACCATTTTTATAGGACTAATGTCCCAACAAATAATAGACCATATGTGTAATCTAATGTCCTCACTAGAAGAAAAAAGAGAGTTGTGGAGGAGAAACAAGAAGTATATCAGGTAAATCCAAATGTGATACCAAAAAATAGTGGTTAAAGGACTAGATCACCACAAAAACAATTAAATAGAGCAAAGAGGACCCATACCAAAACCAACCAAAGCCTTAAATCTAGTAATTAAAAGAGTAAGACTACAATGTATGGCTAATAGTAGACTTAAGATCTAGTAATTTAAATCATTTGATATAGTGTAACACTTGAAGAAGTCCACTATACCTATTCCACTTTGGGACATTCTCACTTTACCAAAATAAATGAACCATTTGGGGGAATCCCCAAGGAAGTAGTGGCTAAAAAGGAATCAAAATATATTTACTATTCTACAAATATCTAGTCCTAATACTCAAAAATTTAAGCCCCTTTATTTCTACTTGACACTTATATGTGAGGATAAACAAATACAAAACTACCTAATGGATTCAAGATCAAGCAATTTAGTGATTCCTAGGAAGATGGCTAACACATTAGGGTTGGCCTATCAACTAGTCAATCAAAGATGTATTACAACTTGATGGGATTCCAATACTAACCTTTGGCCTTATAAGGGACCTCTCATTTTTACTCCATACCTATCCAAATGTGACCATCACCTAGGATGTAGTAGTAATTGAGTTTCTAGCCTCCTTTGGGATTTTTCTTTCCCATTTCATAACCAAAATTGGAGGACATCTATCTTTGGACTAGACATGCCATGACCCACTATGTCATGACTCATTTATGATATGGAATATTTATTGAAAAATGATATTTAATAATTATCTTTGATGCTTTTGAATTGATATATGCATTTACTATTTTGATTGTTTCACACGAGGTTGTGGTACTGTTGATTTTATGCATGGTTGTAGGATCGGGTACTCTCATACATGGACAAGGAAGTTGTCATAGGGAACAAGAGATCATATTAAGGGAAATGATGGTGATGACTTGTTCATAAATAGCTTAGGAAAACTTGGATAAATACCTTTCATGTACATGCATTGCATTTTGCATATGCTCATGTTCACACCATCAAATCGAGAAGTTGCTTGCAATGAATCTCCTTAAAGTAAGTTGATGATAGCTTAGCCTATATAAAAAAAGGACCTCCCACTTAAGGATAAAATGATGGTGTGAAACATTGAGATAATTTTGGATTGAACGTTTTACCCTTGAGTGAGTTGATATGGTAGCTTAAATAATGAAAATATACCTTTAATGCTTAATATGGAATAGATATTAAAATCTATTATTAGTTTGATTAATCAACTAAATGATTTAATAAACTCCTATGGTTTATTTTAAAAAGGGTTTTAAAGAAAAATATAAAGAATAAAAGTAACATGCTCTTTAAATGGTCTTATGGAGGTATTAAATAAATTTAGTATTTTTATTGTCAATGTAACATCATGGGCTTAAGGTAGGAAGGCAATTATGGCCACGTTACTCTCCAAGATTTTTTGGTAATGACCTTGGAGTGTTATGAGCAAAAAGGAGGAATATTTTTGCCTTGAAAAAGGAGGTGAAGGGAGGAGGTGAAGGATAAGGAGGAAGAAGGATGTAGCATGGGAAGAAATAAATCAGGTAAAACTTGGATCTGCATAGCCAAGTAGCTTGCAAACTTGAAGGAGCTTGACTGAGTAGCTTTGAGGTGTTCATTTCTCTATTGATCCTTTTACATTATTAGAATCATTTTTCCATGCTTGAGCCTAGTTTGTAATTTGGATTTCAATCTGGATTGCTACTTAGCTCTTTACCCAATGTTCATTTGCAAAAATATAATGCAAGAAAAATATTTTTGATTGATTTTGGTATGCCTTAATCTAATAATTCAATGTTTTCATATATAACATGCTGGAAAATGTTCTTATATTTATTATAAATTAATGATTTCATTTATATATGCTATAAAACATTTTGGATTGCTTCCAGATTAATGTTTGCATATATAACATGCTGGGAAATGTTTTTAGATTACTTATAGATTAATGCTTTCATTTATATATGCTGGAAACTTCCAGATTAATGTTTGCATATATAACATCCTCAAAAACATTTTTAGATTGTTTATAGATTAATTATTTCATTTATATATGCTGGAAAATGCCTTGGATTATTTCTAGATTAATTTTTGCATATATAACATGGTGGAAAGCATTTTTAGATTTCTTATAGATTAATGCTTTCATTTATATATGCTAGAAAACATCTTGATTGGATTTTGGATTATTGTTGTATATATATCATGGTGGAAAAAATCTTTTTTTGTTGCTTATAGATTAATGATTTCATATTGAAAAATGTTTGTTTTGTTACCTAGGAGATTATAATTAGAATAGTAATTAGAATAGAGAATGGTTCCTCAATCATGTTGGAAATTGTTTTAGAATTGCTTCTTATTTGATTTAAGATGCTTACTCTTATTTAGCTTTTTTTTTAAGAAAAAGAGATTGACGTAAGAAAGTTAGAAAACTATTCTTTTCCAAGCTAGAGTAGTTTGAAAGGATAAAGTGGTTTTAATATTTAATTTAATAGAAGATAGGAAGGTTTATCTTGTGGGCTTCTATGCTAGTATATGTTGAAAATATTTGAAGGTATATTGGTTTGGGAATTTTTTTAGGGTAGATTAAGTTTCTTTGTGCAATTGAAATTATTAGATTTTTTAAAGTATGTTTTTAAAGGAATTTTAATAATTTTTTGGTTATATGGAAGTAAACATCCTTTCTTGTGTCTTTGGGATTGTGGAAATCAAGGACAAAATTGTGGGATTTCTTTTAAATTCTTATGGCATAGGAATTATGGGGTTCCTATGTAAATTTTTAAAGGTGGAAGTGACTGTGAGTTACTTAATGATGTTGTTTCAAATATGGATTTGGTTTGGATATAAGTATGGTCTTACTTGTTTACTTTATGCTTTGCATATTTGAAATGTATCATATAGAAATTCATTCATATCTTCTTTATGAGTTGTCTTTATCCCTCCTAACCATACTTCTACCATGGAGAGCAAGGGATTTTCCAAAGAAAGTGGAGGACAGATGGATCTTTTTAGACATGATCAATGGATACTTTGCTATTGCCTATAAAGGAATTTCATTCACTTGGTGAAAGAGGATGTAATGTGAAGGATTGTATTGGGAAACTTGATGATATCAGCCCTTGTTGTCAATTTATTTCTTTCAAGTTATGTTGTATGAAGAAGTTTTCTTAAGATTTATTCAATGTAGAAAAGAGCACTTATGTTTCCTACTATTGGTAGACTTTTGTAATTATAGCAATATTTTCCAATGTTCATGTTGATGTTATCTTATTATAAAGAATGAACATATTGAATGTTTATCTCTTGTAATTATGCTTAGATTAATCATCATGGAAAAGATTTATATTTTCTATAATTGTAAGCTTATGCAAGAGAGATAAAGGGAGAGCTAAGATAAGTTTAATATTAGTATTTGGTGAGGGGTTTCCTTAAGGGATCTTTTCTATAATTTATCTTATTAAATGCAAACCTAAGGTAGTTACGGGGAGGTAACACCTAGGGTTATTGTATCCATGTGAAGACTATCATGCAAAGTGATAGATGCTTTGACTAACCATACCAAAGATGGTATAATAAAGCATTGAAGCTAGTAGTTCACCATAGAGGTACAACTGACTAAACCCAAAGGCATCACATACAAATGCACCAACATAGACAAGCTTATGTATGGTAGGGGAATTGGTGTTCCTCATCTAAATATTAAAAAGGAAAAATTCCTATGCTATGGTCAAGTTGTCTTGCATTCATGGAGAATTACAGGAAATGTGGGGTTACAATTGAAGCATCCTTGGTACCATGGAGGTATTCAAGGTAAACCCTAGTGCTTATGAGAGGTTGGCCTCTCCTATCCACTCAAGGGCATATGTAGCATTATGGACTCAAAATATGGTTATGCCTAGACAATGATGATCCATGGATATTCCTTGTGAACCTTGTCTGAGTTCCTTTACCTAAAAAAAAAATTATTTCTTGAGTTGGTTAGTTTTGGGTCATAATAGTTGGTTTCATATCTCTAGGTCATAGGACTAGAAGCTTCTTTAGAAATAACTTAGATATGATCTGACTTGATGATGACATTAGTAAGAGAGACCTTCCTTTGGGGATGACATCTTATGTGGAGTAATAATACCCATAAATATTATCAATGGATGATAATAATTTATTGTTAACACATAAGTAAGAGCATGAAAAATATTTGAGAATCATGGTTGAGTTGTTAAGAGAGAACCAGTTCTATGGAAATCTATCAAAATTGTAACTTTTATGTGCCAAAGGTGCAATATCTAGCATATATCATATCTAAATAAGGGATAGTTATGGATCCACAAAATATTGAGGTCATTATAAACTAGCCACCACCCACTAATGTGACTAAAGTGTAAAGCTTCATGGGCATGACAAGGTATTATAGGCATTTTGTAAAAGACTATTCTAAAATAGCCTATTATATAACCAACCTTCAAAGAAAAGGGAAGGAATACAAATGGATAGACAAGTGTGAGGCCACATTCAAGCTGCTTAAGCAAAATCTTACTACTAAACCTATGCTTAAAATTCTAGATCCTCAAGGGAATTTCTTAGTATGTACTACTGCTTCTTTAGAAGGTTTGGGAGGGGTGTTATCTCAGGATGAATCAATCGTACCATATGATTCAAGGAATATAAATAATCATGAGATAAACTACATGATTTAGAGCTAGCAGAGGTTGTGCATGCTCTTTTATTGGTAGTAGCTATTTGGTAATCCTTTTGAGTTAAGAACTGACCATCAGAACCTGATGTATATCTTTACTCAGTCTATGCTCAATGCATGACAAAGGAGATGGATCATGTTCCTAGAAAATTATGACTTTGGTATAGAGTATATAAAATCCAAGTAAAATAAGTTCATTTATGCCATGAGTAAAATGTATATAGCTACTTTAACCTATATTCATATGGCCTCAATGGACCAATGAGGAAAATGTAATCACAAGACTAGTATTGCAATGAAATTTGGTCTAAAATGGGAAGAAATCCTGTAAAGAAAAAGGATTTTGGCATAAAATATGGACTTTTATATTTTAAGTATAGGGTAGTTATACCTAAAATTGGTGATTTGATGAAATTTATCATGCAAGAGGTACATAGATCTCCTTAATCCACTCACCCTAAAGGGGTAAAGATGAGGGAGAACATGAAAAATAATTTCTTTTGGTTGGGTATGAGGAGAGATATCATTGATCTTATTGCTTGATGCTTAGAGTACCAAAAAGTGAAGCCTAAGCATAGACATACACAAGGGAAATTATAACCACATGATATGCCAATGCAAAAATGGTAGGTGATATCAATGGACTTCATAGTAGAATTACCTAAGACTAGGTTCAGTATGATGAAATCCTTATGGTAGTCAGTAAGTTGACCAAGGTTGCTCATTTTATTTTGGGGAACATCAAGGATGATGCTCTAGTAGTGGCTAATAGATTTTCCAAATAAATATTTAGGTTACATGGGTTTCCAAAAGTGATTATCTTAGATAGGGACTCTAAATTCACATTTGCTCTTTGGTAGGCTCTTCATTGTGAAGTGAGTACAAATGTAAACATTAATTCTACATACCATCCATAAATAGATGGATAAACAAAGAGGCTTAACCAAGTGCTAGAGGACATGCTTCACATGTACTACATGGACCAAAATTCTTGATGGGAAGACTTTTTGCATCGATTATAATTTGCTTATAATAATGGTCATCATGCTTCCTTGGGTATGGGTCCATTTGAAGCCTTGTATGGAAGGAGATGAAAAACACCTCCATCTTGGGATAATCCAGAGGATCAAGTTGTCATTAGACCATACACGGTTTGAGTGATGGATAAAAAACTTAGTATGATTAGACAGAGGCTTAAGAAAGTTTTTGATCATCAAAAGAGCTATGTTGATCTAAAACAATCATCTAGAGAATTCTCTATGTGAGATAAAATATTCTTAAGATTTAAACCCATAAAAAGTGGTATCAAGTCTTCTAAGTTGGATCCTTGATATGTTGGGCCTTTTAATATCACTGATAGGATCAACCTATTAGGTTAAATACTTGCCTTACCACCCAACCTATCAAAGATCCATGACACTTTCCATGTATCCCTGCTTAGGAAGTATATTGATGACCCTAATCATGTGTGGGATGTTTCAAAATTGTAGATGGAAAATCCATTAGGAATTAAAGTGATACCAATGAATATTCTAGAGTTTCATTCCAAAGTAATGAGGAAACAAACTCTATAACAATATAGGGTCCAATAGGACCAATATTCTAATAAAAGTGCCACTTGAAGGGAAAAAGTGGATAACATGAAAATACTTTTTCCTTATTTTTTGAATAAAAATGAAATTAATATTTATGGTAGAAAAAACACAGAGGACTATGTTTAGTCCAAGGGGGTTAGTATGTCATGACCCACCTTGGTAGGAATCATTTATGAGATGGACTATGTTACAAAACTTTATTTTGTAAACCCTTAAGGTAGGAAAAAACCAATAGTATTCCTTAAGGAAGGAACAACTCCACAAGTATATTATAATATAATAAATCCTTGGGTACCAAAATATCTATTCCTAGGTACCCCATGAGACTATGTATTGATAAATTATTTTTAATACTTAGCTTTGATGATTTTGAATGAATATATGCATCTATTATTTTGATTATTTCACATGAGTATGTAGTACTACTAATTTTATGTGTGGTTGTACGACTAGGTACTCTTGTATATGGACAAGGAAGTTTCCATAGGGAACGAAATACCATATTAAGGGAAATGATGGTGATGACTTGTTAATCAATAACTCAGGGTAACATGTATAAATACCTTTCATGTAGATGCATTACAATTTTTGTGTGCTCATGTTCGTACCATCGAGCTAGGAAGTTGCTTGCAATGAGTATCCTTAAACTAGGTTAGTGATAGCTTAGCCTATCTTAAAAAATTACCACCCACTTAAGGATAAAAAATTGGTGTAAAACATTGAGGGAATATTGAATTGAGAATTTTACCCTTGAGTGAGTTGATATGATAGCTTAAAGAATGAAAATATCCTTTAATGCTTAGATGGAATATATATCAAAGTCTACTATTAGTTTTATTAATCAACTAAATTATTTAATCAACTCATATGCTTTGTTTTAAAAAGGGTTTAAAAGAAAAATCTAAAGAATAAAAGTATCGTACCTCTCTTACCCCAGATAAAATATTATTTTTTGGTTCAAATATTGTTCCTCATAGAACTGAACACTTTTCCATTTTTTGGTGCTTTCAATGATGTAAAAGGATTAAAATGATTGTGTTATGGAGGTTATAGGTGTAGACTACACGAAGAACTATGTTGTGGCTTTTGATATGGATAACACATAATACTGTGACAGCCATAAAATTCGGACAACCTACTCGAATTCATGGCAGCTACTAATTCCACCATGTAAATTCAAAGAAAAAAGAATAAAAGTAATGTGCTCTTTAAATAGTCTTATGGAGGTTTTAAATAAATTTAGTATTTTTATTGTCAACGTAACATCATGAGCTTAAGGTGGTAATGCAATTATGGCCACCTTCCTCTCCAAGATATTTTGATAATAGCCTTGGAGTGTTACGAGCGAAAAGGAGGAATATTGTGCCTTGAAAAAGGAGGTGAAGGGGTAATTCACATGAGGAGGAAGAATAACATAGTGTGGGAAGAAGGACATGAGGTAGATTTTGGAGGAGCGCGGTCAAGTAGCTTTTAGACTTGGAGGAATGCAATCAAGTAGCTTTGAGCTATTCATTTCTCTAATAATATTTTTACATGCTTAGAATCATTTTTCCATGCTTGAGCCTAGTTTGTGGTTTTGATTTCAATCTAGATTAATCCTTAGCTCTTTACCCGATATTTGTTTGAAAAAATATTTTTGATTGATTTTGGTATGCCTTAATCTAATAGTTCAATGTTTGCATATATAACATGCTAGAAACTATTTTTAGATTGCTTATAGATTAATGCTTTCATTTATATATAGTGGAAAAAACCTTGGATTACTTCCAAATTATGTATGCAAATATAACATGCAAGAAAATATTTTTAGATTACTTATACATTAATGCTTTTATTTATATATGCTGGAAAATGTCTTTAATTGCTTCTAAATTAATGTTTGCATATATAAAATGCTAGAAATTATTTTTAGATTAATTATAGATTAATGCTCTCATTTATATATGATGGAAAATATCTTGGATTGCTTTTGTATTAATGTTTGCATATATAACATACTGGAAAATATTTTTGCATTGCTTATAGATTAATGCATTCATTTATATATTCTATAAAATGTCTTGGTTGACTTCTAGATTATTGTTGTATATATATCATGCTGGAAAAATATTTTTATATTGCTTATAGATTAATGCTTTCATATTGGAAAATGTTTGTTTTGTTACCTAGGAGATTCTAATTAAAATAGAGAATAGTTCCTTACTCATGCTGGAAATTGTTTTGGAATCACTTCTTAGTATGCTTTGATTAAGACACTTACTCTTCTTTAGCTTTTTTTTAAGAAAAAGAGATAGACGTAAGAAAGTTAGACAACTATTATTTTCCAAGCTAAAGTAGTTTGAAAGGATAAAGTGGTTTTACTCTTTAATTTAATAGAAGATAGGAAGGTTTATCTTATGGGCTTCTATGCTAGTATAGGTTGAAAATATTTGAAGGTATATTGGTTTGGGAATTTTGTAGGGTAGATTAAGTTTCTTTGTGCAATTGAAATTATTAGATGCTATTAAAGTATGTTTTAAAGAATTTAAATAACTATTTGTTTATATGGAAGTAAACATCCTTTCTTGGGTCTTTGGGATTGTGGAAATCAAGGAAGGAATTGTGGAATTCCTTTCAAATTATTATGGCATAGGAATTATGGGTTTCCTATGTAAATGTTTTAAATGTGGAAGTGACTGTGAGTTACTTAATGAATGTTTTTTTGAATATGGATTTAGTTTGGAAAGAAGTATGGGCTTCTTTGTTTGCTTTATGTTTTACATATTTGAAAAGGATCATATAGAAATGCATTCATATCTTCTTTATGAGTTGTCTTGATCCCTCCTAACCATCCATTTACCATGGAGAACAAGGGATTTTTTTGAGAAAGTGGAGGATAGATGGATATTTTTGGACATGAAAAATGGAAACTTTATTATTGACTATAATCATTTGCAAGGATTAAGGAATCTCATTCACTTGGTTAAAGAGGGTGTAAAATGAAGGATTGTATTGGGAAACTTGATGATATCAGTCCTTGTTGTCGATTTATTCCTTTTAAGTTATGTTGTATGGAGAATTTTTCTTTAGCTTTCTTCAATGTAGAAAAGAACACTTCTACTTCCTACTATCGGTAGGCTTATGTGATTATAGAAATCTATTTATATTTTCATGTTGATGTTATATTATTATAAGGAATGAACATGTTGAATACTTCTCTCTTGTTATTATGCTTAGATTAAACACCAAGGAAAAGGTTTATATTTACTATAATTGTAAGCTTATGCAAGAGAGAGATAAGATAAGTTTAATCTTGGTGTTAGGTTAGGGGTTTCCTTAATGGCTCCTATATATAATTCCTCTTGTTAAACTCAAACCTTAGGTAGTTGCAGGGAGGCAACACCTAGGATTCTTATATCCATGTGAAGACTATCACATAGAGAGATAGATGATTTGACTAACCATCATGGATATAGTATGGTCAAGCATTAAATTTAGTATTTCATTATGGAGATGCAACTAAATAAACTCAAATGCATCATGCTCAAAGGCACTAGCATAAACATGCTTATGTATGGTAGGGGAATTGGCATTCCCCTTTCTCTAAAGATTGAGAAGGGGAAATATCTATGCTATAATTAAGTTGTCTTGCATTCATAGAGAATTGCAAGAAAGGTGGGGTGACCATTGAAGCATCCTTGGTACCATGGAGGTATTCAATGTAAACCCTAATGCTTACAAGATATTAGACTCTCCTATCCACTTGAGTGACATCTATAGCATTATGGACTCAATATATGGTTATGCCTAGATAATGATGATCCATGGATACTCCTTTTCCTTGTATGAGTTTCTTTCCCTTAAAAAAAATCTCTCTCTTAGGTTTGTTAGTTTTGGGTCATTATAGTTGGTATCATAGCTCTAGGTCATAGGACTAGAAGCCTCCTTGAAAAGAACTTAGATGTGATCTAACTTGATGAGTGACTTTAGCAAGAGAGACCTTCCTTTGGGGATGACATATTATAAGGATTAAGAATACCCATCAATATTTTTAGTGGATGATAATACTCTATTGTTAGCAAATAAGAAAGAGCATGATAGATATTTGAAAATCATGGTTGAGTTGTTAAGAAAGAACCAACTCTATAGAAATCTATCAAAGTGTTACTTTAATGTTCTAGAGGTGAAATATTTGGGATATATCATATCTACAAAAGGTATAGCTATGGATAAAAAAAATATTAAGGTCATTTTGAACTAGCCACCATACACTAATGTGACTAAAGTGTGAAGCTTCATGGGAATGACAAGGTATTATAGGCATTTTGTAAAATACTATTATAAAATAGCCTATTATATAACCAACCTTCAAAGAAAAGAGAAGGAATATAAATGGAAAAAAAGTGTGAGGCCACATTCATTCTACTTAAGTAGAAGCTTACTACTACACCTGTGCTTGAATTCTAGATCCTCAATGGAATTTCTTAGTATGTATTGATGCCTATTTGGAAGATTTAGGATGAGTGATATCTCAGGATAAATCAATCATAGCATGGGTCAAGGAATCTAAATAATCATGAGGTAAACTATTACATGCATTATTAGAGCTAGAAATAGTTGTGAATGTTGTTAATATTTAGTGGCACTATCTTTTAGGTAAGCCTTTTGAGTTAAGAATCGACCATCAGAGCCTGACGTATATCTTTACTCAGTGTATGCTCAATGCATAATAAAGGAGATGGATCATGTTCCTAGAAAAGTATGACTTTGTTATAGAGTATATCAAAGATAAGGAAAATAAGATCATTGATGCCTTGAGTAGAAGGTATATAGCTATTTTGACCCATAGTCACATGGGCTTAATGGACCAAGTCAGGAAAATGCAATCACAAGACTAGTATTGTAGTCAAATTTGGGCTAAAATGGAAAGAAATTCTAGAGAGAACAAGGATTTTGGCATAAAATATGGACTTTTATGTTTTAAGGATTGTTTAGTTATACATAAAATCAGTGATTTGAGGAGATTTATCATGCAAGAGGTATATATATATCCTTACTCCACTCACCCTAGAGGGGCAAAGATGAGAGAGAACATGAAAAAATAATTTTTTTTAGCTGGGTATTAAGAGATATATCACTTATTTTGTTGCTTGATGCTTGGAGTTCCAAAAAGTGAAGGCTAAGAATAGACATGCAATATGATAATTATACCCACATGATATGCCAATGTAGAAATAGCAGGTGATATAAATGGACTTCATAATAGAAGTACCTAAGACTAGGTTCAACATGATGTAATCCTTATGATGGTCAACAAGTTGACCAAGGTTGCTCATTTTATTTTGGGTAACATCAAGGATGATGCTCTAGTAGTGGCTAATAGATTTTCCAAAAAGATATTTAGGTTACATGGGTTTCCATAAGTGATTATCTCAGATAAATATTCTAAATTCACATTTGCTCTTTGGTAGGCTCTTCATCGTGCAGTAAGCCAAAAGGTAAATATTAGTTCTACATACCATCCATAAATAGATGGACAAACAAAGAGGGTTAACCAAGTGTTATAAGATATCCTTCAAATGTACTACATGGACCAAAAGTATTGATGGGAAGACTTTTTTCATCTAGTAGAGTTTGATTATAATAATGGTCATCATGCTTCCTTGGGTATGGTCCCACTTGAAGCCTTGTATGGAAGGCGATGCAAAACACCTCCATCTTGGGAAAATCTAGAATATTATGTTGTCATTAGATCATACATGGTTCGAGTGATGGAGAAACAACTTAGGATGATTAGGAAAAGGCTTAAGGAAGTTTTCGATCGTCAAAAGAGCTATGTTGTTCTAAAAATATCACCTAGAGAATTATCTATGGGAGACAAAGTATTCTTAATATTTAAACCCATAAAAAGTGTCATCAAGTATTCTAAGTTGGATTCCTGATATATTGGGCCTTTTGAGATCACTGATAGGATCAGTCTGGTAGCTTACAGACTTGCCTTATCACCCAAACTATCAAATATCAATGACACTTTCCATGTATCCCTACTTAGGAAGTATATTGTTGACCCTAATCATTAGTGGGATGTTTCAAAATTATAGATGGAAAATCCATCGGTCATTGAAGTGAGACCAATGAATATTCTAGAGTTTCATTCCAAATTAGTGAGTAAACAAACTCTATAACAATTTAGGGTCCAATAGGACCAATATTTTAATAAAAGTGCCACTTTAAGGGAAAAAATGGATAACATGAAAAGACATTTTCCTTATTTTTTTAATAAAAATGAAATGTAATATTTATTGTAGGAAAAACATAAAGAACTATGTTTAATCCAAGAGGGGTAGTATGCCATGACCCACCTTGGTAGGACTCATTTATGAGATGGACTATATTACAAAAAATTATTTTGTAAACCCTTAAGCTAAGGAAACACCAATAATATTCCTTAAGGAAGGAATAACTCCATAATTATATTATAATATAATCAATCCTTGGGTACCCAAATATCTATTCTTAGGTACCCTATGAGACTATGTATTGATAAATGATTTTTAATACTTAGTTTTTATTCTTTTGAATGGATACATGTATTTATTATTTTTATTATTTCACATGAGGATACAATACTACTAATTTTATGTGTCATTGTAGGACTAGGTACTCTTGTATGTGGATAAGGATGTTGCCATAGGTAATGAGAGACCATATTAAGGAAAATGATGGTGATAACTTGTTCATCAACAACTCATGGTAACATGTATAAATACCTTTCATGTAGATGCATTATATTTTTCTTGTGCTCATGTTCGTACCATTGGGCCAAGAAGTTGCTTGTAATGAGTCTCCTTAAAGTAGGTTAGTGATAGCTTAGCCTATATTAAAAAATTACCACCCACTTAAGGATAAAAATATGGTATAACACATTGATGGAATATTGAATTGAGCATTTTACCCTTGACTAAGTTGATATGGTAGCTTAAAGAATGGAAAGATACCTTTAATGCTTAGATAGAATATATATTAAAGTCTATTATTAGTTTGATTAATCAACTGAATGATTTAATCAACTCATATGGTTTGTTTTAAAAATGGTTTTAAAGCAAAATCTAAATAATAAAAGTAATGTGCTATTTAAATAGTATTATAGAGGTATTAAATAAATTTAGTATTTTTATTGTCAACGTAACATCATGAGCTTAAGGTGGTAAGGCAATTATGGCCAACTTCCTCTCCAATATCTTTTGATAATAGCCTTGGAGTGTTATGAGTGAAAAGGATGAATCTTTGTGTCTTGAAAAAGGAGGTTAAGGAAGAAGTCGCATAAGGAGGAGGAAGAAGGATGTAGTGTGTCAAGAAGGAAATGAGGTAGTTTTTGGAGGAGCACAGTCAAGTAGCTTTTAGACTTGGAGGAACGCAATCGAGCAACTTTGAGCCGTTCATTTCTCTAATGATATTTTTACATACCTAGAATCATTTTATCATGCTTGAGCCTAGTTTGTGGTTTTGATTTCAATCTAGATTAATCCTTAGCTCTTTACCCAATATTTCTTTGCAAAAATATAATGTTGGAAAAGTATTTTTGATTGATTTTGGTATGCCTTAATATAATAGTTCAACATTTGCATATATAACATGCTAGAAAACATTTTTAGATTGCTTATAGATTAATTCTTTCATTTATATATATAGAAAAACACCTTGGATTACTTCCAAATTATGTATGCAAATATAACATGCAAGAAAATATTTTTAGATTACTTATACACTAATACTTTTATTTATATATGCTAGAAAATGTCTTCGATTGCTTCTAAATTAATGTTTGCATCTATAACATGCTAGATAAGGTTTTTGGATTGATTTAGATTAATACTGTCATTTATATATGCTGGAAAATATCTTGGATTGCTTTTGGATTAATGTTTGCATGTATAAAATGCTGGAAAATATTTTTGCATTGCTTATAGATTAATGCATTCATTTATATATTCTAGAAAATGTCTTTGTTGACTTCTAGATTATTGTTGTATATATATCATGCTGGAAAAATATTTTTAGATTGCTTATAGATTAATGTTTTAATATTGGAAAATGTTTGTTTTGTTACCTAGGAGATTATATTTAAAATAGAGAATAGTTCCTTACTCATGCTGGAAATTGTTTTGGAATCACTTTTTAGTATGCTTTGATTAAGATACTTACTCTTCTTTAGATTTTTTTTTTAAGAAAAAGAGATTGATATAAGAAAGTTAGACAGCTATTATTTTCCAAGCTAGAGTAGTTTGAAAGGATAAAGTGGTTTTACTCTTTAATTTAATAGAAGATATGAAGGTTTATCTTATGGGATTCTATGCTAGTATAGGTTGAAAATATTTGAAGGTATATTGGTTTGGGAATTTTGTAGGTTAGATTAAGTTTCTTTGTGTAATTGAAATTATTAGATGTTCTTAAAGTATGCTTTTAAATAATTTAAATAATTGTTTGTTTAGATGGAAGTAAATATAATTTATTAGGTCTTTGGGATAAATCAAGGAAGGAATTGTGGGATTCCTTTTAAATTATTATGGCATAGGAATTATGGGGTTCCTATGTAAATATTTTAAATGTGGAAGTGATTGTGAGCTACTTAATGAATGTTGTTTTGAATATGGATTTAGTTTGGAAAGAAGTATGGGCTTATTTTTTTGCTTTATGTTTTGACTATTTGAAAGGGATAATATATAAATGCATTCATATCTTCTTTATGAGTTGTCTTGATCCCTCCTAACCATCCTTCTACCATGGAGAGCGAGGGAGTTTTTAGATAAAGTGGAGGATAGATGGATCTTTTTAGATATGATCAATGGATACTTTGTTATTGCCTATAATCATGTGCAAGGATTAAGGAATCTCATTCACTTGGTGAAAGAGCATGTAATGTGAAGGATTGTATTGGGCAACTTGATGATATCAACCCTTGTTATCAATTTTTTCCTTTCAAGTTATGTTGTATGGATATGCTTTCTTAAGCTTTCTTCAATGTAGAAAATAGCACTTCTATTTCCTACTATCGGTAGGCTTATGCGATTATAGCAATCTATTCCTATGTTCATGTTGATGTTATATTATTATAAGGAATGAACATGTTGAATGCTTCTATCTTGTTATTATGCTTAGATTAATCACCAAGGAAAAGGATTATATTTTTTATAATTGTAAGCTTATACAAGAGAGAGAGAGATAAGATAAGCTTAATCTTGGTGTTTGAGGAGGAGTTTCCTTAAGGGCTCTTATCTAGAATCCCTCTTGTTAAACTCAAACCTTATGTAGTTGTAGAGAGGAAACACCTAGGGTTCTTGTATCCATGTGAAGACTATCACATAGAGATATAGATACTTTTACTAACCATCATGGAGATGGTATGGTCAAGCATTAAAGTTAGTATTTTATCATGGAGGTGCAACTGACTAAACCCAAAGGCATCATGCTCAAAGGCACTAGCATAGACAAGCTAATGTATGGTAGGGGAATTGAAATTCCCCCTTATCTAAATATTGAGAAGGAAAAATCCCTATGCTATAGTTAAGTTGTCTTGCATTCGTAGAGAATTGCAAGAAATATGGGGTTACCATTGAAGCATCCTTGGTATCGTGGAGGTATTTGAGGTAATTCCTAGTGTGTATAGGATATTGACATCTCCTATCCACTTGAGTGGCATCTATAGCATTATGGAATGAATATATGGTTATGCCTAGATAATGATGATCCATAGATACTTCTTGTGAACCTTGTATGATTTCCTTTCCCTAAAAAAATATCTCTCTCAGGTTGGTTAGTTTTGGGTCATTACTATTGGTATCAGAGCTCTAGGTCATAGGACTAAAATCTTCCTTGGAAATAACTTGGATATGATATGACTTGATGAGTGACTTTAGGAAGAGAGACCTTCCTTTGGGGATGGCATATTACAAGGATTAAGAATACCCATTAATATTTTTAGTGGATGATAATACTCTGTTGTTAGCACATAAGATAGAGCCTGATATACATTTGAAAATCATGGTTGAGTTGTTAAGAAAGAACCAACTCTATGGAAATCTATCAAAGTGTTAATTTTATGTTCTAGAGGTGAAATATTTGGGCATATCATATCTAGAAAAGTGATAACTATGGATCAAAAAAACATTGAGGTCATTTTGAACTAGTCACCATCCACTAATGTGACTAAAGTGTGGAGCTTCATGGGCATGAAAATGTATTATAGGCATTTTGCAAAAGACTATTATAAAATAGCCTATTATATAACCAACCTTCAAAGGAAAGGGAAGGAATATAAATGGATAAAAAAGTGTGAGTCCACATTCAATCTGCTTAAGAAAAAGCTTACTACTACACTTGTGCTTAAATTCTAGATCCTCAAGGGAATTTATTAGTATGTATTGATGCTTATTTGGAATATTTAGGAGGAGCGCTATCTCAAGATGAATCAATAATAGCATATGAGTCAAGCAAGCTAAATAATCATGAGGTAAACTATTCTATGCATGATTAGAGCTAGAAATAGTTGTGAATGTTGTTAAGATTTAGTGGCACTACCTATTAGGTAAACCTTTCAAGTTAAGAACCGACCATCAGAGCCTGACTTATTTCCTTACTTAGTCTATGCTCAATGCATGATAAAGGATATGGATCATGTTCCTAGAAATGTATGACTTTGGTATAGATAATATCAAAGGCAAGGAAAATAAGGTCATTGATTCCTTGAGTAGAAGAAGGTATATAGATACTTTGACCTGTATTCACATGGGATTTATGGATCAAGTTAGGAAAATACAATTTTATGACTAGTATTGTAATGAATTTTGGCCTAAAATGGGAAGAAATTCTAGAGAGAACAAGGATTTTGGCATAAAATATAGACTTTTATGTTTTAAGGATAGATTAGTTATACTTAAAATTAGTGATTTGAGGAGATTGATCATACAAGAGGTACATAGGTCTTCTTACTCCACTCACCCTGGAGGGTCAAATATGAGGGAGAACATGAAAAATAATTTGTTTTGATCGGGTATGAAGAGAGATATCACTGATTTTGTTGCTTGATGCTTGGAGTACCAAAAAGTTAAGGCTAAGCATAGACATCCAACAAGGCAATTATACCCACATGATATACCATTGCAAAAATGGCAGATGATATCAATGGAATTCATAATAGAATTACCTAAGACTAGGTTCAACATGATGCAATCCTTATGGTGGTCAATAAGTTGACCAAGGTTTCTCATTTTATTTTGGGTAACATCAAGTATGATGCTCTGGTAGTGGCTAATATATTTTCCAAAGAGATATTCAGGTTACATGGATTTCTAGAACTGATTATCTTAGACATGGATTCTAGATTCACATCTACTTTTTGGAAGACTCTTCATCATCCAATGGGTATAAAGCTAAATATTAGTTTTGCATACCATTTATAAATATATGGAAAAATATAGAGGGTTAATAAAATATTGGAAGATATGCTCTACATGTATTTCATGAACCACAAGTCTTGGTGACAAGAATTTTTATATCTAGTAGATTTTTCTTATAATAATGGTCATCATGATTTCTTGGGTATGGTCCCATTTGAAGCCTTGTATGGTAGGAGATGCAAAACACCTCTACCTTAGGATAATATGGAGGATCAAGTTTTCATCATACCAAACATTGTTTGAGTGATGGAGGAATAAATTAGGATGATTAGGCAGAGGCTTAAGGAAGCCATTGATCATTAGAAGAGCTATGTTGATATGAAAAGATCACCCAGAGACTTCTCTATGGGAGACAGAGTATTCTTAAGAGTTAAACCTATGAAAAGTGCCATCAAGTATTCTAAGTTATACTCCCGATATGTTGGGCCTTTTGAGATCACTAATAGGATCAGTCTAGTGGCTTAAAGACTTTCCTTACCATCCAACCTATCAAAGATATATGACACTTTCCATGTATCCCTACTTAGAAAGTATATTGCTGACCCTAATCATGTGTGAGATGTTTTAAAATTGTAGATGACAAATACATCGATCATTGAAGTGAGACCAGTGTTGATTTTAGAGTTTCATCCCAAAGTGATGAGGAAATTAACTCCATAAAAGTGTAGGGTACAATGGGATCAATTTTCTGAGAAAAGTGCCACTTGGGAAAAGTGGATGACATAAATATATTTTTTCCTTGTTTATTTGAATAAAAATGAAATGTAATATTTATTGAAAGAAAAACACAGAGGACTATGTTTAGTCCAAGGGGGTAATATGTCATGACCCGCCTTGGTAGGAATAATTTATGATATGGGATATGTATTGACAAATGATTTTTAATACTTAGCTTTGATGATTTTGAATGGATATATGCATTGATGGAAATTTGAGCATGTTTTATTGTCATTGATGTCAAGAGTTTTGATGTCCTAATTTTATGGAATTAATGTCAAGAGGTTTGATTAATATCAAAAGGTTTGATGTCCAAGTTGGTTGATATGGCACATGAGGCATAAGGCAGCAAGGAAAAAGATAACTCCTTTCCATGGTGTTTGAGAAAAAATAATAAGGTTATTTGATGAATTTTTGCTAAGGTGATGGTGGTAAAAGTTTCCCCTTAAAGGCCTAAAAGAGTTTTAATATTTTAATTGATAAAAGGCCCAAAAGAATTTAGATATTTAAATTATAATATTTAAATTCATTTGAATTTAAATTATTATAATTAAAATATAATATAAATTGAAAGCCAAAGATGTTGGAGATGAATGTCTTCAAAGGCATATTAATAGTTAAAAGACTAAGGTGGAAAGTGTGTTCGATAATCGATAAATCATTCATCCTGTTCATTGATTGAATCACTACAGAGAGATAAGGAAAACATTTTTGGTTTATTTTTCTCAAGGTAAGCAAGGGATAAGGAGTGAAGGCTCCGTCTTCACTTCCCATCTTAGCGGATAGCTCAGATAGTGAATCCCTTGGTTCTAGAAGTAGGGAGATCTCGGGTTCGAGACACAACGATAGCAGAGAGTGAAGTTTTGTTTTAGAAGTTTTGGTGCCAGTGAAAGGGACAAAGGAGAATGGGCACAATAGTGGTCTCGTGTGAGTGCTTAGATCACATGGTAATTTTTCCGTGACTAATGTGCAGAATCAGAGGTAGTGAGGGTTAGATTCCCACAGAGGCAGTATGCAAAGAATTAATTTTTTGTTTAATTAAATTGATGCCTAAGGTCCTATGTTACAAGGTATGCACCTAACTTGGGAGGTATAAGGTTTTAAAATTATTTTATTTTTATCATCAAAAGGGGTTTTGAAATAATTTGGATTTTTGATCTAGTGAAGTTGTTAAGTGCCTTGGAATATTATTTTGAATGGTGGTTATGTTTCTTTTGGAAATGCATTAATGACAAGTAGGAGATATAAGGTGTAAATGAAAAATTATTTGTGTAATTTGTGATCTTGTTGGGTTGATTTAATTTGCAATATTAGTAGTTATAAGGTGTAAAATTGGTTTGAATTTTATTGTACCTTTTGCATTATGAAGAAGAGTATTTGTGGGATTATGATGAAACTTTAATGTATTTTCCTTGAGATCAAAAGAAGGGTTCTAGAGTATATTTTCAGATTTCACTGAGCACATTTTGGAAGGAATATTTTATGGATGTTTTGAAATAGATTGTTGTTATCTAACCCTTGAGTGGCACAAGGAGGATTGGTTGATTATAAGACAGGTTTTGAAGATATATCTCCATAAAAACAAAAGGTATGGGCACATCATCTTTGGTTTGAAATATTTGTTGGAATCAATATTGTGAAATATAAGGTGGAGTGAAAAGGATTGTTTGATAAGCATTGTTGGAAATATTTGAGTGAGTTCTATATGATTCATTGGTGAATGTTCAGAGAAAATTTGATATAGATATTGAATATTATTTGAGTTAGGGTTTGAGACCCACATTGTGCTTTTTGTTTGAAGAAGTATGAAAACACTTGTTTAAGGTTTTGTGAGCAAGTTGTGTTTCATTGATTGAATGATTGAGTGGAACTTCTTGAGCATTGGTTTTGAGTGATATTGAAAGTGAATGTGCAAAAATTAGAAATCATATTTGTGAAAGCAATAGACTTTTTGATTGAGTATAACATATTGAGTTTTTGATAGAGTACATAATTCTCTATATGTTCTAGAGGTTAATTTTTTTTTGTATAGAATATGTCTAAACTGCTTCAAGTTAAAGGAATTACTTTGAATATTAGACAAAGCATTTGATAGCATTATGAGGAAGATTTGATATTGATTGAGTATATTTTGTGAGCTATTTTGAGCATGTGTTAGAGCAATTTTGAGCATATGCTAGGGCAGATTTGAGTAAGTCTTGGTGAATACTTGAGAGCAGATTGAACAAGTTCTTGAGAGGACTTGAAGGTAGATTTGAGCACGTATTTGTGAAGACTCGAGAGTAGAGTTGATTGATTTATTTGTTCAAGCTTTGTGTTAAGGCTTGGGGCAGATATAAGCAGAGTTTATTGAGTGATTTTTTCAAGCTTTGCGTTAAGTCTTGGGGCAGATCTAAGTAGAGTTAATTGGTGATTTGATCAAGCTTTGTGTTAAGTCTTGAGGAGATATTTGAGATATATTTGTAAGAAAAGTTGTAAGAAAATATAGAGAAAATTTATACTAGACTTGGGACAAATTTTGGTGTATATTTGAGATATATTAGAAAGAAAGCTTTGGAGGTGATAGAGTAAAGAGGACAAAAATCTCCAATGGATAGAGATCCATTAGCTAGGGCAGTGAGGACAAAGGTATTTAGTAGATAGAGATCCATTATCTAGAGTAATGGGGATAGAAGTCTTCTAGAAGATCACCATCCAGAGCAGAAGGGAAAGAGTTCTCTTGTGGATAGAGTTCCACGATTCAAATAAGAGGGAAAATAATTCTCTTATGGAGTGTGATCCACAAATCATATGGGAAGATAGAGTTCTTCTATGGAGAGATATCCATTAACTAGTTTAGGAGATAGAGGTCTCCTGGATTAAGTTCCATGAACTAGAGAAAAGGGGAAATAGTTCTCCTATGGAGAAAGATCCACAAAATAGAGCATAGGGGATTGGTGTCTCCTTTGGACAGAGGTCCATAAACATTGTAATAGGGAATTGATTTCCAAGATATTTGTTGAGAAAATTTAGTAGAAATATTTTCTCCATGGAGTAGCCCACATTGGGTGAACCACATTAAATTGGTGTCTCTATTGTGTGTGATTATTTATGCATTGCTTTGATTACTTCTATTGATATTTCCATTGATAATATTGGATAATATTATTTGGGAAATAAAAGTGAAAGTTGATCTTATACTATTCACACCCCCTCTCAGTATAAGCTTGTATTCTTCAATTAGTATCATAGCAGGTTCCTTTGGAAGTGTTTAACAGCTTGAATGAAAAGTATACAAGAATACAGATGGCATATCAGAGTGGATATTCAAAAAATAAGGCACCATTATTCGATGGGAACAATTATGCTTTCTAGATCATAAGAATGAATACTTACTTGATGGCACAAGGGTATGAGACATGGAAAGTAGTTGAGGATGGATACACACCTCCAGCTAGTCCTCCTATTGATAAATATGGTAAGACCCTACATATGTATAATTTAAAGGCAATGAATGTAATCTTAAATGGTTTACATGAAGTAAAGTTTGTAAAAGTTATGCATTGTGAATCATTAAAAGAGGTTTGGGATAAACTAAAGCAAACATATGAGGGAGACAAAAAGTTCAAAATGGCAAAATTACAAAATCACAAAAAAACATTTGAAGACTTAAAGATGAAATAAGAGGAAAATATTATTACATACTTACTTCATGTGGATGAGGTTGTTAACACCATGCGAGGACATGGATTTAAAATAGAAATAAATCTTATGTTGCTCAAAAGGTTTTAAGGTCACTCCCTATGAGGTATAATGAAAAGGTTTCAGCCATAGAAGAAACAAGATATATTGAAATTTTGACTATGGATGAGTTGCATGGAACTCTCACAGCTTATGAGATGAGAATAGTAAATTATACCATTCCCAAGAAAGAGGTGGTCTTAAAATAGCAAAGAAGACAAAATATAAGAATCCAGATTCAAGTTATGAGTCATCCAGTGATGAAGAAGCAAACTATGGTAGAAAGAACAAGAAAGACTCAAGAAAGCACAAAGGTACTAAAATAGTTAAGTGTTTCAATTGTGGAAAATATGGTCACTATGCATCTAACTATCTAGAATCTGGAAGTAGTAGTAGTGAAGAGAAATAATATCATAAGAGAAAAGAAGCAAGCAAATCAGGTATGGAAAGAAAAATAGGTATGGACAACACAAGCATGAAAAATAATTTTTTAAGAGGCATAAGAAGAGTTTTTATGCAGATAAGATAGGTAAGGTTGTTAGAGTAATATTCCATTCTTTGGGATATTTACCCTTTTACTAGGTAAAATAAGCTATTATATTGCATTACACTAGTTTAGTAGATTATTACATTTACTTTGTACTAATTACCATGCAAATATTTACTATTTTAAAATATCTGATGGTAGATAGGTTAATTCCTAAATATATTATGTTATCAAATCCTAACCTAACTCTACTTCTCCTACAACGCGTTTGTTAGCGTGGATTAAGGAGATTAAGTTAGTATTACTATTTTGTTTCCTATTTAAACATTAGTCCTATGCTAATGTTTGGTTAATGAATTATTTGGTTTTTGCTCAATTGTGTTAATCATTTTACCACATTGGCATCAGAGCCAGAGGGAGCAGGAGGGATAAATAGCATCGAAATACCTTCATTTTGCTAGAGAATGCGAAGGCACACCTTCGTTCCACCAAAGAAGGCAAAGGCAATCACTAGTGACTTTAATTAATTTTTTTTCCATTCCTATAGTTTGATCCTTTGTTTTGATTAATAAAATTACCCGGAGGCATAGGAGGTAGGATATTCCTAATTTTTTGGGCCACCTCGATAGGCATTGAGGTCCATAGTACAGGGTCAAGGGAGGGCCCACAGGAGCTTGACCGGCCAAGTCCAACTCCTCGACCAGTCCCAGGGCCCGAGGGACTACCTGTAGGTCAGCCCGCAGGACCACATATCTAATAGCAGGTGGCTGTCAGACCTGTTAGGTCCACCCTGATTGAATGGCAAGTGGCCCTCCCAAACATCGATGACCAATATCCGAGAGGGTAGGCGGCCCTCCAATCCTTGGTGACTAGTAGACAGGGCCTTCGAGGCAGTGCCACCCCAATCGAAGGGTAGGCACGTCCTCCCTGACACCTATAACTGGTGACGTCGATAGGAGGGCAGGTACACCCTCCCAGGCAACCAACCCCTCCATGAGGGTTGGAGCATCCTCGAGAGACCTTCAACCGATAGGATGTGGCCTACATTAATGATCGTAAAGCGAGGGTAGGTGCGCCCTCCTTATCTATCGCCTGGACTACCAACCACCTAACAACCTGATAGGGGCTGATAGTCTATCAAGATTGCCACCTGAACCCTAATAGCTAAATGACACTGACTCTAAGGCCATATAGATCTTGGAGGTGATGTGATGACCGATCAGAGAGGACAAGAGTGCCCTCTATCGGCACCAACACGTACTCATATCGCACTATGACACATGGACCAACCAGGACAAGGACTGACACGTGGCAAACAACCACTAGATAAAAATAGCATAGAACACATGAGTGAAATGTGGTGGACAGGCCACGCATCACTCGAATGGATAGGACACGTGGGCAACATGTGGCAAAAAACCATGCATCATCGAACCAAACTGGGACACGACACGTGGCGATGGTTGTGCCACATGACAGCGACAAAAAGGAGGGTGGGGAGGACTAACTACCCACATGCAGTAAACCAAGTAAGGGCTTCAAATCCCTTTTATGACCCATAATACTCCTCGCATGGGCGATGTTGGATAAATCCCATATTTTTTTCCCCTGCCCGCGTGAGGGAAGAAGGGAAAGGGATTTTATTCCCTTCCCTTTACGTTGGGCCCTCTAGCTTGACTGGTTGATCGGGTCAGGCTAAGGCCATAAGTGGGGAGTCACAAGATCGACTCCCGCCACGTATTAAAAGGTATTTTGTTTGCCTTAATACCACGCCAAGAGGCGCATATTTTTTAAAGGTAAATTCTTTTTTCTTTTGTGTTTTTTTTTATTATTTTTTTTAAGTATTTTTTTTAATAATTTAATATTTCTTAGCTTAAAATCATTTTTTTTATATTAAAGTGATTTTTACAAGAAATTTTTTATTATTAATTAAATTTTGCTTAAAGTAATTAAATTAATGCACTAAATATTGAAAGGATCTATTCTTTTTTGCAACTTTCAAATTCAAAGGTGCTTGTGTTTTCTCACAAAATGGAGATATGAGACATAGCAAGAGCACATTTTTTTTTGCAAATAGAAAACTCTTCTCAAACCTTGTTAATTAAGCATACAAAAGAGAGGATCAAACTTGAATTCTTTCTTGCAAATTGGAAAACAAGGAAACTTAAAAACTTGCAAAAGATCAATATTGAAAGTGTGCATTTGTTTTCTCAAAAGGGGATGTAAGACATAAAATTGCACATATTTTTTTTGCAAAATTGAGAAGAAATTGAAACCTTGGGTCCATAAAAACCAAGTCGTTTATCGACTGGTCTGGAAGCCTTTCAAAAGTGGTTCGTGTGTCGACTTATCTTGAAAGGAGTGCTATTTGTTAAATTTGCAAAACAAAGGGGGGAAAACAAGAAATTGTATTTATTTTGCAAATTTGTAACACAAAAGTGAGGAGCACTTTAAAACAAATCAAAACTTTTTTATTTTACAAAATCAGAAAATAAAGGCAATTGTTTATTGTCATATTATTTACAAAATTGTAAAACTAGGAGGAGACATAAAATATCAATTTTTTGCACAACACAAATCCACATTTTGTTGCAAAAATTAAAAGGTGCATTTTTTATTTTACTCGACACCTTCAGTGGCAACTTATGTGCATTTTTAGTTGCATCCGACACCTAAGTGATAAGAATTTTGAGGGTATTCTTATTTTATTATTGCATTATTTCTTTTTGCAATTATAAGTCATAGAATCAAGAACACACTAAACCCCAAAATTTCACAAATTTGTGTAAATCCTTGTACATATTTAAGGCCAAAATTAATTGATATTCTCTCCTAAATAAAAACCCCTAATTCACTCTTATTTGTTTGGCTTAATTTCCTCAAACTGATTATTCCTCTTCAAGAGGATTTTCAGGCAAGTGCCATTAAATATTTGTTTGAGTGAATTATATTTTGGTACTCTTTTAGGGTAATCAAAATAAAGAACAAGTTTTTTTGAAAATAAGGAACCTTAAAAAGTTGCAATCCTTTGCACTAAGGGGGGATAATTCCTTTCTTCCTCCAAAACACATATTTTTGACAAGAGGGAAATAAAACCTATAAAGGCAATCATAAAAGTAGAAGTCATAAAAATTATACCTTTTCTTTTAGACTTCATAATAGCAACCATGCTTGAAGTACTTGCAATAAGGAAGGATGATTTGGTGAAATTTTTGATAAAATTTCCTAGAAATCATAGTTTTGCTAAAAATGACAACCAAGACACCATTTAGTTTTGGTTCAAAAACAAGCAAAACAAGAAAGACAAAGGCACAACACAGAAGCAAATAAAAGGTAATATTGCTAGTGAAGTGTCTAGTTCCAATTCTAATTCTGGTTAAAAAAAAAAGCACACAAAGTGCTTATTGCTAAGACAGTATTGAAGAGGGAAAACACATTTGTTACCTTGGTAAAAGGAGCATTTCCTCTCTATCCTCTTTTAGGCTTCATAAATACCATAAGTTTTTGTTTGAAGTACTTGTAATAAAGGGGTGTTTGTACCTCTTTTAGGCTTCATAAATAGCAAACTCTCATTTTTTGAAGTTCTTGTAAGAAAAGGAGGTAATTTTCTGGTGTAAAATTGCGTACGAGGCAATATTTGTAAAATCCTTCACAAAGCTTCTTAAGTTGCACATATTTTGCAATTAAGGGGGGATATACTTTCTTTTATTCACAATTTTTTGTAAAAAGAGAAGAAGACTTATAAGGGTGCATTTTCGGTAGCAACCGACACCTTAGTCATACTTCTTTCAAAAATTAATTACAACATATTTTGCAACAAGAAGGGGGGAACTTATAAGGGTGCATTTTCGACAGCGACCGACACCTTAGCTACCTTATATTTTACAAAATCATATTGTAAATGAATGAACCTCTTATGAAGTGATCTATTCTACTACACCTAGCGATTGTAGCGGTTGGTTACCCATGCAATTTGGTTGGATGATGAGATTACTATAAGGACATTCGTTGATGTGAAGACAAAGTGAGGAATGATGCACTTTTTGCTTAGAAGCAGCCAGAGTACTATGACAGAACAAGAACCAGCAAATCAACATATTTTTTATTGTATTGGGATAGTTATATACATTATCCAAATAATGTAATAAGGGGGGATGTTAGAGTAATATTCCATTCTTTGGGATATTTACCCTTTTACTCCACTAGGTAAAATAAGCTAGTATATTGCATTACACTAGTTTAGTAGATTATTACATTTACTTTGTACTAATTACCATGCAAATATTTACTATTTTAAAATATCTGATGGTAGATAGGTTAATTCCTAAATATCTTAGGTTATCAAATCCTAACCTAACTCTACTTCTCCTACAACGCATTTGTTAGCGTGGGTTAAGGATATTAAGTTAGTATTACTATTTTGTTTCTTATTTAAACATTAGTCCTATGCTAATGTTTAGTTAATGAATTATTTGGTTTTATTTCAATTGTGTTAATCATTTTACCACAAAGGTTTCAAGTGATAGTGATGAAATATCCTCAGATAGTGAAGAAGAAGAAATTTTATTTTTGGCAATAGAATATGAAGGAAGTGATCCTATTGAAGATAATTTTGAAAAATGTGAAGATGATATCGAAGACAAAGAAGTAGAAAAAGAATTAGAAGATGAAGAGGAAGGAGTAGTAGATCTAGAAGATGAACTTATTTTTGCTCTAAAAGAATTGAAAAATATCAGAAAGTAGAATTCAAGATTCAAGGCTCAATTTCAAGAATGTGATGAAGAGAAAGGAAAGCTAATACAAGATCTAACAAACTCAATAACTAAGACAAGGAGATTTAAAGAAAATTTATAAGCAAAAGTATTAGAATGTGAGAGATTAGAAAAAGAAGTAGTTTCTCTAAGGAAGGAAATGGAAGATTCTAAAGACAAGCTACATAGGTTTTAGAAAAGTTCAAAGACTATGGATAATATTATCAATGCACAAAGACCTTCATATAACAAAGTAGGACTTGGTTTTGAAGAAAGACGAGAAACAAGAAGAAGGTTCAAGCTCAAGATCCAAAGAGGAAGAAGCTTCAAAAGAAGAGAGTGAAGGAGAAAGTGAGACTTATGTGAATAGAAGTTTCACCAAGAAAGGAAACAATGCACAAACAAGAAATAGGGAATATCACAGGGAATAGAGGATTAAGAGACCAATGGGTCCAAGGAAAGATTTATTCAAAGGATATTGTTTCTCATGTAACAATTTTGGTCACAACTATGCATTTCAGGACTCATGGAAAGGAGTATGGTATTACTAAGAGGAACTTCAAAGATGGACATTTATTTCAAGGGTATTGCTACTCTTGTAATTGATTTGGTCATAAAGCAATTCACTATAGGGTTCATGACAAAAATAGGTATGGCTTCACCATGAGGAGCTTCAAGATATTTGCACCTTAAAGTAACCAAAATATTTAGTGTTATAAGTGCAATAATATTGGGAATAATGCCAAGTGGTGTAGAACAGAGTTTCTAGAGCTTCCAAATACAATCAAGAACAAGGATACTCAAAGGGATCAAAAGGGTATGTCGAGAAAGAAGGTTGACAAAGTAAAAGAGAATTGTATGCTGGGAGTAATTTTACTCCCACCCCAAATTTTAATCACCTAAATGAGGAGGTGGGGAGGGCGCTAATCTAAGAGTCTTATATTTAGCCTCAAAGGTTACCCTTTGCCATTTATGTCAAAGTGGGAGAGATTTGAGTTAGGGGGAGAGCATTCAGTCAGGGGGAGCAGTTTCTCAAGGGGAGCAGAATTGAAAAAGGTAAAAGGAATGCTTAAGGATAAAGGGTTGCCATTAATGATAAATTGGGATATTGTTATAAATTTGAGCATGTTTTGTTTTCATTGATGTCAAGATTTTTGATGTCCTAATTTTATGGAATTAATTTAAAGAGGTTTGATTAATATCAAAAAAATTTATGTCCAAGTTGGTTGATATGGCACATGAGGCATAAGGTAGCAAGGAAAAAGATAACTCCTTTCCATGGTGTTTGAGAAAAAATAATAAGGTTATTTGATGAATTTTTGCTAAGGTGATGGTGGCAAAAGTTTCCCCTTAAAGGCCTAAAAGAGTTTTAATATTTTAATTGATGAAAGGCCCAAAAGAATTTAGATATTTAAATTCTAATATTTAAATTCATTTAAATTTAAATTATTATAATTAAAATATAATATAAATCGAAAGCTAAAGTTTTATTTTTAAATGTGTCGACGTTGGATAAGAATGCCTTCAAAGGCATATTAATATTGCAAATACTAAGGTGGAAAGTGTGTTCAATAATCGATAAATCATTCACCCTATTCGTCGATCGAATCACAGTAGAGAGAGAAGGGAAAAAGTTTTGGTTTATTTTTTCAAGGAAAGCAAGGGATAAGGAGTGAAGGTTCCATATTCACTTCTCATACGAGTGGATAGCTCAAATAGCAAATTCTTTGGATCTAGAAATAGGAAGATCTTGTGTTCGGGACACGACGGCTATAGAGAGTGAAGTTTTGGCACTAGAAGAATGGACAAAGGAGAATGGGTGCAATAGTGGCATCGTGTGAGCACTTAGGTCACACAATAATTTAGCCATGGCTAAGGCACAGTGGCAAAATCCATGAGGGTTTGATTCCCACAGAGACACCGTGTAAAACATTAATTTTTTGTTTAATTAAATTTATGCCTAAGGTCCTATGTTACAAGGTATGCACCTAACTTGGGAGGTATAAGGTTTTAAAATTATTTTATTTTTACCAATAAAAGGGGTTTTGAAATAATTTGGTTTTTTGATCTAGTGAAGTTGTTAAGTGCCTTCGAATATTATTTTGAATGGTGGTTATATTTATTTTGGAAATACATTAATGACAAGTAGGAGATATAAGGTGTAAATGAAAAATTATTTGTGTAACTTGTGATCTTGTTGGGTTGATTTAATTTACAAGATTAGGAGTTATAAGGTGTAAAATTTATTTGAATTTTATTGTACCTTTTGCATTATGAAGAAGAGTACTTGTGGGATTATTATGAAACTTTAATACATTTTCCTTGAGATCAAAAGAAAGGTTCTAGAGTATATTTTCAGATTTTACTGACATATTTTTGAAGGAATATTTTATGGATGTTTTGAAATAGATTATTGCTATCTAACCCTTGAGTGGCACAAGGAGGATTTATTTATTATAAGACATGTTTTGAATATATATATCCATCAAAACAAAAGGTATAGGCACATCATATTTGGTTTGAAATGTTTGTCGAAATGAATATTATGAAATATAAGGTGGAGTGAAAATGATTGTTTGATAAGCATTGTTGGAAATATTTGAGTGAGTTCTATATTCTTAATTGGTGAATGTTTAGAGAACATTGTGCTTTTTTTTTAAGAAGTATGAAAACACTTGTTTAGGGTTTTGTGAGCAAGTTATGTTTCATTGATTGAATTATTGAGTGAAACTTCTTGAACATTGGTTTTGAGTGATATTAAAAGTGAATGTGCAAACATTAGAAATCATATTTGTGAAAGCAACACACTCAATGATTGAGTAGAAGAGATTGAGTTTTTGATAGAGTACATCATTCTCTATATGTTCTAGAGGTTAAACAAATTCTAGATAGAATATGTCTAAACTGCTTCAAGTTAAAGGAATTAATTTAAATATTAGACAAAGCATTTGATAGCATTATGAGGAAGATTTGAGATTGATTGAGCATATTTTGTGAGTTGTTTTGAGCATGTGTTAGAGTAGGTTTGAGAATATTCTAGGGAATATTTGAGAAAGTTTTTGTGAAGACTTGAGAGCAGATTGAGCAAGTTCTTGAGAGGAATTGAAGGTAGATTTGAGCAATTCTTTGTGAAGACTTGAGAGTAAAGTTGATTGATTTTTTTTCAAGCTTTGTGTTAAGGCTTGGGGTAGATCTAAGCAGATTTGATTGAGTTATTTGTTCAAGATTTGTGTTAAGGCTTGGGGTAAATATAAGCAGAGTTTATTGGTGATTTGATCAAGCTTTGTGTTAAGTCTTGAGGATAGATTTGAGATAGATTTGTAAGCAAATTTATGAGCAGAGATAGAGAAAATTTATACAAGACTTGGGACAAAGTTTCATGCAAATTTGAGGTAGACTTAAAAGTAATATTTGGAGGTGATACAGTAAAGAGGATAGTAGTATCCAGTGGATAGATATCCATTATCCAGGGCAGTGAGGACAAAGGTCTTCAGTGGATAGAGATCCATTAGCCAAAGCAGTGGGGACAAAAGTCTTCTAGAAGGTCACCAACCAAAGAAGAGGTGAAAGAGTTCTCCTATGGATAGAGTTCCATGAACCAGAGAAGAGGGAAAAGAGTTATCTTATGGAGTGTGATCCATGAACCAGCTAGGAAAATAGAGTTCTTCTGTGGAGAGAGATCCATAAACTATTTGGGGAGATAGAGGTATCCTGGATCAAGTTCCATGAACCAAAGAAAAGGGGGAAGAGTTCTTCTATAGAGAGATCCACAAATCAGAGCATAGGGAACTGGTGTCTCCTTTGGATAGAGTTCCATAAATAGTGTAATAAGAAATTGATTTCCAAGAGATTTGTTGAGAAATTTTAGTAGAAATATTTTCTCCCCGGAGTAGCCCACATTGGGTGAACCATGTTAAATTTGTTTCTCTATTGTGTTTGATGATTTATGCATTGCTTTGATTATTGCTATTGATATTGCCATTGATAATATTGGATAATATTGTTTGGGAAAGAAAAGTGAAAGTTGATCTTATACTATTCACCCCCCTTCTCAGTATAAGTTTGTGTTCTTCATGCATTTACTATTTTTATTATTTCACATGGGTATGTAGTACTACTTATTTTATGCATGGTTGTAGGACCATATACTCTTGTAGGTGGACAAGGAAAATGCCATAGGGAATTAGAGACCATATTAAGGGAAATTATGGTGATGACTTGTTCATCAACAAATCAAGGTAACATGTATAAATACATTTCATGTACATGCATTACATTTTGCTTATGCTCATGTTCACACCATTAGGCCAAGAAGTTGCTTGTAATGAGTCTCCTTAAAGTAGGCTAGTGATAGCTTAGCCTATATTAAAAAAGGACCACCCACTTAAAGATAAAATTATGGTGTGAAACATTGAGGGGATGTTGGATTGAGCATTTTACCCTTGAGTGAGTTGATATCGTAGCTTAAATAATGAAAATATACCTTTAATACTTAATATGGAATATAAATTAAAATCTATTATTAGTTTGACTAATCAACTGAATGATTTAATCAACTCTTATGGTTTGTTTTAAAAATAGTTTCTAAGAAAAATATAAATAATAAAAGTAGTGCGCTATTTAAATAGCCTTATGGAGGTATTACATAAATTTAGTCTTTTTATTATCAACATAACATCATGGTCTTAAGGTGGCAATGCAATTATAACCACCTTCCTCTCCAATATTGTTTGGTAATAGCCTTACAACATCACAAGTGAAAAGGAGGAATATTTTTTTCTTGAAAATGATGTGAAGCGAGAAGGTGTAGGAGGATGAGGAAGAAGGACATAGTGTGGGAAGGAGGAAGTGAGGTGGAACTTGGAGGAGTGCGACCGAGTAGCTTTGAGGTGTTCATTTCTCTAATGATATTTTTACATGCTTAGAATTATTTTCCTATTTTTGAGCCTGGTTTGTGGTTTTTATTTCAATCTAGATTGCTCCTTAGCTCTTTACCCAACATTTGTTTGCAAAAATATAATGCTGAAAAAAAAAAATTCATTTATTTTGGTATACCTTAATCTAATAGTTCAACGTTTTCATATATAACATGCTGGAAAATAATTCTATATTATTTATAGATTAATGCTTTCATTGATATATGCTGGAAAACATCTCAATTTGCTTCCAAATTAATGTTTGCATATATAACATTATAGAAAATATTTTTAGATTGATTATAGATTAATGCTTTCATTTATATATGCTAGAAAATATCTTGTATTATTTTAAGATTAATGTTTGCATATATAACATGCTGAAAAACATTTTTAGATTGCTTATAGAGTAATGCTTTCATTTATATATGCTAGAAAATATCTTGGATGGCTTCTAGATTAATGCTTGCATATATAACCTGATGGAAAACATTTTTAGATAGCTTATAGATTAATGCTTTAATTTATATATGTCAGAAAACATTTCGGTTGGCTTCTAGATATTGTTGTATATATATCATGTTGGAAAAATATTTTTAGATTGCTTATAGGTTAATGCTTTCATATTGAAAAAAATTGTTTTGTTACCTGGGAGATTGTAATTAAAATAGAGAATGATTCCTTATTCATGCTAGAAATTATTTTGGAATTGGTTCTTAGTATACTTTGATTTAAGACACTTACTCTTCTTTAGCTTTTTTTTTTTTTTTTTAAGAAAAAGAGATTGACGTAAGAAAGTTAGACAACTATTCTTTTCCAAGCTAGAGTAGTTTGAAAGGATAAAGTGGTTTTACTCTTTAATTTAATGGAATATAGGAAGATTTATTTTGTGATATTCTATGCTAGGATAGGTTGAAAATATTTGAAGGTTAATTGGTTTGGGAAGTTTTTAGGGTAGACTAAGTTTCTTTGTGCAATTGAAATTATTGGATGTTCTAAAAGTATGATTTTAAGAGAATTCGAGAATTGTTTGTTTCGATGGAAGTAAATATCCTTTCATAGTTCTTTGGGATTATGGAAATCAAGGAAGGAATTATAGGATACCATTTTAGATACCACCAAAAATGCCACAGTCCTTTATCTATTTGGTTTGGATGGTCAATATCACCTCATGGCATAGGGAGTTTAGAATTTGCTATCAAATTTTAGCATAGGCCTTCCCATTTTATTATAGTTGGCATATTTATAGCATCATCTACTTGATATATTGAAGTATATTTAGGTCCTCTCATGCTTCTTAGCTCTGAATAAAAATTTTGCTCAAACTTCTTCCTTTAGGCTATATTTTCCTAGTGTAGTAAAATTTCATTATAGTTTGATGACTCATAGGGGTCTTCTTCTTGTAGGAGGTAAAGAACCTAGAAATAGTAGCCTTTTATAATAGGCATAGAGTACATGGAGGCAAATCCTATGGAATTTTTGGGCTCAAAGAGATCGAATACATAATTATTTTGAAGAGAAACTTTTCTTAGGGCTTTTGAAATGCTAAAAATGAGACTCTCCTTATATAAACTTCTCAAACTAGGAAAGTCATCAAAGTTGATCATCTAATCAACCCTTCTTTTGATCAATTCTTCTATGTCAATCCCATGGGATATAATTTTTCTCATGCAATTGAATTAGCAGTGGCATAATTATTTTCTATTTTACCTCATGCTTAGCCATGGTAATTGTCTCTTTAGAAATATAAACACTCTTGAGTGTTGATGGTAATCTAGGGAATGCTCTTCCCTAGTTTTTTTTTATGATTCTTGGACCTCCTAATTTGTGTGTTCTTCCTTAAAACATGCATGTGAGTATTTTCCCATTTCATGTTATTGCTTGCCTTATCCAATAGCTATATGATACTTAGATTTTATAAAATTTATTTAAATATCTCTTATTTACAATATGATACATGGTTTTAATTTTTTTGTGCACTAGATGTTCAACATGGAGCTCATTCATCAGAATATGTAATGTCCAAACCAAAATGACCCAAAATTTTGTTGTTTATTCCTATTTTTTGTTTAGAACATGTGAAATATTGTAGTTATGAGTTGATAGTTGAATATATTTGATATATGATGAGTTCCTAGGTCTACATGAATTATTGCATTGAAATCAAGCATTTAAAATTCATCTTCCATCAACAACTCTTATATTACCTCCTCTAGGTCTTCTAGCTACTATTTTATCTCCACTCTAAGGTAATCTATGCCATATTCAACTAGAATGACACTTTGCTCTTCAAGCCTCTCTATGTGATAGGGATTGTGTTTCTCCATATATATTTAGACCTTTCTTCTCTTATAGGGAATCATCATGTGAGTGTAATCCATAGATAGGTATCCCCCAAGTTTTGTTGTGAACTCCCTTGATAGTCATAGTCTAAATAGAAATAGAAGATCCACCACTATTACCTCCTAGATTACTAATATATATGAAACCTTATGTATCACCATTGGAACATCCTTCACTACTCCCACCATTTGTAGTAGGGTCTATTCTAGTTGCAATACACTAAAACTAGTCAAAGTGTATTTCATTCCTATTTCATCACAAATAACCTTAGGTATGACTATTCTAGCATCCCTAAAATAAACCATGTAATTGTGGCCATTCTATCCTTCCATACAGTAATAGCTCTCCTTGGAAGGACTTATTCTTAACATTTATTTATGTATTGGTGTTTGAATATCTAATGCATAACCTTAGTTTGTGATACCATTATATGTTGGTAATTGCACTTTATTGTTGGTTTATAATATGGTATTGCTTATGGATCTATGGTTGTAGGAATAGGCACCCATCTATGGATTGGTAGGGGACAACCACCCAGAGATGAGAGAATAAATTTTAGTAAATGATAGGTAATGACTTTTTCATTGACATTTCAAGGGTAAAGAACACCCATCATATAGATGCATGACCTTTGATTGCTATTTGGATACATCATTAGGCCATGATATTTCTATGACAAAGGAGTCATCCTTAGTAGGATTGGGGATAGCATGCTAATTATCTTTTAAATCCACTCCTTAAGTATAAAGCAATATAATATATCATGAATTTGATTAAGTCCTTGTTTTGCTTGTTTTGGAAGCATAGTTTTGATTAATTTAAAACCTTTGAAGTATTAATATGGTTAATAATATTAGTACTCAATTTAAATAAAAAATATATTAGTACTCAATATATATATATATATTTTTTTTGATTGGTAGAAAGGGTGTTGAAAGGTCCCTGAACCTTGTACAAGAGATATTACAAGAAATCCATAACGACCGAGGTGGTCCAAGAAGAAAGAAATAGAGAGCTGGCAAACCTCCACACTAGGGAAGGTGTCGCGAAATCGCGACCAAAATGGTGATGTCGCAAAATCGCTACAAGTTGCGCCGTAGATGCCAATAGAAGAAAGGAAGTCATGAAATCGTGACAAGAAGCACCATCGAAGCCGAAGAAGGGAAGAAGTTGCACCGTAGTACTCAATATATTAGTATCAATGTTAAAAATTAATATTAACAATTGATATTAATTGGTGACTGATTAACCCAATTACTTTATTATTAGCAATTAGCAATAAAATGGAAAAGAGGTGTTTCGAATGAGTGATTGGTTGTCTAAGATTGTATTTGCTTTATGATTTAAATTAAAATAAAGGAAAAGGTAATCAACCTTAGCAATTAAAATTAATATTAGAGCTTTCAATATTCCTTAAAATATAATGATGGAAATGATTTATTTAAAAATAATAATATTAGGTCTTTTTAAATTTGAGAAAGATGTTGCTCAAGTGAGTTGGCCATCTTTGTAGCGTAGGATACATTACCCTCATGCACTATGGATAGATGTGTGTGGGTGCCTTCATGTTTTTAACGGAGAGGAAGGAGGAAACATAGCAGAGTCATGGATGAATGAGTTGGAAACCTTATCTTTCATGAAGAATTACTCCTCTAAAACCTAGACTATGTGGGATACCATCCATATTTAGGATGTCACCCTAGAATGGCGGAACACATTTGGGACAGGTAAGAAGATCCAAGCTACATATATTTAATGGGATAGTTTCATTAGGTATTTAAATAAAATATTTATTTATAATTAGTTTTATGTAGAGAATTTTGAAGAATTCTCTACACTTTAGTAGTGTTCACTATCAATAGAAGTATACTTTCAAAGATATGTCAAACTCTTGAAGTATATTATGGAGTATGAGAAAAATGAGCAACTAAAGGTGCATAATTTCATCTTAGAGGTGGATCCCAAGATTAGGATATTAATAATTTTTCTCAAACCTAGAACTCTACAAAAGGCTTATGATTTGGCTAGACAGGAAGAGACCAATATTCAAACCAAAAAGTCCATTTTCAACTATTTAGTATTGATAGAGGTAGAGAGATAGGAGCTTAATAAAATAAAGAGTATAGAGTTTATGAAATTGGATAAGAAGCAAAACAACAAGAGCAAAGGGAACCCAAAGTTCAATAATAAGAACAATGGGA
Organism: Wollemia nobilis; assembly: GCA_028583015.1. Classification (NCBI taxonomy): domain Eukaryota; kingdom Viridiplantae; phylum Streptophyta; class Pinopsida; order Araucariales; family Araucariaceae; genus Wollemia; species Wollemia nobilis. The sequence goes on from JAQPPZ010016475.1 coordinate 2,043,561, forward strand.
GCCAAGGAAAATATAAGAAGAAATTTTAGAAAAAGGATAGCTCCAACCCTCAACCGCAGAAGCAAAATGATTCAACACAGAAATATGGAATAGGGGATAAAAGGTAGGAAAGATATTAGGCAGTCAATATAGGTTGCTACATATATGGTAGGACTCATTATGGCAATAAATATCCTCAAATACTAGAGTCAAGCAACTAAATAGAGGAGTAGCAATATAGGATCTATGACACTACATGAAATCAGAATCTGGATGGACAAGCAACACCCATGTTACTAAATGGTTAGTTGTGTAACAAGGATGTTAAGGTTATTAAAGATAGTGGGACTATAGATAGTTTTATTTCCACTAGTATTATAGGGGATATGCGAAAAAGACCTAGATTTTTGGCATAAGGGTGGAAAGTTGAGTATGGTTTTGGTCAGACGTACTTAGTGGATTAGTGTTTGCCTATGGTCAAGATTACTATTGGTCGCCAATACAGCATCACACGCTAGGGTGGGAGTGGACCAATGACACATCATATAATGACCACCACATCGATATGGGATGAAAAATATTCAAAGGAGGTTGGTTCCTTTGGGGGTGGTTCCAACTATCTACATCGTAAAAAAAAAAGTAAAAGGGGGAAAGAAAGAAATAAATGGACATAGCCAGAACTCACAAGGATGGGTATAGCTACATCAAGACCTATGTAGGTAACATACCACATATGAAACACATACCTTGCACCTAACAGATCACCCAATAATGTATTTTTTGTCTCTTATCAGTGGTGGGTGGGGGGCAAGAATTCTAGGACCAATGAACAGGTGCATGAGATCTAGGATTCAGAATGAGAGTGCTCCTATCCAATTGCCTTTAGAAAAAATAAATCCTCAACTCATGTTTACGAATGTACACTCTTAATTTACTCAAGTAAAACCCATGGAATACAGATAGCAGAATATCATAGGATAACTTAAACAACCAAAAAAAAAAAGGTATTCATACAATCAATAAAGAATAGGGAGACGAAGTCACAGAACAAATAGTTTAGAATTTGTATTTACATAGAGGTAAATATTACATAAGAATTGTAATGGATAAAGAGCCACCCTTAGTAATGACCAATATTCCACTATTTATAGGCATATTTACATTGATTTCAAAATTTAAACATTAATGGTAGTAGGTAGGAAGATAACTCTTATAGTTGATAGGTGTTGCAATGGTACACTGCTCCTTGGGATAGTGTTAATATTCTAGAATGAGGTAGATGCATATTTATCGATTTGGGCCCTTGGATATTTTGACACTTCTACCCAGTTCATCAGTTCTCAGCTACCTTGTCCTCCTCCTTGACTAGAAATCTTTTGGCTAGGTGGTGCGTAACAGGTATTGAAGCATCTTGGAAGTAGCGTGCCTGAAACCGATCATGTATGTGCATAATTTCAGGTACTTGGACTACTAAAATAATGTGTACATATTCATCTTTGGAATTCAAGTGATGTTGGGAGTATTTTGTGTCATATGGGTGCTTGCCTATGGAGGCATTGGGAGAGAGGGTGGGCATTTTTCTGAGGTTCCACCCCATTTGCACTTTGTATCTCCCACCCGATATGGGTGGGGTTATTTCTACTTCCCAAGGATATGTTCGCACAATTCATATACCCTCACTAGCCCCTTGAAATTTCCACCCAACAAGTTGGGTGGGTCTTTTAGGAAGTTCCACCCAAGGTTAAAAACAGGTACCTGCCCGCTTTATGACCTGCCCCACTTTATTCTACCATATGCTCAATGGCTTTGCCCATCCATGATTTCTACCACCACCATTTGATATATTCTACCCGTCCATAAATGTTATTCAAAATTTTGTGGGCTCCTAGAAGAGTGGTTGAGGAGGCACAAAATTCTCACACACACTCTTGGTGATTTACAAGGGGTTTTTACTCCATAAAAAAAAATAATCTAGCAAGCCTTCAACTTAGAAAAGCATTTTCAAATAGGGAAAAGGATAAGGGAGGAAAAAATAAGGCACAAATAAAATAGGTAATGGAGAGTAAAACTGGGAAGATGATAGGGCAAACATAGCAGAAAGGGAAAAAAGAAAGAACACATAGGGGAAGACCAGGCAAAATGGGAGAGGAGCACCCGAGCATGAGAATGATAAAACACAAGAAGGAGAGAAGAAGGAGAAGGAGCGATTGCAATATGATTTCAAAACTAAGCAACAATCAGAATAATAGCATCCAAATAAAGAGAGCACAACAAAAGGGGAGAACAAGAGGGGGTACAATGTTGGGCAAAACCCCAGAAGAAGAGAAGCAGAACTACTGGATCTATGATATATTTCCATAAATTATCAGGATAAAACTCTTGGTTAGGAGGATATACCCAAGAATTATACACCCATAAACATACTCCACTACAACCCAAAGCTGATTCAAGAATAGACAGGTTACCCAAAACCATGATCATCAAGGTCGACTACTTTCAACAATCTACTTATTCTTGTATTATCTTTCCACTAGGTAGGGTTTAACAGGATCCACCTCCATCACAAGCATACCATGAGATCCTTCAATTACATTCATCCTTTTATTTATATTGCTACTTGGAATGCATATATATAGGGGGAGGCATAGTGGAATAAGCACCATTTTTGAAATATTTTATAGGATATGAATCACCAACTCATGCCACCATTGGTGTACCGATGTATCTTCCTCTTTACTTGATTCTTGCTATATTTAACATAATCTCATACCTTTAAGATTTTTTGTATTGTATTTTCTTTATCCATTAAGCTACGAAGTCACAAAATCCTAAAATAAAGAAACAATGAACAAGAAAGAGATAACTGCAAGAGAGGAAAAGTGCTTAGAAACTAAATATGCTTACTGGAAATTCCTTCTTTATCCTAAGTTATGCCACCCTAGCGCACTCTTATTTATATGTTGGCTTATGTACACAAAATTGTAGTGTGATTGGCATGCTGCCATTTTAAAATTTTCTTTTTTGGGAAATCATCCAGTAAATCTGTAGTGTCCTAACCAGATCCTATTGTACCTTAGTTGTTGCTCGAAGTCAAGCTAGCCTTTTTCCTCCACTTACCAAGTCATGTCCTAGACGTGGCATGGTAAATCATCATGCATACCAGTAATCATGTATTCTATGATTATTATGGCACAAATATTTGCCACATGCGATCCCTTTTCTAGTACTGGTTCATATGACAATAGTCTCCAATTTTGTCATTCCTCAATATTTACCTATTGTGGGATCCTTATTGTATACACCTCCATCGTTCCTATGTACTCCATATCACAGGATTAATTAATTCATAGGGCATCCTTAGTAATTGGATGTTATTTGATTAGGCCATCGTCAGAATGGCTTGGCTCTTGCTCATTGTGCTCTTGGATAAAAAAAAAGGTGCAAAAATGCTCCCTCCTTGTACGTGGTATTCCCACCTTGGTCCAGATCCTTCTGTTATTAGGGAAAGGTGCAAGAAATATATTTGTTGCCTTAAGTGTTTATGCTTACACTTCTCCTACCTAGGCTCAAAATGACATCCACCCCTTGTGTTCCATTGGACTAAATTCTTGGCTCATGCACAGCTTGAGTTGGTCTCCATGCTGGATACTACGTAGCGGGGTGAGGGGCAGTGGTATATGGGAATGGGGATGGGAGGGCAAAGTCCCTTTAAGATTTCATTCCTACCTAAATTAGGATTTGATCTACCTGTACAACCTCCTGAAAGACTTGAGGGAATATTCTTTTCCCATATTGTAGGAGGAGGAGGACTATATTTGAGATTAGAGCTTGGATATAGTACAGGTGAGTCTGGATGGGTGATGGTTGGAACTGAAGAGGAATTCATTTCCAACTCCTTTGAAAATAATTTTTTAAGTTTATGAGGGGTTCAAAAGGTTTTATTTTGATGAATGAAATATGCATCAATAGTTGGAAGGGATCCATGGAGTCGTTGAATGTATCGATGAGGACTCCCACCAAGTTCGCCCATGAGAAGATCGTCTTCCATCCAAGGTTTCATTACCACAATAGTGCCATTACCTATAGTGACATGACCAAAAGCCTAATCATGACATATTCATGGGTGACGCCATAGAGGGGCACCAGTGCGGTAACATATTTAAGATACTCCTAAGCCATTCCAAATGTTTCATTTTATTTGGTCAAGGCTTTTAGGGCACCCTTGGGAATCTCATGTAAGTAGTGGAGTTTTAGTGGACAGGTGTTATTCCACTATGTAAAACATGATTAAGCCATCAAGCCACAAGTCTTCAGAGGTCCCAGTTCTTCTATTTGAGTTAAAGTTAGAGTCGCCAGATAAGTATGCTATCTCCACTAGTAAGTTCAACGTTGCTCATCATACCTTGAGTCCTCTAGGATGTTTGGATATTTAGTGCTAGTAGGCAACTGGTATCATGATCTAAATGTGTCATGCAATAGGAGTTGTTAGGTAACTTTGAGAAGATCTAGGTAAATCATATATTCATAAAAATTTGATTCCTAAAACATGAAAACTCAGTGAGTTCCCCAATAGAGTCACCAAAAACTATTGGTCGCAAATCTAGCACTGTGTACTAGGGTGGGGATGGACCGATGACACAATATAGAATGACCACTATGTTAGGATGGTGTGGATGATCTTTAGAGGATGTCGGTTCCTTTAGGGATGGTTTTAGCTATCTACATCGCAAAACACAAAAAGGAAAATGGGGAAAGAAATAAAGAAATGGTCATAGCAAAAACTTATAAGGATGGGTATAGTCACATCAAGACCTATGCATGTGATATACCATGTATGAAACATAGACCCTGCACCTAATAAATCACTCAATAACACCTTTGTTCCAACTCTTATCAATGGTGGGTAGGGGCTGAATTCTAGGACCAATGAGAAGGTGCATGAGATCCAAAATTCAAAATCGGAACACTCTTATCCAACTGGCTTTAGTAGAAATAAACCCTCAACCCATGTTTATGAATGTGCACTCTTGAGTCACTCAAGTAAACCCCATAGAATATAGATAGCATAATATCATAGGATAACTTAAACAACCAAATAGAAATAGGTATCCATACAATCAATAAAGAACATGGAAACGAAGTCAAAGGTCAAATAGTGCAGAATTTGTATTTACATAGAGGTAACCATACATAAGAATTATAATGGCTAAAGAGTCACCCTTAGGAATTACTAGAATTTCACTATTTATAGGTATATTTACATTGATTTCAAAATTTAGATATTAATGGCAGTAGGCAGGAAGACAACTCTTATAGATGATAGGCATCACACTGGTACACTGATCCTCAGGATAGCATTGATATTCTAGAATGAGGTAGATGCATCTTGCTCGATTTGGGCCATTGGATCTTCTAACACTTCTACCCAGTTCATAAATTCTCAACTACCTCATCCTCCTTCTTGACTAGAAATATTTTGGCTAGGTGGTATGTAACAGGTATTGAAGCATCTTGGAATCAGCATGCCTGAAACTAGTCACTTTTATGCATAATTTTAGGTACCTAGACTACTAAAACAATGTTTACATATTTAAATTTAGAACTGGGGTTATGGTGGGAGTCTTTCATGCCGAGAAAGTGCTTCCTTTGTACATTTTTTCACTCATGGATGCATTGGAGAGAGAGGGTGGGTATTATTCTGAGGTTCTACCCTATTTGTACTTTGTATCTCCTACCCAATATGGGTAGGGTTATTTCTCCTCCCCAAGGACAGGGTCATACAATTCATCCACCCTCACTAGCCCCTTGAAATGTCCACCCAACAAGTTGGGCGGGTCTTTTGGAAATTTTTGCCCAAGGTTAAGGGAGGGTGTCCACTCGCTTTATGATCCACCCCACTTTATTCTACCATCCACCCAATGGCTTGGCCCACCCATGGTTGTTACCACCACTATTTGATATCTTCTACCCATCTATCAATGTCCTTCAAAATTTGGTGGGATCCTATAAGAGTGGGTGACGAAGAACAAAATTCTCACCCATAATTACCTTACCCAATGGATCCACTATATGGAACTTATATGTAGCACAACTCCATGCTTTTGATATTATCCTAGGTATGGATTGGTTGAAGGCTTATGGATCCTTAATAAACTTCCAAGATAGGTGGATGGACTACATCAATAAGGATAAAAAGAGAGTAGAAGTTCAAAATAGGATAGGGTCTTTTCGGCCCTATTTTTTGTCGGCTATGTAGCTAAAAAATCCATTAAAATAGGTGGTATGTTATATGTAGTCGATATTAATGGTAATACAGGTGAAAAAGGGGATGAGAAAATATTTAAGATACATCCCATTTTGCATGAATTTAAGAATGTAATTCCAGAAGATCTTCTAGGCCTATCAATTCAATGTGAGTTTTATTTTACTATTGAGCTAATACATAGAGATGAAGCCATTGCCAAGAAAACTTACACAATAATCCAAATTTAGTTACAAGAGTTACAGGTGTAACTTTAATATTTGTTAGAAAAGAGATTGATCGATCCTAGTGTGTCACCTTGGGGTGCTCTACTATTATTTGTGAAAAATAAGGATGGTTCCTTGATATTATACATTGATTATAGGATGTTGAATAAGGTAACCATAAAGAATAGATATCCTTTACCAAGGATTGATGACCTCTTTGATTAGTAGGATGCCACTATATTTTCAAAGATAGACTTGATGTCTAGATATCATCAATTGAGAATCTATAAAGAGGATACTTATAAATCAACTATGAGTTCATAGTGTTACCATTTGGGTTAACAAATGCACCTACAACTTTCATGAATCTAATGAATAGTGTGTTCAAAAAATATCTAGATCAATTTGTTCTGATATTTTTAGATGATATCCTGATATATTCTCACACTAAAGAGGAACATGACCAACATCTAAGGTTAGTGTTGGAAGTGATGAGAAAAAACCAACTATATGGATAGTTATATAGATGTGATTTTTATACCTCACAAGTGCAGTACTTAGGATATATCGTCTTGACATAAGGAATTGTTGTAGATCATAAGAATATTGAGGCTATATACCAATAAATGTGACTAAGGTAAGATGTTTTATCGGACTCACTAGTTATTATACATTTTTTGTGAAGGAATATTCCAAGATTGTCTACTCTATCACCAACCTTAAAAAAAATGAGTTTAGATGGTTAGAGAAATATGAATTTGCCTTTAAAACCTTGAAGAATAAGATAACTATGACACTAATTATTAAGATAACAAACCCTCTTGCAAATTTTACAATGTGTACATGTGCTTCTTTAGAAGGTTTGGATGGAGTGTTGTCCTAGAACGAAGCTACAATAACATATGAGTCTAGGAAACTCAAGACACATGAGTAAAATTATGCTACATAAGACCTATAATTGGTAGCAATGTTGCATTCCCTAAAGGTCTAGAGGTATTATTTGTTGGGTAAATATGTTTAGCTAAGAATATACCATTAAAGTCTAAGGTATATTTTTACCTAGCCAATATTGAATGCAAGATAAAGAAGGATATAGTTCTTAGCATAATATGAATTTGGTATTGAGTATATCAAAGAGAGAATAAGGTTCTAGATGTCTTGAAGGAGAAGGCATATAGCAACATTAACCTGGAGTCATATAGACTTTATGGAAAAATTCAAATAAATGTAACTACAAGATTAGTATTGCATGGAAATTTAGGTTAAAATTGAGGAAAATAATGAATAAAATAAGGATTTCAACATAAAAGATGAAATTTTATGCTTCAAGGTTACGGTTTCCATACCTAAAATTAGTGACTTGAGGAGAATGATTATACAATATGGACATATTTCTCTATACTTTGCTCATCCAAGAGGGTCTAAAATTAGAGAAAACATGAAAAATACCTTTTTTGAGTAGGAATGAAACAAGATATCACTAGTTTTATTGCAAGATGTTTAGAGTGCCATAAGGTTAAGGATAAACATAAACACCCAATAGGTAAATTATACCCACATGACATACCTACACAAACATTGTAGGTAATATCCATGGATTTAATTGTGGGTTTACATAAGACTAGGTACCAACATGATGCAATTTTGGTAGTGGTTTATAAGTTAACCAGGTTGTATATTTTATACCAGGTAACATCAAAGATTTTGTACAAGTAGTGGAAAATAAGCTTTCCAAATAATTCTTTAGGTAACATGGTTTTCCTAAAGTGATCATATCAAACATAGATTCTAGGTTCACATCAGAATTATGGTAGGCTCATCACCATGTAGTAGGCACTAAGCTAAACACTAGTTTTGCATATCATCCAAAAATAGATGGTCAAACAAAGAAGGTAAACCAAGTTTTAGGGGACATGCTTTGGATGTACTGCATGGATCAAAATTATAAGTGGGAAGACTTTTTACATCTTATGGAATTTGCATGTAATAATGGATACCATCCATCCTTGTGAATGGGTCAATTTGAAGCCTTGTATGGTAGGAAATGCAAAACACCTCTATCATGGGATAATCCAAAATATCAGCTAGTGATTGGACCAAACATTACCAAAGAGATGGGGGAATAACTTAGGGGGATTTTGCAAAGGCTTAAGGAAGTTATTCATTTCCAGAAGAGCTATGTTGATCTAAAAATATCATTGAGATAATTATCTATGGGAGATAGAGTCTTATTAAGGGTAAGACCCATGAAAAGTGTTATCAATTCAACTAAGTTAGATCCTCACTATATTGTGCCTTTTGAGATCATTTATAATATTATTCTATTAGCCTATAGGACTGCCTTGCCACCCAACCTATTAAATATCCATGATACTTTCAACATATCCCTATTGAGTAAATATGTTTCTAATCCTTATCATGTTTGAAATGTTTTTAAAGTGTAGATGGTAGATACCTCAGTCATTGAGGTGAAACCAGTAGGGTTTCATTCCAAGTTGTTGAGGAAATGAACCCTAGATCAATGTAATGTCCAATGGGACCAATATTCTAAAAATTGTGTCACTTGGAAAGATGTTGAGGAAATGAGAAAGCAATTCCCATATTATTTGAATAGAATTTATTAGGAATGTGAAAACATGAATGGTTTTTTATTAAAATTGCAATATTAAATAGATATATGAGATGCCAAATACAAACTATAACAAATATTAATAAATTAACAAATAATTTTTTGACATTCTAATTGTCAACAAAAAATAACAACTAAAATATCCTATACCTATCCATATCATCCCTCCCAACCATATAAGCATTGGACTCCAATGCTTTTACAAGTGGAGAAGTGCCCCAAAAGAATGAATTCCTCCAAAGTGGTTCAGAATAGAAGAGAGATAGACTATGTTCAAGAGCCCCAAAAGAGATCACCACTACTCCATCAAAGGGAGCTACAACAAGCAAAACTCATGCTCAAAAAGGGGTCCATTTTGGAATCCCCGGTGGGATATCAAGGTTTTTTGCCTCTTGGGTCAGCCTCTAGCATGTAGGAGTCACTACTATGCCTAAAAAGGGTCTTGTAAACATGTCTTTCAAACTTTAAAAGTCGTAACTCTTCACACCAATCATGTTGAACCATAAGCATACACCCAAAACTTAGTACAAACGATCCTGCCAAGCAAGTATCTTGTAACTATAGTCGGTGGAGGAAGAGTGGAGGAATTTGGCACAAAGCATGGGGATGCAAAACAAGCATAGAATGGAGTGTCATATACCATAAAAATGCACTCCTTATTACAAAAGAATAATAGAAAGGAAGCCTCCAAAGTATTAGTCTTTGGAGTTGCGAAAGCGATGCTGATGTGGTGCTACTAAAAAATCCACTATGAGATAAGCCAACTAAGGGTGAAGACTACTCCAATGTATGGAGTTCCCATGTGATTTCCATGATCACATAACAAGGCCCATGTCTTCTAAAAGGAGAAAGTATTCCAAAAAATTTCAAAAGGTGATGATGGATTTAAGGAGTGTTGGTTTCAACCAAGAATGCACTCCATATTACAATAATTTTGGGTATGAAAGAATATTCTTGTCATCCCAAAATTTGGAGCACCATAAGGTCAAGAAGACCTTTACAAAACATCAAAATTATAGTCTTATTGGAACAAGCTCTAATAGAGCTTTCAAATGACTATATGCAAGCCTATACTTGCAAAAGAATTGAGCCTCTAAAACTGTGAAAAAAAATAGGTCTTCTACAATAAAACAAATAGGGACAAAGGACCCTTTACAATGCAAAAGAAGAATATCCCCTATCTTCTTCAAAATATTCTATAAAATAAAGAGTCTGACAAGCTCTTGTGGTGGGTCAAATCCACCAGATCATTGTGTTCACATTCAATTCAAGACTCTTTTGGCCATAATTATATGGTACTATATTTTGTTTTATGGTCCAATGGGCTTTTGATTTGCCTTCATCAACAAGCAATGATTTCCAACCAAAACTACTGGCATACGTGGAGCTTTGTCCTCTAACAATGCAGTCAAAATACACGTCACTATCCAATGTAAGTCTTTTTGTGTAACCAAAAAATGCTAAGTGGCTCATCAACGGATGCCATGCCTTCGTAAATCTTGTGCACATTCATAGATTTTTTTTGCCATGTTCTAGTAGATCTTTTGTGCCCCTACTAACACAACAAAAAGTGTTTATGAGCCATTGTGGAGTTTCACCGAAGAGTGTATTTTGAAACTCTGTCGAGAGTGTACTTTTTCATTGGATGGACCACCAAGAGTAAAGAGGTCATTTCTTAGGCCGATGGAGGTATAGACATGTGTGAATAGGAAGTCATAGAGAATGATTTCTTCCAAACCCTAGGAATAGGCTTTTCACTCCATCACGATGTTGCCACGAGTGCACAATTGGCTCCATGATATTCATTGGATTGACGTGGTCTCTAGAGATATGGGTAGCCATAGCCATCTTTACATAGGTCAGTGTTGTGGAATTAAATCCAATTGTAGTAGGATGGCATTGAAAAATGACTACTCTCGAAGCTTTTTTATTAGGATGGATTTAACTGATGATCGATGGGTGTCATCATAAGCTATGTGCTAGTGATAATAGCACATAGGTCACCTTAATTGGTTATGGAGATGCCTAAGTCATATGCCTCAATTTTGAGCACCAACAATGTCATGAGTGGCCGCTGTAAATGCATTACTATATCTCGATCTAATAAAATGTCCTAAAAATAGGGGGAACACCATTAAACCAAAAAACTAAGTAGAATGAAAAATGCAGAAGAGGGGAAGGGGGATTTCCATGAGGGAAATCCCCCCTCACAGGCAGGAAATTCCTGCTTTGATACCAGTGATCAGGAATGAGAAAACCTAAATGGTATTTTATTAAAATTGCAATATTAAATAGGCATACAAGATGCCAAATACATAATATAACAAATATTAACAAACTAACAAATAATTTGTTGACATTCTAATTTTCGATAAAAAATAACAACCAAAATATCCTATGCCTATCCATACCAAAAATATATTGATGCTTATGCTTTACTTTTAGGAAACATGGAGGATCATTTTTAGTCCAAGGAGGGAAGTATGTAATAGCCCTCTTTTGTGGGACTTATTCTTAGCAATGATTTATGTATTGGTGTGTGGATATCTAATGCATAATATCAATTTGTGATACCATTATGTGTTGGTAATTGCACTTTATGTTTAGTTCATAATATGGTACTACTAATGGATATATGGTTGTAGGACTAGGTAATATCATCCATGGATTGGTAGGGAACAATCAACTAGATATGAGAGATAAAATTTGAGAAATGATGGCTGATGACTTGTTCATCGACAACTCAAGGGTGAAGTACACCCATCATATGGATGCATATAATTTGCTTACTATTTGGATACATCATTGGGCCATGATATTATTATGACAAAGGAGTCATATTTAGTAGGATTTGGGATAACATACCAGTTATCTTAAAAGCCACTCCTCAAGGATAAAGCAACATAATGTATCATGAATTCAATTAAGTCCTTGTTTTGCTTGTTTTGGAAGCATAGTTTTGATTAATTAAAACCTTTAAAGTATTAATATGGTTAGTAATATTAGTACTCAAGATATTAGTATCAATATTAACAATTAATATTAATTGGTGAGTGATTAACCCAATTACTTTATTGTTAGCAATTAGCAATAAGAGGAAAATGGGTGTTCTAAATGAGTGATTGGTTTTATAATCTTGTATTTGCTTTATGCTTTAAATTAAAATAAATACAAATATAATCAACCTTAGCCTTTAAAAATTAATATTAGAGTTTTTAATATTATTTAAAATATAATAATGGAAATTATTTATTTAGAAAAATTAATATTAGGGATTTTTAAATTTGAGAAAGATGGCACTCGAGTGAGTTGGCCATCTTGGTAACATAGGATATGTTACCCTCATGCACCATGGATGGATGTGCATGGGAACCTTCATGAGAGCATGGGTGGATGGGCCTCAACTTATATGAGGTGATATTTTCTCCTTTAGTGTGGTTTATGGGAGGGAAGAATGACTGAAGCAAAAGAAAGGAACTCAAGGAAAGGAGGAGCTCTAGAAAAGCATGACAGAAGAGGTATTTTTTGTAGAAAGAGTTTCAAAATTAGTGTTATATGGATTGATTAATTTTGTGTTTTTTAATTTCCTTGGGTGCTTTGTATCACTTGTTTCTTTGGTTCTTGTTGGTGATGCTTTAGTTGCTTTGGAGGCTTCCCCCTGTATGTTCAAACAAATATGTTGCATGTCTTCATTTGGCCTCAGGTATTCATAGCCATGCCCATAGTGGGATGTGCCCATTTTCTTCACTTGTTTGTGGTATTTTATTTATACTGTTGCATGACCAATAATAGGTATGAACCTTTGATACATGTATTGATGTTCTTTGTTGTCTATTATTTGTTAATAATTTCTATTTACATTGGTTTTTTTGTGTTTTTTACCTTTGTTTCATCAGATATGTGCCTAGATTTAGTTGGTGTGTTTTCATTCCTTTAGCTCTTTTCTACCTTGTGTGAGTAGCTTGGATTTCATGGTTGCCTTTTTTCTATCCATAGGATAGGAACTTTGGTAGTGCATTTTACCTTGTTTTTGGTGTCTCCTACATAGGGAGCTAGCACCCATGGTAGACTGTAGTGTAGAGGAATTTTAGCACCTATTTGATTGCCTCTTGTATTTTTCCTTAAGGGAGTGCCTACCTTTTAGAATGCTTTCTTGTGGAGTAGCCATTGTTTTGTGTATGTGATTCACCTTCTTTGGAGTGATGCTCAGGTTCTTTATAGAGAAGATAATGGTTTGTTTTTCTTAAAGAATTAATTTGGATTTCCTTCCAATAGAATAGCATTGAATAAAAGTGTGATTATAAGCTTTGCTTTGAAATGGTTTGTTGTTAATTATAATACTTTAGTATGTATTAAAAGAATAGTGTTCTTATTTATTTTGTAGAGAAAGTTAGGGAAATTTTTTATTTTCCAATGGTTAAATAATGTAATATTATAAAATAAGGAAGGAGCCTTGATTCTTGGAAAATATTCTAATGATTTCCTAAGACTTGAGTAGGTAGGGAAATCATTAGAGGGAGAGAAGTATGGGATTCTCTCCTTGGTTTTTTAATTTGTAATTGCATGGTTGCTTGCCTTTATGCATTGAGCATTGTAGTTGCATTGCATTAAGAGTTGTCTTGATCCCTTAGTTTCTCTTAAGTTTGGGGAGATTCCTTCATGAAGAAGATCATGAGAAGAAGATGGTGTAGAGGACTTTTGGGTGGACTTGCTCTAGTATATTTGGGAAGGAAATGTTGCTATGTAAATGTAAAGTTTGGAATGTAAAACTTGGTTATATTTATTTTATTACTAATAAGGCTTGGAGCCTATTTGTAAGTGCAAGAAGATATTTGGATTTTGTGCAATGATGGAATAAATAAATGAATTAGTATTGATATTTTTAAAAGAAGTTGTCATTATGAAAAGCAATGAAAATCTATATGCTAGCTTGATCTAATGAGGTTTCTTTAAACTAAGTGGATGCTTTTATAATTATATTAGAATTTAACATTATGATTATTTTTCTCATTCTTTAGAATCTGATGCGTGTCATTAATAGCATCATTTAATCTCAATGATTTTTCAATCCAGGGCGGTGTCCAAGGTTATTTACGAGAGAAGACTTAAGCAGGGTTGCAGTTTAGTTCATTTGGGAGTAGCAGGTTTTATTGGTAGAATAGATTATGTGGGGGTTTTAGATCACCTTTTAATCCTATCTTGCATAAAATAAACTAATTTACTTGCAAAAATGGAAACCTGATTCTAAATTGTAGAAACTGAAATCTAAGTACAATTGCAGAATTTAAATCTAATTACTTTTGCAGAAGGAAAATTGCTTGAAATAAACACACAAGTTGAACACATGTCAGTGTTCTATTTCAGAAGGTTGTCAATATTCTATTATAGTAGCTGACAACAAAAAGGAAAATGCAATAAAACTTGAAAAATTGTTGGAAGTAAAGAAACAAGAATAATACTGCAACCTATTTTAATTACTGAAACATGGAACAAGGAAATACAGATTTTAACCAGTCTATTAATGATCACACAATTATGAAATCTGAAAGCTTATTCTAAACATGGAAAATAGATCATGAAGCTACAATAATGGTTAGTGTGAAACAAAGAAATAATTTGACAAGTATCCAACTAAATTCTGTTGCAGCAAAGATCAGAAGAAAACCTGTCAGTCAGTCCTTCTTCTAGGCCTGGAAGTGGCCCTTGCTTCCCTTTCCAGAAGAAGGTATAAGAGCTCTTTTACTTGCTAAATATTCACACACTCATACATAACAAAAGATGATGAAAAACTGCATCTTTATTTATCTCCAAAAATAACATTACACTTTTATGCTACTACATTCTGTTACACTTTGATATCTACTGCATCTATCTCCTATTTTCCTATTAGCTCAACCAATATGGGAGCTGCATTATTTATAATGTCTTATTCCTATTCTACATGCCCAGAATATCTTATTTCCTATTTTACATTGATTTTCCAAATATTCTGCAACTGACTGGGTCTATTTCAGGATAGGGCAAGCTGCATCAATGGGTGTTGGTGCGTGAGATGTGTCTCTTGGTAGTAGGGAATGGTGGAAATAGTTGTAGGAAGTTGTTCCTACATTGCCTCATCATTATTTTACCTTTTTAGATGCTAAAAGCATCAAAACATCCAAAACAAGCGTGTTTCCCTATTATTCCAGAGATTCTTCGGAATAACTGGTTGTAGGTGTGCTTTCATGCCCAAATGCATTCAAACATCCATTTCAGTAGGTTCATTTGGGTAGGCTATTTATCTCAACTCCCAAGAGGTGATCCCAACCGGTTTTACCTTCCTCAGTTGATAAATTCCATGCCTTGCCATTCATTGGCAGTTGGTTGGAATTTACATGGTAATTCTATGTAATTCTGTTTTTGTTGCACAGTTACAACTTTTGGTGCTATTTTCCAGATTCAGACAAATTAGCACGTGGGAAATATAAAACACAAATAAATATATTATGTTGCTACTAAAACCATGCATTCCATTCATCAAGTAACCATGCTGGAATTGTGCAATAAACTGCATAATTGTCTCTGCTCTATTATACCCTGTTGCTGCCTATTTAGACCATGTGGGAATGCTTCTAAATAGGTCAGATGTCTTCTTTAGTCCTTCTGAACTCATTCCATCCATTTCCTCATGCTTTTCTTGACAACTTCAAGGTGCTCCTATAAAGTGACAACTTGTTGGTTTTTATATGGTTGTCCTCTGTAGATTTCTAGATTTATGATAGTCCTAAGAATTTGGCTCCAATGTGGATTTCAAACAAGTTTAAAAGGTGGGAAAACATTCAAACACCATTGTGAAGTTAATGGACATCAACATACCACATTTGGCTAATTGAAATGCATGTTTTATTTGCTACTTAATCAACTGAAATAGTGCATAAAATGCTTAAAATAGTCAAAATAGGGGTATAATGTTCCTAACATAAAATCATGCAAACAATTAACAAATAATATATTCTAATCAACTATTTGGCAATTAACTTTGTCATGTTTGGTAATATGGTAGTTTTTTATATGTCAAACATAGTGTAACAATGAGGTATTTCTAGGCCTCATCATCCCCCCAGATTGAACTGATGCATGCCCTCATGCATCCTAGTAGGCCATAGTAATATGCAGGTTTTATCCTTGTGAACAACATCCTTTGCCACCTGCTACCCGAGAAATTTCTCCTTGTTGCACTACACCAAGCATTTTGTAATTAAGCACATGTATTTCACTTTTCTTGCAATTTTTCAATTTTTGTAGTTCCTGCAATTTCTCTTTTCTTCCCTTTTTTTTATCCTGCTCTTTATTGCATTTGTTTTTTTTTCATTTTAACTTGCAATCCTTTTGACTTCTACACTTTCATCCTTCAATATTGTAATTTTTGTAATTCCTGAAGCTTTGACTCTTTTTCTGCCCTTCTACAAGTTTTAGTGTTGCAAGGTACCTCTTAAAGGCTTGATATCATGTGATTCATATTGCAATAGCCTTATTGTGTTTTTCTAATGGAACCATATCTGGAAGATGCACTAAAACTGGTGGAATTTTCTATCCTGACAACATTTCAGCCTAGATACCTATTTTTGTTGTTTTCACCTTTGAAACAAAATTGACAAAATTTTGATTTTTAAATGCTTGAAGGATGTACTTACTTGTGGTAGAGCTTTAGGAACCTCAATATTTGATGTGCCCTACTCTTTTTGCTATTCTGCAACATTTTTAAGAATTTTTGGCATAATTTCTCTCATTTTGAAGCTTGCTTCGGAATAAGACTGTTGTTCGAAGATGCTTCAGAATGAGACTGTTGTTCCGAAGATGTGTAAAAAACATGCCGAAATGGTCTCCTATGCAAAATTTAGCTACAGATTCTATTGTGGGCCCATATCTAGGGTGTGTAAGCCTTCCATAACATCAAAAATTTCTTCTCTATCCTTTTATTTAGATGTTATTCTTTATTTTGTATGTTGTTGTTTTATTGCAGTAGTAGTAAAATAGAATCTTTAGGTGCATTTTCCAGATTATCCTCTTCAGATTTATGAAGCATTTGTGGGGTATCAACTTGTAGTTCTCCTTCTGAAACCTACCCTGCTAATTCAAATAGAATTGCTGCCATGTCTATCCCAAAATCAGGTTTTTGCATAGTTTTGAAGTTCCCATGCAACTAAGGGTAGAAGGGGGTGTTTCTTGACATTTTGAACATGTTCCATTTTTCTAACTTGCCAATATTGTATGAATAGTTTATGCCAAATACTGATTATCATACACTAAATGCTAAATGCTTACTATGACTTAAATGCAAGAAACACATACCTTACTATCATGAAAATTTATCATGCACCTTACAAGCTACTTCTGATGATTGTTAGCAAGCTATCTAAAAACATAAACATAACACATGTGCAGTGTGAGATTTGTACAATGGTGGAACAATGATGGGTGGATCAACTCAAGGTAATGCATGTCGAAAAACTAGTTTTCATGCAAGCCAATTCAACAGTGCCTCCAAGGAGGTTTTCACTACTGAATTATTCATTTTTTTTTCATTTTTTTCATCTTTTTTTCATCTTTCTTTTCTTTTTGTTTCATATCTTCTTTTTTTCATTTTTTCATCAGAAGAGGCTGCCATTTCTGGTTTTCAACCAACTTCTATCTTTTTTTCAAGGGCTTCAATGAGATAGAATGTATCTCATGAGGCTATAATGAGAGATAATGTCTCTCATTCTTATTTGGATAAGAACAATCCTTATTCTACAAAAAACATGTCAATTTTTGTATAAAAACACCATATTTTTCTATTGAAGGCTGCAACAATGATGCACCCTTTCTTTCCATATGAGTAATAAGAGCCTTCTTATGTCATCATTAACTCCTTATTGCTGGAAATGAAGTATTGAATTCATTGTTCCTCCTCCATGCTAAAATTGATGCTTGTCCTCATGTATCCCCATTTTGTGGGACATGCCTTTTGCTGCAATTTTTTTCTTTCTTTCTTTCTCTTTTTTTCTTTTGTCTCTTTTTTTCTTTTTTTTCTTTTATTTTTTCAAGATTCAAAAATATGATCATTTGGAATCTTTTTCATAAGAGGAAGCCTCTTCTATCATATGCAAGTGTGACTGTGTGAAATATCGAGCAAATTCCACCTTTGTTAGTGGTTTATGGTACACCTGTAAAATATGTCCATTCACCACTAATGTCCTCCTTGAATCATCAACCGAAGAAAGTTGAACAACTTCATTCTCAAACTCCTCTGGTTCATCCTTGCTGCTCTTAATGTGATCATCATGCCACATTTTCCATTTTTGTTGAGTGAACTCTATTTGGTGAAGTGCTTCCAACCAAAGTTCATCAAATGCATTCAACTACAAAATCTTTTTTTTGTACCTGCAACAACTCAATGCCAACTACTAAAGATGCATAAAGTGTTAGTAAAGCATTAGGATGTTGGATCAATACATCAAACAAATTTGCTTCCTAGTTTTTAGTCAACCAACTATTGTTGTTCAAAGGTTGTTTTGGTTGCATTTTAGTTTGTTTTGTACCAGGATGTTTTGAATTGGTTCTTGGAGAATGATGCATTAATGAATTAAGAGAGCAATGATATGGTGGAAAAGAATGGAAAATCTGTGTATGTTTACCAAAAACAATTCTTGAAAGAATTAACTTTGATAAATGATAATGAAAAGATGAGAAAAAATGATGACATCCATGTGGTAAATGAAGAAAACTATTTTGTATTGGAATGGGTGACAAATTTTCAAAATTTTTCTTTTCATCATTCCATAATAATTGTTGAACAGTAGTTGGTTCATCTTTAAAATCTGAAATATGAACATTTTCAGCAAAAACAAACTTTTTGGATGAATCCAACTCTTCTTCATTATCCTTTACAACTATGGAGGCCAAAGTTGAAATGTTCTTTTCATTTTCCTTATATGTTCTAAGAAACTGTGGGCTTCCTAGACAATCATACTTAGGTGGAGTAAGTTTTCCTGCAAGCAAGTCAACTAATTTTCCACCTTTTTGTATGGTTTTAGGATATACTTTCTTCTTTTTTCTTGGTTTCCTAAAACACATTTCTTGAACAATATTATTAATGATTGGTACATATTTAATAGCTTGAAGTAAAGGGATTTTAACAGTTAAATGTTCTAATTCCTTTATCAAATCTGATTGTGAAGATGTTATTTTTGATATCTCAGACTGTTCAAAATATGGTACTTTCTTTGATGAGTTATCCTGTGGGAGGTCTTCTTTTTCTTTTTGATATTTCAGTGTAGATTTGTTTTCATGTTCATTCTTTTTAACTCCCCTTTCTACACTGATAAGTGGAATAGGTTCAAGCAGTGGTTTACCTGAACACAACTGAGTTTTATCACAGTCACTAGCATTCATTATGGCTGCATTTTTTGATTCAGCCATAGAGACAGGGGTTGCCTGTTTAACCATGTTGGGATTGGCCACAGGTTGAGCTGAAAACAAAGGTTGTTTTGCTTTTTTTGTTGTTGTTGTCCCTGAGAGAAATTATAGGTATGAGTAGGCAACAAGTTTGATTTCTATTTTTGATAATGTTGCTGCCCTTTGTACAATTTTTGTTGTTGTACCCATTGATATCCTTGTAGTTTTAGCTGCAACCATGGTGGATGATGTTGATTCCATTGTTGTTGCACCCAACCATGTTGAGACCATTCTTGGGAATATGCCCATGGTGGTTGACTCCAATATTGTTGAAGTGGACCTGAAGCAGACCATGGCATATACCAAGGATTATTTCCCCAATGTGCAAGAAATTGAGAAGCATTCTGATATGGAAATTTATGAAAATTATTCCCTTGTCCTTGTCCTACAAAATTGAGTTCTTTCATAGGTTGAGACTATTTTTCAAAGGCACTTTTGAGTTCTGGCAATAAACTACATTGATCTGTGGGGTGTCCTTTTTGACAAATGCTACATGTAGTAGGTATAAATATTTTGTTCAAAGGACAGTCATGAAGAGAGTGTTGCTTCTCACTACATTTTGAACAATAGATGACTGAAGGTTCAGCAGATTCATTCTTTTCATCTAATGTTTTATCAAGATGTACTAAAATATCAGCCTCTTTCATGCATTCTTTCAAATCATGTTTATCATTACCAATTTTGTGTTTTCTATGCCCTGAATGAGAGTAATTTTTACAGAGTTTAAGGATTTCTTGAAATTCAAGTGCATTTGCATCTCCTCTTCCCAAGATATCCAATGCATCCCTAGATTCATCTTGTAGTCCCCTTAAGAATATGACTTTGCAAATTTTAGGTTCAACACTTCCACATCTCTTATGAACAAAAGAAAATTTGTCTAGATAGTCTTCTAAGATTTCATTTTCCTCTTGTTTCATTGTAAGAAATTCATCATTTTGATTCTTGACTTGATAATATTCTTGGTATCTCTCCAAGAATATGTTTTCCATCTCATCCCAAGTTCTAATTGAATCAGGTTCTAAGGTAATAAACCATCGTAGAGCTAACTCTTTAAGAGTGGAAGGAAATAATTTGAGCTTTTGATTGTCATTAGTGTAATCATGAGCTTGACATACAATTTTAAACTCAAATAAAAACATATCAGGGTCTTCAGATGTAACTCCCTTGAAATTTGGTAACACTGAAGGTGAAATGATCTTCATGGGAGCATTTTTATTAGGATCTAATTGAATTGGGTTTTGAAAAGTTTTGGCAGGTGCACTAGTTGCACTAGGGTGGAGCACATTGTTGGCTCTCCTTGGATTCTCTAGTGAACCTTCCATTATAGGTTCCCAAAAACAATTATAAATCTTGTCAAATTATCCTGATTGTATGGATTTGTCAAGAGAAAGTGGTGTTGAACTACTGATTTTTCCTCCTTGTAATGATTTCTCAAAGGATCTTGCAGTGCTTGAAGTGGATGATTGTGATTCTTTGAAAATTCCAATATTTTTGGAAATAAAAAATTTAGACAACTTTGACATAGTTTCAACCTCTTGTGAAATTTTTCTTCCTGTGGTTTCTTGCTTGTTTCCTAAATGGACTGAAATGCAATTTACCAAAAATAGTTACTTATACCAGTTATTTATCCATATTTCACTCTAAAGTTCACAACTTAGCACATTTAACAATTATTGGGCTGCTTTTCACCTTCTAACAACACCATGTCCCCAACAATGGTGCCAAAATGATGTGTGTCATTAATAGCATCATTTAATCTCAATGATTTGTCAATCCAGGGTGGTGTCCAAGGCTATTTACGAGAGAAGACTTAAGCAGGGTTGTAGTTTAGTTCATTTGGGAGCAACAGGTTTTATTGGTAGAACAGATTATGTGGGGGTTTTAGATCACCTTTTAATCCTATCTTGCATAAAATAAACTAATTTACTTGCAAAAATGGAAACCTGATTCTAAATTGCAAAAACTGAAATCTAAGTACAATTGCAAAATTTAAATCTAATTACTTTTGTAGAAGGGAAATTGCTTGAAATAAACACACAAGTTGAACACCTGTCAGTGTTCTGTTTCAGAAGGTTGTCAATATTCTATTACAGTAGCTGACAACAAAAAGGAAAATGCAATAAAACTTGAAAAATTGTTGGAAGTAAAGAAACAAGAATAATACTGCAACCTATTTTAATTACTAAAACATGGAACAAGGAAATACAGATTTTAACCAGTCTATTAATGATCACACAATTATGAAATATGAAATCTTATTCTAAACATGGAAAATAGATCATGAAGCTATAATAATGGTTAGTGTGAAACAAAGAAATAATTTGACAAGTATCCAACTAAATTCTACTGCAGCAAAGATCAGAAGAAAACCTATCAGTCAGTCCTTCTTCTAGGCCTAGAAGTGGCCCTTGCTTCCCTTTCCATAAGAAGGTATAAGAGCTCTTTTACTTGCTAAATATTCACACACTCATACATAACAAAAGATGATGAAAAACTGCACTTTTATTTATCTCAGAAAAATAACATTACAATTTCTATGTTGTTGCATTCTATTACACTTTGATATCTACTACATCTATCTCCTATTTTCCTAATTACTCAACCAATATGGGAGCTGCATTATTTATAATGTCTTATTCCTATTCTACATGCCCAAAATATCTTATTTCCTATTTTACATTGATTTTCCAAATATTCTACAACTGACTGGGTCTATTTTAGGACAGGGTAAGCTGCATCAGTGGGTGTTGGTGCATGAGTTGTGTCTCTTGGTAGTAGGGAATGGTGGAAATAGTTGTAGGAAGTTGTTCCTATGTTGTCTCATCATTATTTTACCTTTTTAGATGCTAAAAGCATCAAAACATCCAAAACAAGCGTGTTTCCCTATTATTCCGGAGATTCTTTGGAATAACTGGTTGTAGGTGTGCTTTCATGCCCAAATGCATTCAAACATCTATTTCAGTAGGTTCATTTGGGTAGGCTATTTATCTCAACTCCCAGGAGGTGATCCCAACTAGTTTTACCTTCCTCAGTTGATAAATTCCATGCCTTGCCATTCATTGGCAGTTGGCTGGAATTTACATGGTAATTCTATGTAATTCTATTTTTGCTATACAGTTACAAATTTTGGTGCTATTTTCTAGATTCAAACAAATTAGCACATGGGAAATATAAAACACAAATAAATATATTATGTTTCTACTAAAACCATGCATTCCATTCATCAGGTAACCATGTTGGAACTGTGCAATAAACTGCATAATTGTCTCTGCTCTGTTATACCCTGTTGTTGCCTATTTAGACCATGTGGGAATGCTTCTAAATAGGTCAGATGTCTTCTTTAGTCCTTCTGAACTCATTCCATCCATTTCCTCATGCTTTTCTTGACAACTTCAAGGTGCTCCTGGTTTTTATATGGCTATCCTCTACAGATTTCCATATTTATGATAGTCCTAGGAATTTGACTCCAATGTGGATTTCAAACAAGTTCAAAAGGTGGGAAAACATTCAAACACCTTTGTGAAATTAATGGACATCAGCATACCACATTTGGCTAATTGAAATGCATGTTTTATTTGCTACTTAATCAAGCTAAAACAGTGCATAAAATGCTAAAAATAGTCAAAATAGGGGTATAATGTTCCTAACATAAAATCATGCAAACAATTAACAAATAATATATTCTAATCAACTATTTGGAAATTAACTTTGTCATGTTTGGTAATATGGCAGTTTTTTATATGTCAAACATAGTGTAATAATGAGGTATTTCTGGGCCTCATCAGAATCTAGCTAGATGTTTTTTTGCACTAGCTTAATGTGGTTAAGTATGAGCTATTTTATTTTAGATTTAGCATTGTGTTATAACTATACTCATTATTTTTGTTATAGCACTTTATTTGCTTAATCATGAGAGAGATGTTAATTATTGTTTAAGAATGGATCTTGGGAGGGGTTCTTAGGCTTTGAATTAAACCTATAATTTTATGACCTTGATTCATAGAATGAACCCAATTCTAGAAGGATTTACAATGATGCAATAACCAGGTAAAGGTGAGTCCTAGGAATTGTGATGATGCAATAGATAGGCACTCATGAATCTAGAAGGAATTGTGGTGGTGTAATAGCTATATTATCATGATTGATACACCTTGAACAATGAGGATTGGGTTAATAAAATCAATTATGAGGCAGCTATGGTGGTACCCTAAACAATGAGGTTTAGATAACCATAATCATTACCAAGTGAGTGGTGATGACCTTAGTTAGCCCGAAAAGGTGTGGTAACTAAGCACCAAGTATTTATGCTAGCATAGCCTACATAGATGGTCTTATGAATAGGTTAGGGAATTGGCATCCCACTTTAAATTTTATGGGCCTTAAAGGATAATCCCTACATTGTGGTTAAATTGGTCTATATTAGTGAGGTATAGGAAATTGGGGAGGACCACTTTGGCATCCTTCTAAAGAATAAGTTTTAGTAAGGTGAAACCCAAAAAATATGGGATTTTGGCCATTCTTATTCATTGATTTTCATCTACAGTGATATTAAACACAAATGTGGTGAACCCTTGAGTATGTTGAAAATAATATTGGGACTATTTGTGAACCTACTTGTGTAAAATATAAATTATATCTCTCTCTCAAGTTGGTTTTTGTGGGTTGCACATAAATAAGGGCATATAAAAGGGTAAAGGATTAATCATACCCATGATAGGCATTTTTTATTCTTGAGCTAGATTAAGACTCAAACATTTAGATCCACTTGGAAATACATCCTTCAAGGTGGCCTTAACCAAACCAATCTTCCCAAGGATCAGTAGAGCATCATAAACGTTGAATCTCAATTGATTATTATTTAGTTATTTGATAATGCTATACCTAGAGGGTTTCAACATATTTTACTCCTTTTATAATGGCTCCTTGAACCTCCTTTGATACTACTACATGGTTGCTTTACTTTGCTTTATAGTAACTGAATAATATCACAGCTTCCTCAAGTCTTGCTCCTTGGATTCTTCTTGGTTAGCTTTTAGTGCTTTTGGTTTGGCTTACTCCTTAGGTTTCTCCCTTTTATATTCCTTTTATGGTTGAGAGGGGAATTTCATACCATTACTATTCTAAGTATCTAATAGAAGATATATTTTCTTGGATATAGTCAATATATGGGCCGAATAAAAAGTTGAAGGCTCTTAAGCAACTATATTTGGCTTCAAATTAGTTAACATACTCACAAGGCCTTTTGATTGCCTTTCTTATTTCTAGGTTGTAGCCAATTGACATTGGTTTTGATAGACCATGTAGGCAACAACATTGTGAGGATCATTATAAGCTAATTATAATACTCCTCTTGGCCTCTAGTAGTAGCAACTTGCTTTCTAATAGTGTTGCTTGCTTTGTAGATAACCTTAAAATATATATTTTTCATTGTTTTAATCCAACATAGTGAGATTATTTTTTAGGTTCCATAGCATAAATTTTACCTCTAATGTTTTTTCTAATTCTTTGGGCTCTAAAGCAGGTGAGGTTGGTACTGGCATAGGCAAAAGAATGTGATAAGGATAAGACTTAGGTGTCAATAAAGTTTCCAATGAAGGAGTTGAAAGAGATGGAAGTGAGGCTTGATAGATTTATTGAGGGGTATTTAAGAAATGTGGAATTATAACTTTCAAAAGAAGCTTGCCAATTGAGATGAGTGAATTTTTTTTTGGACTAGCAACTTGAAAGATCTAAGGGAATATCTTCTTATCGAACTACCAGATTTATAGGTTTAAGTACAAAATAAAAGCTCTGTGGTAGTAGATATAATAATGGGCATGAGGTGGTCTTATATCTTGAGGAATTATTCTCTAGGTTTTGCTAAAGTAGATGTTGAAATTTGTGATGTTCTCTTATTGATGACTTTGTATAGAAGTAAACTACATGAGAAGTGAAAAGTTGTCCCCCAGATCATTGAACTCTAGGATAAAATATTTAGCTAGGTCATCCTAACTATTGATATTTCCTTCTTCTAAAGAGTGGTACTAGGCCAACACTTCACCTCTAAAGGATAACGGTATCACCAGCACCATTATATCTTCATGGAAAATATTATGCATAGTAGCTAAAGTAGCTATATCTTGGTAATGTTCATATGCCATATTTTCACTACCATGATAAGAGGGAAAATGTTTTAGTGTAGACCAAGGAATTCAATGGAGAAATAGAATATTAAGAGTTTCATCACTATTCTAGATAGGGTATACAAGTCTGGCCATGGTTCCAGGTAGGGATTTAGTAGGTGGTTGTGGAGATATGGCCTAAAAAGGAGTGGAGATTGAATGGAAGAATTTTAGATGGGTGAAAGAGATTTACTTTCTAGAATTTTTTGAATATTGAGAGCTCAAAAAATTTGAGGGGTTCTTTTAGCTTATTGGCATCCAATATTATAATCATGCATTTATGGGGTTGCATCCTTCATTATTCAATAGGATCATTGATCTCAAGTTATTTCAATAGTGGAATCACTAGGTGAAAGAATTCCTATCCACTTTGTGATACCAAGATATTCACCAAAATCTTGATCATCTAGAGATGTGGGTGTGCAAAAAACTACTAATGCACATGATTTCTATGGATTCTTATCAGGAAATTATTATGCTTACATCCCATCAGTGATTCTTCTACTTGAGAGAGTCAATATTGGATGGCTTAATCCTTAATCTTGAAAGATATGGTCAAGATTAAGGATTTGTCTACTTGAGTCTCCTTTGTGCTAATGCCTCCTAGTCTAGGATGTTATTTTGACTTCCTTTTATTTTGGATTACTTTGTGTTATTCGAGCATTATTAGTGCTAACATCATCTCCCTTGCTAGGAAATTTTGGTCTAGGACACCACTTTTTTTTGTTAGCTCTTTGTTCTTGTTCATTGGGTCTAAAATTTTCAAAATTAGGTTGATGTCATATTTTAAAAGTCTTGGTATACTATCTTTCAACACTAATTATTTCCACAAGATTTGACCTATGTTGAATATCTTGAATGTTCTTATTTTTGTTGGTCCTCCAAAAGATTTAGATTTCTTTTTTTGCTAGTTTAGTACCAAGTTAGCCCAAATAAGAAATTATAGCTTGAAATAGTAAGCAAAATTTGCATGATTTAAAACCTAGAATGGTTTGTCATAGCTTTAAAAATAAAATATTTGAAATAATTGTAACTCTGGACAAATCCTTAATCTTGAATATTGGCTAGGGTTCCAGTCATTGCTTTATCAATCATCTCCCAATTCAATAAATATTGTTTTTTGTCACCTTGCTCCTTGCTTGATTTTTGATGCTTAAAAGTTACCTTCATAAAGGGATTACCAAACATTTTTATTTGAAAAGTGTGCCTAGACTATTCTCTTTATCCATTTTTGACCAATTCTCTCTTTTGCTCTTTTTACCATGAATTCTTGGAGTGACCTTCATATGGACCAACAAGCTTAGATAAATCCTTGCCTAAACACCTTGTCCCCTTATTTTCTCCCTTCATTGTTATTGGGTTTTATTTTTCTAGAATCTTATTGGTTCTATTTGTAACTACATTAGGGCATATTGTGTATTGCAAACCCAATTACCAAAAAATGATGGCTTAGTTTTTGAATCCACCCATCTAGTTAAAGGATGGATCCATGGCCACTAAACAAATAAAAACCCTACCAATAGGGGATCCCTTTTAGCTACCATTAGAAAGTATTTTGGGTTCTTGATTATGGTGAGGTTTGGATTAGCTACCACTAAAAATGCTATAGTATTTTATCTATCTATTCTAGGTGGTTAACATCATCTTGTGGTGTAGGGAGTTTAGAATTTGCTAGCAACTCTTGGTGTAGGCCTTCACTTATTAGTATTTTTGACATATTTACAACATTATCTACTTGATATATTGAAGGATATTTAGGTCCTCTTATCTTGCTTACCTTTGGATGTCAATTTTTCTCAAAATTTCTCCTTTAGGCTATATTTGCCTAGGGTAGTGAAATTTCACTACCAAAATTTGATGCATGAAAGACAATAATAAAATAAGAAAAAATCAACCTAGGTGTTGTAGGTGAGTTGGAGAGGAGAGGGCAATCCTCCAAGGGAGGTCCCAAGTTCGAATCTCCACCCTACCAAAATTTTTAATTGGGTATCCAAAATCTAATTGATAATGTTGGTGCGGGTAGGGTCGGGCATGACTCCCAAGTGAATTTGATGGTGTAGAACCCCATGTTCATGGTATCTCAAACCAAGGTGGCCCTGCAAGGGATTTTTCACTTAAAAAATAAATAAATAAGATTTTTTTTTTTTTTTGGTAAATCAAGTCATCATTAAACCAGGTTATGGTTGACCCAAAACTGATTTACAAAAATCAGCCCTTGGTTGAGGAACCCCACCATGAACCAAACTAAGGAAACTCTATCCTCTAACCTGACACTACTTCCTAGACAGAAACCAAAAGAACCATAACATACTACCCACCATAGTCAAAAAACCCCTTAACAAAAAGAGACACAGGTCCTATCAGGACCCTAACTACCCCAAGCACCCCCCCTTCACACAGGAGATCACCCATAAGCCTGCAGTAAATAAAAAGCCACTGTCACAGCCAAACCAACAAAACAAAATATAGACCGTCCAGGCACAATTTAGGCCAATTCGAGGAAGACCCTAATCCTCATCCTCGACCTCCTCTTCCTGATTTTCATCTTTGTCTTCTTCGTTGTCGTCAGTATCCGGGTTGTAGACCACCGACTTGTTGCTCTGGTATCCTTCGTTGAAGAAAACCTTGGTCAAAATATCTTGTAATTCCTGCATCTACTAATTGATGTTGGCTTCCGTGTTTAGGACATACCTTTTCAATTCCATGATTGTAGGGTTAGGACCCTCATCTTCAGACGTAATCTCCATGATTTTGCTGCTCCCCTAAACTTGCTTGTTTTTTAGCCTCAGGGAAGACCTAATGGGTTGGTCATCAATTCTCAGCATTTTCCTTGTTGGGCCTCCATTAGAGCTAGAATCATCCTCACGCTTCATGATAGGGGAGGGTTTTGGGAGACCAGGGCTCTCGCGTCCCCTCAAAATTTCACCACAAACCACTGGGGGATCCTTAGGAGGAGGGGCAGGGACAGGTTGGGGAGCATGGAGAAGGACGTATTTGTAAATGACCTTGAGAAGGCCTTGATGCATGGGCATGGAAAAGCCTTTTTTGCTATGGGAAGAGGTGATGGTGTGGTTTAGGGAGTTCATCAAAAATTGGGGAATGCTTATGGGGTTAACATCCCAATTTTTTTTGACAAAGGCGTAATGGAAACTGAGTAAATGTTTACCAGGGTCCTCTGCCATGATGAATTCCAGCACATTCTTCATAATCGCATTCCAGGGAGTCAAGAGGTCCATACTTGTGAGGCCATTCTTTTCCTCCTTGTATATTTTTGGATTATCCTTAAACTCTTTGAGCTCCACCTCCTAGTGGTACTTTTGTCAGTGAATTGACCTTCCTTGACCAACTGGCCAGTAATTTCTACCAGTAGCTGAACATAAATGATAAATTCATGACCCCTAATCTCCATGCGACCATCCTCTCATGTTTCCATCACAACCAACATAATTTTATCTTTCGCACCAAAAAATAGATCAAAAAACTTGGTAAAACGCCTATTGGTCAGGATAGCCTATGCAACAGGCTCCATGACCATCATGTTGGGCTCAATGTATATCAAATTCCTCTCTAAATTATATAAAATATCACCACTCATGGTTTCCTTCAAAAGACTCTAGTATTGAATGATTAAAAGGTGGTGGTTTCTTTGCTTATCGTATCCACCCATTGCTAAGTCCTTAAAACCCATGCCAAAACTAGAAACGACTTGCGAAACACCTTTGACTTGATAATCATGCCAAATCATCATATGGATCATGCTATCGTAAGCCTTGACCCCACTGATAGGATATGTTTTCTTGGTATTGATGTGGATTTTAGTCCCAAGACCCCTCATAGGGAACCTACTCCTCTCGAGGAAGGTTGGCCCATGTATCAATGTGTTTGGAAACTTGCACCTCCCCCCATGGTGTGCCCTCCTTGCATAACTATCCTTTTTAGGAAATATCACCACCACCTCGTAGTCCTGCCACTTGTGAGTATGAGTTTCCAAGCTGGCATTGGGTTGAGCACAATCATATTCTAACCTAATCATAGCCAATAAGAAAATCCTTTTGCTTTGGGTATTTTTCCCCCTCACGATAGTGATCCCCGAGGTACATGTGACTTGCCACCGCGATAGCCTCATTGTTCCACTCATAGTCTTTCTGATTGGATGATATTTTCCACATCACCTAGAACCTCATTTGACCACATGATCAGCCCATCAGCCTCGACCCCGATGTTCACCAATTTATCCACTGCTTTATTGGCTTTGAGGAACACGTGTTGGACGATAAAATATTCCCTCGCATCAGCAAGGATCCTTGCTTCATTGATGATGACCTCTATCCTCCAAGGAGGTTTTCTTTTATTTTTGAGGAGTTTGCCAATATTTAGGGAATCCCCTTCCACATAGCAATTACCTTGAACCTCATGGAGTAGATGCAACCCTTTCCACAAATATTTGGCTTCGGCCTAATTATTGGTTTTGATCCCTATGTTTTTAGAAAATGCTAGCACGAACTATCTTTGGTGGTCTCTCACCATGCCTCCCGCTCTAGGTTTTCTAGGGTTGTCCTTGGAAACCCCATAAAAATTGAATTTGATCCAATCCACAAGGGGGGAAATCCATCTAGATTCTGCCCTTGGATGAGGTTTGCACACTTCTACGGACTCGTATAAGGAAATATCAAGAGATTTAGCAAGGATTTTCTCATGCAGAGGGATGGATTGGGGAGACGAAGGAAGGATGCTGCAATTTTATTTAGCAAAGGCTAAAATTTTGGTAATGAAAAAAAGTGGGTCAAGAATAGAGTCACTAAGGGCTCTAAAGGCTCTATGGTTTCTCTCCAACCAGATTTGCCATAGATAGTGATAGAGGAAAATATTCCATAGGAACCTTAGCTGGGAACTGATGAAGGGAGACGACCATTGATGGAACAACTCAAGAACCATGGAAAGCATTGCCCATGAGATGTTAAAGGTTTGGAACACCCCATTTAGGATGGCTATTGACCAAGGGAATTCTAGAAATATGTTAGGAATTGATTCCCAACTTTTCCTGCATAAAAAACATATGCTAGGCAAAGTCATACCTCTTCGTATCATGTTTTATATGGTGAGGATTTTTCCTTGAATGACAACCCAAGCAAAGTGAGCCAACTTGGGTATCAACTTGTCGATCCACATAACTTTGGAAATAAATGGTAGATCCTCATAGTTGAGAAGTAATCTATACACCGATTTCACTAAGAATTCCCCACTTTCAATCACCACCCACCTCAGATGATCCTCATCCGCATTCATAGGAATGAATTGTTGAGATAACAAACCTTCAAGTTCCTTAGATTCATCTTGCAGTCCCTGCACCTTTATATAATTCCACCTCAGCTTATTCCACTCCTATCTTAGGAAGTATGCAACCATGGGTCCAAAATTTTCATCAATGAAATGCTTGATTCTTTCTAACATGGGGTCTGTTATAAGGACCTCCTACCTCGCCCATATATCCTCCCAGAATCTAATCTTAGTGCCATTCCCAACTATCCATATCGTACTTTTCTTAACAATCTCCCTGCTCACCAAAATTGCTTTCCAAAATTTTTATCCTCATATCGAAATAGGAGTGTTCAAAAAATCGTAACCTTGCAGGTATTTCCTTTTCACAATGGCTATCCACTCATTATCTTGGCTTGATAGGACATGCCACGCTTGTTTTTCTAGCAAGGCTGCATTCAGGTGGGAAAATCTCCTCAGGCCAATGCCTCCCCCATCCTTGGGAAAATATACTATGCTAACTAAAATAGGAAAGAAATATCTTTCGCCTTTTTAGCAAGGGATCAATAGGGAAACCATTAAAAAATACTAGCCTATATGTAATATATATGCCATTTGATTTGATACCTAATGAGTATACTTTTTTTTGTTGGATAATAAGGGGTTGTACTCGGGTCCTCCACCCTTGAAAAATTACAACTCTCTTCTTTAGATCTTAAAATTTTATAAATAAATACACTTATCATATCAATTGAGATGCTATAGCTAGAAACCTACATCATTTTACATAAAATGTTTGAATTCTTGATTTTCATTTTTTGGATCTTTTCAATTTTATTTATGAATACAATTATTCCAAAATTTAACATATTTCTTGACATTTTCCTATAGCAACCTTCACAATGCCAAAACTTCACCTCTACTATCTATGCCTTGCATCTTAGTAGAGTAAAATTTCCAAAATATCACATTATCATAGTCCGCTTTACCAAATCTAGATTGCTAGTTTCTTTCTCGAAACACAAGTACAACCACAAAAATTATAATATATAATCTAAATAAAAATATATTATTGTTACAAAATAAAGTAGAAATTACCAATGGAAAACATTAAAATAAATCTTAATAATTAAATGAATCAGACAATCAACATTTTCTTATCAGATTCAACTTAACTTACTACTTCCTCTAACCATTGAAAGGAGAATTTAACTTCATGATATTCAATAAAAACCCCTCTATTGGCTATCTTATCTACACATTTATTTCCTTCCCTTAATATATGTGTAAACTTGATTTCTTTAAAATCTTTAGCAAGATCTTGAATCTCCATAATTATTTCTCTTATGTTCCATGGAGCCTTTGATTTCCTCAAAATTTCATTTATTACTATGAGAGAATAACATTCCATCCATACTCTATTCCACTTCATTTGTTTACATATTTTTAACCCTTCTAAAGCTACCCAAGCTTCAACTTCATTATTAGTATTAAATCCACTATTGAAAGAATAATGATATAAAATATATCCTCTATTATTTCTAATTATTCCTCCTCATCCTGTTAGTCCTAGATTTATTTTAGATGATCCATAAAAATTCAATTTAACCCACTCCACATCTAATGGTTTCCACTTTATATTATTTGCCTTATTTTAGCTTCTCTTGTACCCAACATCATAATTCCATTTAATGACTTGAATCCATCTATCAAGGATCTCTACTTCTAGTTCTAGTTTCTTAATATTTTTATGTTGGTTTGATGAAATATATAGAGAACTACAAATAAACAAAGAGCAATTGATAAAGTAAAAAATTATTTTATAAATAAAAAATAAAATGCAAGTACCTAAAATCCTATTAAATATAAAATTGCTACCTAAACTTGGATTTGCCATCTGTGACAAGTTCATTGTCTATAAAAAAGTTTGCCACTTGTGGCAAGTTTATTACTTGTTGACCTATGAATTTATGGGAAAGGCTAAAAGGGGGAAAAATAGAGGAATTATTTTTTAGGGGGTATACTTGATTCTTGGAAAGGTGTTGGACTTCCTTGTATGCAATAAAATTCCTTGTTCCTTCGACAAAAGTAAAATTTGAACCTTTGGAGGAATATTATTTGCATAAACTTAAAATATAACTATTGCAAAACCAAATCGAACTAGGTGAGAGAGTTTTAGGATGTCCTTAGGCTTGACTGATAATTTTTGTAATGTTTCAATTGATAAAATCATTTAATGAGAAAGATTCATAGTCTACAAGGCAAGTTTATCACCTATAGGATAGGTTTACATCCTATAGAACCTGTGATCTATGAAGTTGATTTTAAAGTACTAGAAAAGGAGTCTTAAGCTACACAAATTATGGATGGATTATGATAAGGAAAGACATTCAAGGGGTGACTAAGATTTTAGAAAAATGTTGGACTAGATAAATTCATAGCCTACTACTCCAACAAGATATAATTTTGTAGTGTGTAGTTGTAGAGATGAAATCAAGGTTGATTCTCCTATGTGTTGGGATAAGAAGGTGAATAGGAGGTTATAGACGCTACAAGGCAATAAAATAAACTTCAACAAGTCTAATGCAAACAAAATTAGCATGCTAAAAAAAATTAGATAGGTTAATTAAGATCTTGCAAAAGGGGAAAGGTAAATGTATATGAAATGTAAGGAAAAACTGATAAAATGCTAAATATCATGAAAGAGAAGCATAATAAATATAGAACTTCCATTTCCAACACCAAAAAATATCTTATGCATGTAGTGTCATAGGAGACTTGGAGGCAAAAAAGTGTCTTGAAGAATAATGCTTGTTTAATTGTTAGAGAAATTTGATAGAGTTTTTTTGTTATCCAATTACTTGTTTTTTGAGAGAGATGTATCCCAATATATATATTTTTGGGTCTTGTTTAGGAGAGGAGGCATGATTACAAAATTTATATTTAATTGAAAATAATTAAATTTAAACTAGGCAAAAAAATAGAGTTGAAGAGTTTGCATGCTTTGTCGGGTTAGCATAGGCAAAAAGTGAACCAAATTAGAAATATTATGGGGTGCATTAAATCCAATATAGGTTGGTAAACCATTGGAATGGATATGGATGAGCCTTGGAATGATAAAATTTCTATTTTTTAAGTATTAGAGAAAAAATTCATGGCTATGAACTTATCTAGGCTATGATTTTATCCATTTGACCATTGGATGGGTAATGTTTTCAAATTTTGGCTCTAGATAAGGTTCACCACCAAGGAGATAAATTCATAGCCTTTGAACTTGTCTATGAGTAGAAAACTTTTTTTGAGTCTCCAATTTCTATAATGAAGGTTGAAAATGACTTAGGCATGTTGCCAAAATTTATTAGAATCCTAGGATGTGATGGGGTGAGCAAAATTAGGTGTCTACAACTAGACCATGGTCACAATAAACTGATACTATTAACTAATTATACATGGCATGTAACAATTAGAAGGGTGTAAGAACACTTGTAATATAATTCCTATAATTAATTGTAATATTCTAATAAATATAAATAATTGATAGACATTTTATTTCTCTTAAATATTAAACTATGTAAAATATTCTAGTTAAAAACATGTAGCATTACCATCCATGATAGAAAGTCCACATATCATAATATCCATGTAATGCCTAAATTAAGGAAATATAAATGATCATATCAAAATATTTTTAAGGAATAATTAATTATCTAACTTGACAATAAATAAGATAGATCAAATTGTCTAAAGATAAAAGAATTGACATGACATACTCCTATGAATTTACCCAAGAAAGTGGTTGTATCTCTTGTTGATAATATCTATGTCCTAATAAGTGGTATAGCCTTAATTATATTTATCACAATAGAACTATAACATAGTCCACCACATTTCCCCTCATTTTTTAGTTATGATAGTTAAGCATATGAAGTTGCCTCATATGTATATCCACTTTTAGAGTTGTTTGTAATCCAATAAATTTCAAAATGTAAGATGGGTTTTAGATATATTTTTTCCACATAGATATATGAAATACATCATGGACAAGTTCTAGGGTACACAACAAGTCTAATGTATAAGCCATTGGTCCAATCCTCTTTTAAGTCCTCAAAATATTCTATATGATGGTTAGCTAACTAAGAACCCTTACTATAGTGAAAAGGGATCTTATGACATCTTCATGTAAGGAATATCTTATCCCCCTATTATAACAACCCTCATTCGCAAGACTTATCCTTGACAATGAGCTATGTATTTATGTATAGATATTTAATGCATGGTTTTTTTCATTGCTATCAATAAGTAGTCACTTTATATGCTTTGGTTCAAGTATTGGAATGTGGTACTGCTAATATATATATATATATATATATATATATATATATATATATATATATATATATATATATATATATATATATATATATATATATATATATATATATATTGCGATTGCTAGACTATAGGTTCTCATTGGTGGTTTAGTATGGATAACCACCTAAGTTGAGAGAAAGTTTTGGGAAATGATGGTGATGACTCGTTCATCGATAGCTCAAGGTAATAAAGTACCCTTCATGTAGGTGCATTGCATTTGTGCTTATTGAATGTTCACACCATTGGACTAGGAAGTTGCTTGTGCAATGAGTCTCCTTAATAGGATGGTGGTAGCAATAGACTATCTTAAAGAAAATAGCCACCTACTTAAGGATAAAACAATGGTGTGTAATATTATTTGTTGAATGGCTTATATGCTTGTGCATATAGAAAACATAGATTGATGGATAAATATCATTCAAGTATTTATTTGGTAGTTGATAACCTTAATACTTGAGAATATTGGTGTCAATATTAATAATTAATATTGACTATTAACACTAATTAGTTTTATTTGTGCATGGAAGATTACGAATACGCAAATCATATCTTCCTTCACTGACCATTCACCATAATGGTTTTCGGCATGATCCTCTCCTCCTTTAGGTCCCCTGGAGCCCTCCCAAGATAATCAAGGAAGCCTTTTCTCAATGGCCAAACCCGTTCAGAAATCCTAAGCTCTGGTTCCTTTTCGATGCGTCCTTCCATCACATCCTTTGGAAGATTTGGCTGGAGAGGAATGGAAGAGTCTTCGGTAATCCTCCAAGAGACCCCCCTTCCACAACCTTCGAGCTCTTGCCTTTGCAGTAGAAAATTCAAAATTCACTCCTAGTCCCCTCCCTAGGATCCGGTCGGAGGAAACTGTGTTCAAAATGATGAACCTCAAGGAGGATCCAGACCACCCTAACATATTTTTGCCCAGGCTCAAGGTCAAATGGAGAAACCCCTTGGAGGGTTGGCTTAAGTTGAAATTTGATGGCACTAATCATGGCAACTTGGGGCCAGTAGCTGCAAGAGGGGTGGTTAGAGATCACAGGGGGAGGATTGTCCTCACCTTCTATGAGAACCTGGGTATCCAATCTAATCATAGTGTGGAGGCCAAGGGTGTCCTCAGAGGGCTTCGACTCCTCTCAGAGGATCCTCACCCTTTGGTCATCGAAGGTGACTCTCTAAATATCATAAGGTATCCGTCGAATGACAAAGATCCTTCATGGAAATTTTTTAATATTGTCTCTGAGGCAAGGATCCTCCTATCTAGATGGATCAATGATCAAATCAATCACATCTATCGGGAGGGTAACAGGCTAGTAGATTACATGGCTAATAAAGGTCTTTTGACCTATGTGTTGGTAGTATGGAGGTCGTCCTTTTCGAATGAGGTGGAGAAGATGGCCAAATCAGAGTTTCCTCATGAATACACATAAGCATAAAGGGAAGGCGCTTGGAGGTGGCGCATCCTCTCGACCACAAATTATTTGATCAAGATGCTGACCAGGATCAAGGAGTAGAACATTAAGTATGACCATGAGGATCATAAGTAGCGAAGGATCAGGGGCTGCCTTCCTAGTGGTTTTTCTTGTTTTCCCATGGTTTTCTGTTGCTTCTGTTTTAGTTTACTTTAGATTGGTTTTTGTCTGTCGATCCTCTCATGAAGAGACCCCTTTGTAAGCCCTATGGGTAACTTTGAATTAGGTTTAGTTATATTTTGCAAGTCTGTTTTATCCTACCCCTTGAGGCCTGTAAGGACAGAATGGCTCAACCCTATTTTTGTACATAAGGTTTTGGGATCCTCTATAAAAACCCACTATTAATACAATCAATCTACCAAAAAAAAACACTAATTAGTTAGTAAATGATCTAAATACCTTATTAATGGGAATAATAAGGTTTAGTAAAGAATTAATGGATTATTTAGTTGCTTTGTAAATGTTTGATTAAAAGAGAAATGTATACTTTTAAAAAAAAATAATATGTTTAATAAATGATTGCTTACTTTTAATCATCATTTGGAATAGAAATTTGAATGTTTCTCTCACTTGGCAATTTTGGAGTAATGTTCTTCACAAAAATTATGAGCTAGAAGTGGCCAACTCAAATGGGAAAAATCATGGAGCAAAGTTTTAGCTAAAAGAGAAGCCACCATGAGTATTTAAGAGGGGGCTCGGGTAGGTTTTTGGGGGCTTTTAGAGGAGGAAGAAGTGAGGTAGTGGAGATCTAGAAAAAGTCTTGCAACTTGGAAGATCTTCAGGTTGAGCCAGAGGAGGTAAGGATGATTATATTATTCCTTGTCTATGGTCTGGAAGTTTTTTTTATCTATGCTCTCCCTTATTTGTATCTCTTGGATATGTATTTTATGTTTGTCTTTATTTTAAGAGTTTGTTGATATTTTGAGAGCCTTGGCTTTTCATCCTTTGGTTGAGATCCTTATAATTGTATGAGGGTAGTGAGTGTAGTCTTCTATTTCCCAGGAACTACCTTCTTAGGACCGGGTAGGATATGCTTGAAGTTCATCTATATTTTTCTTGGAATCGGTTGCTTGTATGTTAGCAGATCTTAGATTCTCTTTTTAGGTTTGGTTTCCTTTATCTCTTTAGGAGGTTATATCTTGAGTGGCAGCTTTTTTGAGCCAATCCATTTCAAGTGTTTCCTGTGATGTTGTTCTTCTCTATTTTAGTGTTGCATATAAAGTAGTCTTTAGTCACTCATGTTGCCTTTGTGAGCATTTGTTTCTTTTTAATTTCATTGGTTGTGTCTCTTAGAGTTTTGCATGCTTAAGTATGTGGTGTCAAGTGCTTTCTTGCACACTCGAGTCTTGGGTAGTGCACTTGAGATCATAGGTTTGCATGTTGTTATTGTTATGTCCTGTGTAAATATTGTGTGAGCCACATGTTAGAATGTGAGTTATATTCTTTTTTTGCAGGTTTCATGTGAATTGAAAGTTCTTAATTTATGAAGCCAATAATTCTTTGAATAAATTTTTCACTGTAGATTGATAGATATTTTGGAAAAGAACATAAATGAATAAGTTTAATATTTTCTTTATGATATGAGGTTAAATGTTTAAGTTAGGTATTTATTTTAATGAAAGTATTATGTTGTTGATTGTATGTTAAAATGGTTTACTATTTGGTCTCTATTTTTTAAAAAGAGATAGTATTTTAATGAATGATATTTTAGGGAATAAAAAATAGAGATTAGGTGGTTTTCCTATATTATTAAAGTGGTTTATTTTAAAATAGCATGCTATAAGGGGCTTCTTCCATTTATGTGCTTTATGGATATATAGATAGGAGGAAGTTATGAACTTTTATTTGTGTTTTAAATTGGAAAAGGCTCTTGGTCTGTAAGTAATATTATAATGATTATTCATGACTTAAGTAGTTAGGAAAACCATTATAGAGAGAATTATGGGATTCTCTCCATAGTTGTCATTTAAAAATATAATGTGCATATCTTGTTTATAGTGGCATAGCATGTAATAATAAATAGAGAAATTTGGGATCTTCACTAGTTTATTTTCTTTTAAAAGTATTGTGCATGGATGTTTGCAAATACAATTAGCATGTTATATTGCATTGCATAAATGAGTTATCTTTATCCCTAAATATTCCTCAAGTTAACAGGTAACTCCTTACATGAAGGTCATTAGAGGAAGGTGGTAAAAAGGCTATTTAGATGGGATGGTGTTATTATATCTTGGATCAAAAAAATGATTTTGTAAATGAGAATTTTATTTTGTAAATTTTTAGAAAACATTTAGCGATACTTCAATGTTTAGTATTTTTGTATTGAGCAATAATGAAAAGAAGAAAATGGAATATCTAGTATTATGCTATTTCTCTTGCTCCATGATTTATTTATGGCTATAAAAATGTGAGATTAGGATGAAATGTTAATGTTCTCTAAGTGGAAATCGATAACATTATGAATAATGGTTTTGGTGATCTATTGAAATGCTTCTTTATGATACCTAGGTTCCAATCCCACGAGTGTGTCCATGCATAGCTAGTAGCCCGATACAACTCCTTTGCATGTTGCACCTGACTGATGATGGCGATCTATTTCCTGCTTATCCGGTGGTCCCCCTTCATGACATGTGTTGAACTAGACTGACAAAGACGGTGTGAACCCTATGTGTCTGACAGTCCCCATATCATGCAGGGTTACCATTAATGAGATGATGGATGTGTTGAAAGACTTCGTTGATATTTTAAACCCTACCAGCTGTGTTGACAATTACTAAAATTTGTGATTGTAACCAATTCATCTATGTACCAAAAAAAAGAAATGCTTCTTTATGTAATATCTTTAATAGCCAAATATAGTATGGAGTTATTATAAATGTGTTAGCCTTATATGAAGCTTATATTTATTTGAGATGCATGTGAATGTGATGCTATAGTTTAAGCATTTGAGTTTAAAAGCAATTTTTTTTGGTATTGCTTTCTTGGGTTGAACCTAGATCTTCTTTTAGGACCTAATTTAATTATTTAGCCCAATACTATAAGGAGATGCAAGAATGTAATAACTAGGTTGAAGAGAGTCCTTAGAAGAATTTGCAAGAATGCAATAGCTATGTACTCTCAAATTTAGGAGTTGCAAGAATGAAATAGCCATATACTTGTGAAATAACAAACCTTGAATGGTGAGGATTAAGTGTTACCATTTCTGGAAGGCTACAAGAATCATTCATAAGATAGTAGTGGTAGTACCTTAAATGTGTAAGTTTAGGTCACCATATTCATTACCTATGGAGAGGTAATTACCTTAGTTAACCCATGGAGGTGTGGTAACTAAGAACCAAATTTTTACACTTGATTA
Source organism: Wollemia nobilis (assembly GCA_028583015.1). NCBI lineage: Eukaryota > Viridiplantae > Streptophyta > Pinopsida > Araucariales > Araucariaceae > Wollemia > Wollemia nobilis. Next base: position 2,083,722 of record JAQPPZ010016475.1, read on the forward strand.
ATCTACCTAGATGGATTTATGATTGGGTTAGGGAACAACCATTCCCCTATAAGTTTTATGGACCTTAAATGATAATCCCTATGATGTGATCACATTATCCTATGCCAATGAGGGTATGGGAAAGGTGGGGGGACCATTTTAGCATCCTTATAAATGATAATGTTTAGAAAGGTGAACCTCAAAAACCATGGGAGTTGACCACTCCTATCCACTAAGTGTTGTCTGTATTGACTTAAAATAAAATATGGTGAAGCCTTGAATGTTGATTAAAAATGTGTTGGATCTCTTGTAAACCCTATTTGAAATATATATATATATATAGATATATAGATATTGCGTTGATATATTTGGGTTGTTACACCTATCATGTAGCTCTAATTGATATGCTTAGTGTCTGCGAAGAGATTTTAATGATTATAATACTCTTGAGAATGTTACAAAATTAGAGACACTTTCTCATCCCTCTCTATTATCATGTTTAGTCCAATAACTATTTTATCCTCCAATAAATTCCAACTCAAAGGAGTTTGGCATGGTTGCCCATAAATTTCCTCATAAGGATCCATACCTTGTAAATTTTGAAAGCTATTATTATATACAAACTCTACCAAGAATAATTACTCCTCCCATTTTCTCTAGAAAACATCATATATCCTTAACATATTCTATAAAACCTAATTAACACTATTTTTGTATTAATTTATCTGATGGTGATAATATCTAATAAGATTATTTTTAATGTCTACCACTTCTGTGAAAGTATTCCAAAATTGATAAATAAAAATAGGATCCATGTCATAAATAATAGTCTTTGGAACCACATGTATCTTCATAACATCACTAAGATAAAATCATAGAATAGTTAAGGTATCATATGTGCTCATAGTTGGGAAAACTTGAGCTACCTTGGTCAACTTATCCATTATTTCCATAATAGAATCACGTTTATAACAAGTCCTAGGTAGCCTGATAATGAAGTCAAAGGAGACTACAACCCACTTCCATATGGAAATATCATGTGGTTATAATAATATTATAATATATTGATGCTATTCCATTACCATTTATCAATTTAATAAACTAGAGATATACTTGGAAATTAATGTCTCATCCATGCTAAAATATAATTGTCTCAAGTATACATACATCTTGACCTTGACATGTAGAATATGTGACCTTGATAACCTTCATCATAATGATATCTCTCATAGTTATAGGAACACAAATTATCTTCTTCAATTTAATTAACCCATACTTTTCAAATTTGTAGTTACTTTTATTGCTACTATTAATCTTATCAATGGATTCCATCTAATGTTAATATTAATGCCACTAGTCACTAGGCAACTATTTGAGGATGTGATTCATCAAATCCATATAATTTAATAGTATTGAGTACATATTTCTTGTCCTACTGAGTTCATCTACCATTGTTATTATTACCTTTTATTTACATAATATAAAATTTATTTTTGTAAATAAACTTTGATCACCTCCGTTGTCTAACATTCAATTTATACTAAGTAAAAAAAAACTAAACTTTAATGATCTATCCTTAGCTCAAACTATTAACCTAAGATAAAGTGATGTCACATATTAAGAGTGTTTAGGTAAATAATCTCATATCCCTTTATCCTTATACAATCATAGGTAATTACTTATCCATTTATTTAAGAAACCCATTTAATCCCTCCACTAAAGAATAAGTACAAATAAGGAAGTCCTAATCTATATAAAATAACACTAGGATTAGTGTACTAATAAGCATTTCTTAATATTCTAGAAGTTTGACTCACATTTATCAGTACACTAAGACTTATTTCCTTTCCTTTGAAGGGATGTGATGGTATCAAATAGCCTAGAGAAATCATATACAAATATTTCATAATACCCTACTAGACCCATGGAACTATAACCTCAATAAAACTAGTTGATGTTAGCTAGTCAACTCTTGTAATGTTTTTGATGGGATCAACAAATATTCCATCATTAGATACTATGTTCCCCAAGTATTGGATATATTTATGAATGAAAAAACATTCATATATTTTACTATATAGTTTATTCTCTCATAGGCATTATAATACTAGAAGTGTATATTCTTCATGATCCTATGGGTTGCAAAAGTATATGAAGATATCATCTAAAAAATTAGCATAAACATATTTAAATATTATCTAAATACACTATTCATCAAACTTATAAAAACTATTGAGACATTAACAAAATCAAAAGGCACCACATTAAATTCATAAAATCTATACCTAGATTGAAAGTAGTCTTTATAATATCTTGCTCATTAATGCAAAGTCAATGGTATCCATACATTAAATATATATTAATAAAACCCTTGGATCAATTATTCTAAATAAATAGATTATCAATATAGGGAATTGGTATTTGTTCTTCATGTTCAACTTGTTTAACTATCTATAATCAATGCATAATCTCATAGAGTTGCCTTTCTTTACAAAGATAATTAATTATCCCCATTAGCAAATGCTTGGGTAAAATGACCTACTATACAAAAGATCCTATAATTATAGTACCAACTAATAAAATTTTGGTATGATCATCTAGTATAGTTCCATAGACATATGTTGGGAACCTAAAAGAGATATGTATGGTGAAGTAATTCTATCTTGGGAGGAAATCTAGGCAAATCATCTAAAAATAAATCCTCAAACACCCTAAGAATTGGATAAGTAATAATTATAGAATTAAATTCCATATTCCTAGTTTCATTTTCCTCCATCATCATGGCATAGGTCTAGCAACCCTTCCTAAGGAATTTCTTAATTTACATTGTAGAAATTGATGGGTTTTATATTTGTCTCACTTTAATTAATTATTGAATTTGGGGTGGTGTTCGAAGGTTGTATGTGCTATGAATGGTTTAGGTAAGGCCAGGTCTAGGTTTCCTACTCTACAGCATCTAAATGATAACAATAAAACACAATATAATGGGAAAGATAATTTATTATATTAATAAACATCAAATGCTAGAAACAAAAGTGCTTGCAACAAAAAGAAAATAAAGTGAAGTCTTAAAATTTGAATATAAAATGATGCATTCTTTGACAATAACAATACTTTTCCTTCATTAACCTATCTTACTATTTATTCCTCCTAGGATATAAAAATCATATGACTATTTAACTTGTCATTAAAATTTAGGAAATAAAAGCAATTTGATTTATACTATAAGTTACAAAAAATAGAAAATGTATTAAAGTACCTTCCACCCTACCTCGAGAAGTCCCTTGCTCTGTAGTGGCGTGGAAAGGAAAATTATAACTCAATTCACACCAATAAATAGTTCTAGAAATATTTCATTGTATATTTAAACAATAGTATTAATCTCTTACAAAATATAGTAGGTAGTAGTTACAATAATAACAATATCACATTGGAAACTACAATAGTACATAAGACATCTCTACTTATTTATGAGAATGGAAATACTCTCTTATTACCTTAATTAATAGGCTATTACAATAGCAATTCACTCAAAATATTCTCTCCAATAGCTATGGACAAAATAAGGTATAACAAATTCCATTTTAGACATATTAATCTTTGTTGAATATCAACTACCATAGTTACAAGGATAAAAATAGGATATTCTAGTTACAAAATGGTTTCACCATGCCCATGCATAAAATAAAATAGTCTTTACCCATAGATTTTTCTAGTTGTAATAAGTCAATATGCAGTTGATTGTCTACTATCTCACCACCAAGTGGTTGGTAAAATCATAAATCATTACTTAAAACAATAGGTATACAATCTATAGGTTATTTGGTGTCATCAATATTCATCCATATTATTTCTTACCTTTAGCTACCATGTTTGGAGCCACCCTATCTTCCTAGCATCTAGTGCTAGCAAGGTACTATCACATCTAGTTCCATTCAACTGATGTTGTGTCTAGTGCTGACTATGTAGTGTTGCATATGACTCCTATTTTAGTCTTGATTTTTGGTGCCAGGTGGAATGTTTTCTCCAGCGTCAACATCCATGTTGTCCTTGGTGCTCTAGTCATTAAGTCCTAAACCTAATAACTCACTTTTATTAGTTAAATCTTGATATCAATCAACAAAATTCCCTTTATTGTTTACCTTATCACATAATATCATAATTTACATCTTAGTACTACATTAATCCTAATTACTATATTTAATCAAGAACTTATGCAAATGATAAAGCAAATCATGGTTATGTTAGACAAGCAAAGTCTCCCCAAGATCGAAGAATTCTCCACAAGATCAATCAAACACAAAAGAGGAAAACCCACAACACCAATATTAAGTGATAAAACCCTACTTCAAATGAAGAAGGAAAACATCCACTATGAAGCTCACTATATTACTCAATGATTCAACAATACAAGAATACTTCAATGTTATGCAACAATATGCATCAACATGATATATATATATATATATATATATATATATATAAAATATATATATATATATATATGTAGTAGACAACACCCCTATTTAAAGATAAGATTTTCTACTAAAACCCTAAAATTGCCCAAATATTATCATAATATTATCTTGAGATGTGTGATAAATATTATCACAATCTTATCTTGAGATGTGTGAAAAATATTATCACAATATTATCTTGAGATGTGTGACAAGTGGCATCTATCAAATATTAAAAAGTGATTGGTTACTTTTTAATATTTTTAGGAAAAGGGAAAATAACTTTTTCCCACAAATTAAATATTCCTAGCACCCTTATTTTATTTATTAATTGGGTGGGAATATTTTTACATAAAATATAATTATTTTCTAATTCAAATATTATTCTTTAGACTTTATATTTTAGTCTAAGAATAATTTACACAATATTGCATTACATATTCCAACACTCCCCTTTAATGCAATATTTGGGAAAGGAATTATGAAACAAAGAAATATTCTCCCTCTAAATATACAATCGGGGATGAGAATAAAATGATTAATATAGTTACAATGAGCTTCTATGACCAATAATGGTCTACAATAAGGCACCAATACAAAATGGGCCAAAATGAGACTGCAAGCCCCCAATGGAGTAGCTTCAGATACAAGCAGCTTACAAAGTCATCCATCAACCACAAGTGGTTGTAAATGACAAGAAGAAAACATCACAAGGGTGTCTTCAGTAAGCCTGCAAAACCCCAAACATAAGTACCTACAAGCTATAAGCAGCTCAACATAATATTATTTAGATACATCATCATAAATATACTCATCACAACATATATGAATATCTAAAGATGATAAAAAAAACTGATCTAACAAATAGTGAGCTATAAGTCATCACAAAAATATGCCAAGCCATACTTATAGTCACATGCTATATAGTTTATCAAAAAGTATCATGTACAAAGTTGCATAAAGCAAACAAGGAGTACCATGATAATGCAAACTCTAAAGTACCATTTACAAAAGTTGCATAAGGTATATGAAAATAATAAAGTGTGCACACCGGTTGCATAAAACCAACCATAAAATATCATGTACAAAAGTAGCATAAATGCTAACAAGAAAGTACCATGATAAACCAATTGCATAATGCCAACTACATAAAAACATGTACAAAGTTGCACAAGGCAACAAGAAAGTACCATGTAAAAGAGTCGCATAAAGCAATTGCATCATATACCATAATTTCACAATGCCATCTACAAAGTAACATGTACAAAAGTTGCACAAGGCAAACAAGAAAGTACCATGTTCAAAAGAGATGGAAAAATCAATTATACCACCAAAGATCAACTCATATATATAGCACAAAACACCTCATAAGGATGAAGTTGTCATAACACAAGTGTAACTACACTTCATTCCCCCTTGATGACAACTTCATCAAACCAAGTGAGTCCCTCAACTTACAAAACTGCTCCTTGGGAAGAGGTTTGGTGAACAAATCAACAGAATTAGAAGATGATGGGCAATACTCCAAATGAATAGTCCCATCCAATACCTTCTCTCTAATAAATAGGGCTTGGATTTCAACATGCTTTGTCCTTTGATGCATTATAATATTTTTAGCCAAGGCAATAGCTGATTGATTATCAAAGAGCAAACATAAAGGACCAAATTTCTCAAAACCAATTTTCTTCATGAGAGTACAAAGCCAAACCGCTTCCTGTACAACTTTTGTCGTAGCCTTATACTCCGCTTTTGTTGTAGAAAGAGCAATTGTATCTTGCTTCTTGGAAGACCAAGAGATAGCTATAGACCCAATACTAAAAACATATGCTATGGTAGACTTGCTATCTATTATATCCCCTCAAAAATCAGAATCATCATAGCCAAAAAGAGGAAAGGAAGGAAGCCTAGAATACTTGAGTTCCAAATCTCTAGTACCTGAAAGGTACTTCAGAATCTTCTTGGTAGCTTGTAAGTTCTCAATGTAAGGTTTCTGCATGAACCTATCCATCATACCAACTGCAAAAGCAATATCTGGTCTTGTGATGGTAACATAAAGAAGACTACCAATGAGCTGCCCATATAATGTAGCATCAACCAACTGATATTTTGTACCTACTTCCAACTTAACCCCTATAGAAATAGGAATGGAAGTAGGATTGCTATCCTCCAAACAAAACCTCTTAAGAAGATCTTCAATATACTTGGATTGACTCAAAAAGGTACAATCCTCATGCTGATAAACTTGCATGCCAAGATAGTAGTGTAGAAGACCAAGGTCAGTCATTTCATACGCTGACTTTAATTTGGAGATGAAATAAAAAATGGCCTCATTCTCATTTCTAGTCATAACAAGGTCATCAAAAAATAGAGAAATTAAAATGACCAAGTTATCCTTCCTAAGCACATAGAGATATGTATCTGAATAACATTTATCAAAACCAAGATACAAGAAGTAACCTGAAATCTTCATGTACCATGCTCTAGGTGCTTACTTCAAACCGTACAAGGTTTTCTTTAGTTTACACGCAAGTGTTTCCTTACTTTGTACAAAAAATCCTTGTGGTTGACTCATGTAGATATCCACATCCAAATAACCATTTAGAAAGGCACTTTTCACATCAAGCTGAAAAATTTGCCAACCTTGAGTAGCAACAATAGCAATGAGAACCCGAATGGTGGGCATTTTGGCAACTGGTGCAAAGGTTTCATCATAGTCAATGCCATGTTTTTGAGCATAACCCTTAGCAACCAATATAGCCTTATACTTTTCTATCTCTCCATTAGAATTGTACTTGATTCTATAGACCCACTTGTTACCAATAACATTTCTCTTATTAGGATAAGGCACTAGATACCAAGTTTTATTCTTTAGAAGAGAATCCATCTCAACCTTCATGGCATCCAACAAGAGTGTTGTGAAGCTTCTTGGTAAGAAGTAGGCTCATGATCATTCTCTATCTTAGCTAGAAGAGACATGTTAAGGGTTATACTTCTAGTTATCCTTTGGCTAACTGAATTTTGCTCTTTAGGACCCCTAGAATGATCCAACCACTTGGTCCTTTTGACACAAGGCCCACCCTTTTCTAAATCAAGAAGGTCTTCATTGAATTTGACATCTCTTGAAACAAATACAATGCGTGAAGAAGGTGAGTATAACCTATAGCCCCTATATTGAGACTTTTTGTCCAATTTATTTCTTTTTATGAAGAAATATATGAAAATGCATCACATCCAAACACTCTTAAGTGTGACAAATTTGGATTCTTACCATTCCAAACCTCATAAGGAGTCTTCCCCTCAACTGATTTTGAAGGACACCTATTAAGAATGTAGATTGTTGTATTGGCTGCTTCACCCCAAATAAATTGAGGTAAGTGGTCACCAAGCATGCATCTTACCATATCCATGATTGTCCTATTTTTCCTCTCTACAACACCATTTTTTTGAGGAGTTTATGGACAAGTAAAATGCCTTTTGATCCCATGAGAAGAACAAAACTCATTGAAATCATTGCTATTGTAATCCCATACATTTTCACTTCTAGTCATTTTGATCTTTGCTCCCTTTTGATTTTCTACCAAACCTTTGAACTCCTTGAATGTCTCAAAACAATCTAATTTATTCTTAAGTAGATACCCAAAGATAATTCTTGAATAATCATCTATAAATGTGAGAATATAGGATGCACCACCAAGTGATATAATATGTAATGGACCCATAATATCTGTATGAATGAGTTGAATAATTTATGTGGCCCTTGTTGAATTGTCCTTTGCAAAATTTTGTTTGCTCATCTTTCCTAAGATGCATATTTCACACAAACCATGAATAGGTGAAATGTTAGGCAAGCCTTCAACCAAATTTTTGGACTTCATCATTTGAATATTTTGATCGTTTGTATGGCCTAACCTTAAGTTCCAAATCTTGCTACTAGGAGAAACATTAGTTGCTAAACACACTTTACGAGGAGCATCACCTAATACATAATATTATTCTTCATATAACATGTAATGATTGGTAGCATGCCTTTCCTAATGATCCATGAAGTTGCATTGAACTCAATAGTGTGACCACTTCTAGCAACTTGAAAAACTAAAATTAAATTTCTCCTAAGGTTAGGCACATATAGGACATTTTCAAGTAATTTCCCTTCAATTACAACATTGCCAACACCTTCTACTTAAAGTCTAGTATTATCACCAATGACAACTGAATCTGAAGAGTGCTTATGAAATTCCACAAACTTATCCTTTTCAAAACATATATGGTTAGTGCATCCAGAATCTAACACCCATTCATTAGAATTAGATGAGTCAATGGATTTGAGGGCACAAACAAGGGCATTTTTATTAATTTTTCTTTACATTGTTGTTATTTTTATTTCTCTTGCTAAACCATTTCTTAGGTCCTTGTCCCTTAGCATTTTCTGGCTCTTCATTTTCTGCAATCTTCTTCTTCTTGAAACAATTTTATTCCTTTTGGTCTTTCTTTCCACAAAAGTTGCAAGTGAAATCAACTCTAGGCTTGTTGGGTTGGAAATTTTGATTTTTCCTTCCCTTGTATTTCTTATTGAAGGAAGCCTTAGTGACACTCAAGGCAACATTCTTCTCCTTGACAACTTGACCATTCACTTTGTCTCTATTAAGAGACTCTTCATGTTGAATCAATAATTGTGAGAGTGTTGAGAGGAATGCCATCCTCTTCTTGCTCTAGCCTAGTCTCAATAATGGTGACAAAATTCTTGAAATTGCTTGATAAGTTCCTCAAAATGATAAATCTTAAGAGATTCTCACTTATCCAATCACAATTACAAGCCAATAGATGAGTTCTCATGTCTTTCATATTTGAGAGTTAGATCAAGGCACTTTCTTCTTCACCTTGCATAGTTCTAAGAATTTTGCATAATAAAGTGAATTCCTTGATGTGTTGGACCCTATATGGACTTGTTTTAGCAAATCCCATGCATCTTTAGCATGTTCACAATGGCTGAGAAATATCTCATCACTCACACTATTGATAATCATGGAAAGTGCAAGGTGACTCTTGTTGTTGTATGTCTCAAGTGCCCTTGCCTGGGTTGGGATTGCTTCATCTCCATTCACAATGGGCCATAACTTTCTTGCTTGAAATTCAGCCCTCATCCTTGGTTCCCATATTCCAAAATTTGATCCATCAAGGATGTGCTTAGGTGTGAAGGAGATTCCATGATTAGCCATTCTAGAAAGTGAACATAATCAAAACATAAGATGCATTGACAAAGGAAATAAATGATGCAATAAGAAAGTAGATAAACATACTTGCATATAATTAAAACATAACTTTCAAGTAATCTACTTTTCAATCATCAAAGATAATCATCATGAAAGATAAACATCATGAAAGATAATCAACATCATCATGAACTACTATAACCATATTGCAATAAACAACTATAACCATATTGCAATTTAATAAAGGAAATAAACCAAGATCAACTTGCAATAGATTAACTTGCAATAAGAAGGCAACTAACCATAACAATCATCTTGCAACAAAATAAACTAACTTGAATTGAACCATAAAACATTTGTTAAATGTTAGATAGTCAATGACTCAATAAGTTATTAAGTTAGTGTTCATTTTAAGGTTTTTCTATAGCCTAATGAATTGCCAATTCATCTCACCCAAGGTCAACCAAGCTACCCAAAAGGATACGAGTACGAGGATCCAAAAAGACCTGCTACCAATAGAGCGTATTCTTTTGGATTCAATAGGTGTTTAGAAAATATAAACTATGTTGCAAGATTAAGTAAATTTTAATCAAATACTAAAGTTGTGGTTAGTAAGTTGATTAGTTTTTAACCTTCTTGATTAATATGAAAATTAGTAAATTGCAAGTTAGTTGGTTAGTAGATTGTTTAGTAGCAAGTTAGTAATTTAGTAGGTAGATTAGTGAGATGCAAAATAGGCAAAACACAAATACACACAGACTCTCTCTTTCTTTCTCTCTCTCACTTTCATTCTCTTTTACTTTCATTATGAGAGATACAAGTTACATTTTTACATTATGCTTCAAGAAAATGCTTGAGAGAGATTAGAAGAAATTAATAAAAATAGGGGAAGAGAGTGAAAAATTTGATCCAAAATTGCCTTGTATACTCCAAAACATACTTGGATAACCTTGCAAAACAAGCAAACTCAGAAACAACCATTGTTAATGTGAGAAAAAAAATGACTATAAGGTCTAAATTATTTGACAATTTGACTAAAAATTTACCAAAAATTGCATAAAAGGATTCTAGTTGCATTATACAATAATAAAAAATGAATTTCAATTTATGCAAAAGAAAAATGACTATTAGGTCTTAAAATAAAATAAATGACTATTTTTTTTTTATTAAAAAACAGAATAATAAATGACTATTTTTTTATTAAATGATTGTTTTTTTTTATTAAAAAACAAAATAATAAAAAATGACTGTTTTTTTATTAAATGACTATTTTTTTATTAGAATAATAAAAAAAATGACTGTTTTTTTAATTAAATGACTGTTTTTTTATTAAATGACTTTTTTTTTAATTAAAAAACAAAATAATAAAAAAAAATGCAGACTGTACAAAAAAATGGGTGGGGGGCCATTTGGCCCCCAAATAAAATAAAATTACCTTAGATTTATTTTTTACAAAAATAGGGCAAATAATATATGGAAATAAGGTTTTTGGGCCTTTCGGACGCAACCATGGAGTTCGTTTGGCTCCAAAACCCTTCTAGCAAAAGCTCAATGCAAAAAATTTATAGATTTAAAATGAAAACACCATTTGCAAAAAGATCTAACAACTAGATAAAAAAAATAAAATAAATCTATAAACCCTAATGGAAGATTTGAAAAATAAGTTTACCCAAATATCAAATGCATAAAATATCCAAATATCAAATGCATGCATTAAAAAAAATATATATATACCTTAATGGGTTTTTCACCTCAAAGGATTGAAGACACTTGATGGAGATCCCAACTGCTCTAATACCAAATGTGAGACAAACAAAGTCTTCCCAAGATCGAAGAATGCTCCACAAGATCAATCACACACAAAAGAGGAAAACCCACAACACCAATATTAAGTGGTAAAACCCTACTTCAAATGAATAAGGGAAAAATCCACTATGAAGTTCACTATATTACTCAATGATTCAACAATACAAGAATGCTTCAATGTTATGCAACAATATGTATCAACATGATACATATATATATATAAAAATATATATATATATATATATATATATATATATATTTATATATGTAGTAGACAACACCCCTATTTAAAGAGAAGCTTTTCTACTACAACCCTAAAATTACCTTAATCTTATCACAATCTTATCTTGATATGTGTGACAAGTGACATCTATCAAATATTAAAAAGTGATTGGTTACTTTTTAATATTTGCTAGAAAAGGGGAAATAATTTTTTTCCACAAATTAAATATTTCTAGCACCCTTATTTTATTTATTAATTAGGTGGGAATATTTTTACATAAATAGAACTATTTTCTAATTCAAATATTATTCTTTAGACTTTATATTTTAGTCTAAGAATAATTTACACAATGTTGCATTACATATTCCAATAGGTTAAATAGTGTAATAAGAAGACAAGAAGTGTCATGACCCTCCTAGATGAACTTTTAAAACATAGAAAACAATGTATTAATAAATGTGAATAATATTTGATTTTGAGCAATAAGTAATGACAAATATGTTACTGCTAATAAATTGCCAATGTGTAGGATCATGTGCACTCGTAAGTGGAGGAAATTGAGTCATCCATCATAGATGAGAGTACTTGAGGAAGAGGAAATGATGATAACTCAAAGGTAACATGGATAGATACCTTCATATAGGCATGCATTCGGATAAAGGATAATCATCAATGTCTAATCATCTTGAGCCCCAAACTGATGGCCTAGTAGCTATCATAATTTCTAGAGGCTGAGATAGGTGATTAGATTGATGGAAATACTCCCTCTTTGTTTGATGCACTTGCATGATTATCTTTTACTTCAACATTATTAACCTTGATTATGGGAATTCACTACAAGATACCGTCAATAGACTCCAAGGGTAAAATTGCAAGATAAGACATCATACAAAATACACCAATAAAAGAAACCTGTAAATGCTTCCTTTCATTAACTGAATTTCCATCCCCTTACAATAGAGTCTCCAACTTCTTATACTCCAAAAAGAAAAACCCTAGCCTACGCTACCCCTTTACTATTTTTAGTAACTTTCTATTTTTAGAAACTCACTTGCTATTTTTAGTAACCCTAAAAAAAACTTGGATGGCATCCAAAATGGAATCATGCACCCATTATTCAATAAAACCCACTACCCCAAGATAACAACCCCACTCTAGTTCTACACTAATAGTTATGATAACTTTTTTAGTTGTGAAAACTAAAAATTACATTAAAAGCTAATTTTATGTCTCCTAGAGGTAGTTTTATGTCAAAAAACATATGGGCCACTTTCCTTAGGTTCTCCATGCCATTCAACACATTTTGAAAAAAGAACAGGGTAAAACGGACACTCGAAGCAAAAGTTATGGCCTTGGCAAGGTGCATCAAGGTCTACCAAAGGGAATATAGATATTCCAAGATGGTAAAACAACCTATCTTAAATATGGTGGTCTAGTACTAATTTGTCATACATTAGTTGTTGATAGATATAAATGAAGTCAACATCATTTATACATAACACTTGTGTTACATTGGTGATATAACCTATACTGTCAAACTATGAACAATTTCTACATCTATGAGTGCAATAATTATAGAGATTTATCATTATAATGGATGATCATCTATTCACCTATCGTATAGTGGTAATACTATCAAATAGTTTGAAACATCTCCTTCTCATATGTTGAGTAGCGTTAAACTCTATTAGAGATTGTATTAGAATGGTATACCACTATATGTTTATTTTCTATCCCAATGGTAGAAAGTGTATAGTTTGATGCATTAGTTTCAACTTTAAATGGTTAAGAAATATCTAGTATGGTAAGCATTTGTGTTGAGTATAGGTACCATGTGAGCTAATAAAATAACTACAACTATAATGAATTCTAGTAAAACATCATATTCCCACACATAACTTAATTGAGAGGGCTATGAAACATGTGAGAATACTAACATGAACCCATGGTAGAAGTTAGGAAGGCCCAAAAATACTATGAGTTTCATCAAATTCCTTGGTATTGGGCACTCTTGGATGATGTATACATTAATGGTTGATGATGTATTATAGGTAGGATATCTCTTTGATGCTAAAGGTATGATTGTCTATGTTGGATTAAAGGATATTTATTTGTTGAGACTATACTTAATAGGTTTCAATAGACATAATAAGGCTAATATTATTGGACCCATGGTTATTAGGTTAAACCATCAATAAAATAATTGTTTGTGTATGAGAAATGAACTTCTTGTAATATTTTGTTGGTATTAATGTCTCCTTATTCTAAATTAGGCAGTTTTGTGCAATGCATAACAACCATTTTTATGAATAGTCTAGATAGGTCACTTGAGAATAAAAAGGATATAGACATCCCAAGAAGACATAAAAAATATATATTGGTGCCAATAGGTTTTTGAATCATGCATTGATTTGATGTTATATTTAAGAGTTAATTAACATCAAACCTATATAACCTTACCCAGGTGAAACCAATCCATTGAATGGGGTTATGGTTATATTATTATCTATAATATTAGGTGCTTGACTATGTTTAACATGATGATGTTTACCTATAACATTGTAATAATGAAAATGTAGAGAGGTTGTCCCTTTACCCAATAATGGGCATGAAATTAGTGATATCACTCTTTAAATCCATTTTAGATTAAGGCATTAATAGGTTACCAAGCTCTAATTCTTAGGCGTGTTGTTTCTACTTACTCTTCACCTTCTAATACATAAATCATCATTGACCTTTTTCTACACTATTGATGACTTCTACTAAAATGATACTGTGTATCATTGTGAGTGTGTGGTTTGTGATAGTTTTCCCACTTGTTTTCTATTTTAGGTTTAGCTTTGTCATAATTTATTGAGGACATTTATTATTAGATATTATTGAGGGGTCATTGGAAATTGATGCTATAGGTAATTGTGCAACTAGTTGCTTGGATTTTGGCATGAACCATGTCCTGTATGAAGCTAATGAAGGGATTTTTTTACCTTTCTCATAACCTATATTATAAATTTAATACAAAGCAATATTTTCATACCAAGGAATCCAATGGAAGGAACTTCATCACTAAATAGAGGTGGTAATAACTCCTATTGATGTATTTTAGGATTTAGTACTTACAATCACTATCAATACATAGTTGATTGAGAAGTTCATTGAATTTGTTAATGTGTTAGAAGAAATATGTGTTAGCATAGTTTTTAGAAATGCATGTATTTATATTTGTAGTGATGCAAGAGGTGTAAATGGTTATACACTAGATCCATGAATAGTGTATGATTTGTGGTGGTTTTTCTTTTGTTTTTGAACTTAATGTTTGTGGATTCCCACCAATTGGTAATTATTTTGAAATATTCAATGCCATAAAAGTAATTATATTCATTGTTATCTTTTGATAAAGTGTGCAATGGGAGATAGAAATCACAAGATGTATAATAATATGAAATAAAGTAAATCTGTGATATGACTAAAATATGCTATAAATAGAAATGATGGAAATGAATACAATATAGCTATGGAGGAAATGGATACTCCATGAATAAAGCTAATGGACTACATTACACCCATCACCAATATATGGTGATCTACACAACACTATGCTACTACCTACAAATATGCTCTGAGCTTCTATATTCTACTTGTTATAATGAGGCCATTTTTATATAAGGATATAGGTCCCTTGGCCAACACTCTACCTAGCTATGCAAGGGACATCTTTCACATTGACACTTGTGCATTTATTACATTGGATGAAGTAACTAGATAGCTTTCCCCTAAAGTAATCTCATGTTGTATGTACCTAGGAAGGTACATTTACATGACCCAAATGATGTAATATAATATTTTTCTAACACCCTCCATGTATTAATGATTTGGGTATTGAAGACTTTACTATTCAATATGGATCTCCTTCCATTGGATGGTGGAATTTGTATTATCCTTCATTTCTTACTGTGATCAGGTTCAACAGGTAATCTATGTCTTCATATGATGCAAAGTAAGTTATAGCTAAAGGTTCTTCTACCTTTTGTATGTGTTCAACTGGTTCAGTCTTCATGATGCCATGTTTCTTTCTAGCATGTATTTTATTTCTTTTCCTCCTTATCCTATGAATTTGCATTGGTGCTGGTGGAATGTTTTCTTCATGACAAGTTAGTCTATCATCACAATAATATTGTTCTTTATTACTAGCTTGTTTCTTGTGTTAAGTAAGTACAAACACAATTAATGATAGATAAACCATCAGAAACTCTTTTGGTGAAAATATAACCAATATTTGTGAGTTACACCATGTTGTGAAGAGGTTTTCATGAAGATAATGAATCAATGCTATAAGGTTACCTTATTTAGCTTCTTTAATAAACAAGGAGAATTTCTCTGTCTCTAGTGGATAAATACTCGTATCTTTCTAGAGTGTCTATTAACTTTTGAGAGTAGAATTCTACTTCATGGAATCGTTCTTCATTATTGAAAGATTTTATCAAGATTTCATCCATGATAGATCTTTGAAATAGTGATTCTTGCTATTTCTTAGAATTGAATTTGATAGAATCTTAGTAGTCTACCTTATAACTCTCTATATTAGGATATATGATCCCTAATTGAAGTATATAATCTTGATTTTATAAAAATTGTATTAATACTTAGGTTTGTAGGATTCCTTGTCTCCATAGTAATGAGAGTATATACACCTAATGAATTTTTAGATTTTGTAGAAAGTTTATATCTTCCAATGGATTTGCAACTTGATAATATTTGATAAATGCTGATATTACCAAGTTTTTTAGAATGCCTTATGACTCCCTAATGTATTTTGGATATGATATAAGATGAATATAGTGCTTTTGTAAATTGTAGTTCAATTTTGGTTGATTTTGTAAAGTTTTGTAAATATCAAAAATCATCTTTTCTAACACCTTATTACTCCTATTGAACTAAGCACTTTTCCAAATTTGAAGAGGTTTAATGTTGGATCTCTTTTTTCCCTTTTTATGAAATTTTGAGACAAGTAAATTGCTAAATTCCAACCTTTGAAATGCTTTTATAAACACCTTTTAATATCCCCTTAGAATTTAATTTTAGTGTATCTAATTTCCAATAAATTAATTTGATGTAGTAACCCTTATAACTCCCAAATTTTGGAAAATTAGACCATAATAATATTTGCCAATATTTTAAAATCAATTATCAATAGAAACCCTTACTACTCCTAAGTTTAATATTGCAAATTTTATATTTATTTGATAAATTATTCCCTTTGAGGTATGGATTTAAATATGGTTAAATTATTCTAAGTTTAAGCTTGATTTATGAACCTTATAACTCCCAAAAAATTAAAGCACATTTAAAAGGAGAATAAATATTACCTTGCACTATACAAATACTGCAATAATCGGTACTAATTTTTGGTGTGCAAGGGCTGCAATATTAATGTCTTTGATTTGTCCATTCCCTCCAATAAAATTCTTGGAACCCTCCTTGGATTTAATTCTCCAAATATGATGCCTTTAATCTCTACCTTTGACCTCCTTTGACCATAGCATTAAAGGCTCTTCTCCTTGCTTCCACACTACAAATTCGACCCTATGTGCATAAACTGCAGAGTGTTGAATGAGGATAAGTGAATGCTTCTAAATGTTTGAAATTCCTTGGTATTTAGAACAATTTAAATTGAATGGAATCTTGATTTAAGTTCCAAGTGGCACATCCATTTTCTTCTTGAGCACTTGAGGAATGAAAGATGTTAGATGACACTAGTAACCTCATGTAAGTAACACCTGGGAGTTACATTCTTTAGGTGAGGACTTGTTCTCTTTATAGAAAAGTGTCTCATACATTCTCAACATACCAAAATATTATTAGTAATGTTTATTTTACCAATATGAGCACTCGTGTTAGGAGCATTAGGGTTTTTCTTCAAGTGACAAGAATCACTCCCTCCTTGTGCATGGATATCTTCTCTAACACTTCTTCAATGTACCCTTTGGAGGTTATTTAAACCTTGTAAAATTTCCATCTCCTCCTTAATTAAATGAAATTTCTTTTGAGTTGTTTCCAGTTGGAATGAGGAGCAACGATTTGGAGGCTTGATAACCAATTTTGAGCAATGTAAATGTGGAGTTTGAAACACTGAAATGGTGCCTTATTCTTCTTCTTTTCACACCTGTTATATGTCCTCATTTTGTAGACAATATTGCTATTGACTATAATATTGTTTCTCCTTTTTTTTCGTACCTTATCTTTTGCATGTTCAGTCATCCAAGATATGAGGATTATGAACCCTTTGAGTGGCTCCTTTTGCTATGCTTGGATAGTGTCAGCGTTTGACCACCTTTGGCTGGTTCATCCAATAAATATTGTGCCTTTGAGGCACCTTCAAATCTGCCCTCTTCTTGCATAGAATATATTAGAGAAGTGCAATACCATGTAACAATATTTGTATATAAAAACCTTTTTATTGCACCCTTTCTTGCACTCTTTTTACATGTCTGATTTTCTGGTTTTGTGGCAGATTTTTTAATGCAATGTAAGGATTTTGAGGTTATCTCTTTGATTAGAAACCTTCCAATTTTTTCTTGGATAATTTTATGATAAATCCAAGCTTATATAGAAGTAGATAGAATCTCCTTATTGGATGCAATTTTCTGCATTTTTCTCCTTGCAACTAACCATGTAATGCTTTTGAGACTCATCAAGTCTCAATATTTGAATTTTCTATTTCTGATTTTGGTTTGTTTTCTTCTTCTCCAAGTTTTAGAGGATTCTAACCTATTTTTATGGCTTTACTTGGCCACTATGTGTTGCATATTTTTATGCACTAATAGTGTTTTTAGACACTTTATCAAAATTCTGATTTGGTGCCCTTCTCAAGAACATGAATAATAATAGTTTTGACATCAATAGAATAGTGCAAATAAATCTAATAATATTTGAATTTTAATGCACTAAAAATTTCGCCTTATCACTCCAATTAACTCTCAAAATAATACACTTAATCAATCTACTACAACTAATCAAGAATAATTTGAAATGAACCTTCAATTATTATTCTGCAATTTCACTACAATTAATATTGTAGGACTTAGTATTCTTTTTATTTTTCCAAAGTATATGATAGGTATTTGATATATGTAGTTCTAAAATATAATAAAATCCTAACTAATGTGTAAATGAACCTTAAAAATAACTTTTATCTTTTTTGCACTTTTAAATACTGTAATCCAATTTTCCTTCTTGCAACTTTAATCCAAATAAGGTGCTCCAATGAATCTGATAAGTAATCCAATTAATGAATCTATTTGCACCAATAGTTGCTTACCTTTTTCTAAAATATTTTTTAGAGGATGTAGCTTTTATAGAGGATGTAGATCTTGGTTTCTAAGATCACCAAGTTTTTGCCTTGAGTAAGATCTTACAGCTCTTTGTAGGTTGTCCTAAACAAATCCTTCTTCACATAAATATGGTATCAAACTTTCTTTCACAAGCCTAGGATTTGGTGTCTTGTTCTCCTCTTGTAGTCTTATTATTTTTGTTGTATATTTTTAGAAGTGTTTATATAAAAAAATAATACCTTCTTATTGTGAGAGATAATCTTCAAATCTCTTAGATTTGGTAGGTTCCTCTTGTCTTCAAGTCTTCTTGTCAAATTCTAACTTCAAGTAGGATCTTCTTCTCAAGATTTTGAATGTCTTGAGGTCTTATAAGACTTAGCACTCCTTGAAAAATTCTTCTTCTTATTTTGGGCTTATTTTTAGATGGCAAAAATTATCCCAAATATTCTCAAGATTTTGAATGTCTTGAGATCTTATAATATTTGGAACTCCTTACCAAATTCTTCTTCTTCAATGAGTTATCCTTTGATGATTTCTTCAGTAAGGCTCTCCAAGCATTTTATTGTATGCACGTTGAGACATCCCAAATGTCTTTGATATTACAACTTCTTCTGGTCTTCCTTGAGACATTTTCTTAAACCTTCTACTCCTAGAAGTGTTGATGGTGAGATCTTCTTCTAGATATCTAATTTTACTACTTCTGTATTTGAGTAGGACTCTCATAATACTTATTCTTCTTCCGAGACTAGAAGTTATTCAATGAGATCTTCTCTTGATCTCTTTACCTTCAATTTTTCTTCACATGCTGGATTGATTCTAAAGAAGATACTCTTCCTAAATTTCTTGTAGGAAGTTTCCTAACTCACCGAATCTCCTTTCCCTACAACAAAGTATTAGTACTAAAATCTTAATCTACTTCTAAATTAGATACTCTCTTCTGGAGTATTCTTCAGGATCAAGGATTTTGTGGTATTTTTTTTAGTATCAGGGCTTTTGTGGCCTTTTCTTCAGTATCAATGCTTATGTGGCCTTCTCTTTAGTATCAAGGATTTTATGGCATTTTCTTATGTATCAAGGCTTTTTTGGCCTTTTTTTTAGTATCAAGGCTTCTATGGTCTTTTTACTGGATCAAGGCTTCTATGGCCTTTTATTCTGTATCAAGGCTACTATGGTATTCTCTTTATCAATCTAGCAATGGGGATCTCTAGTCTCATAACTTCACCATGACTCATCTCTAGAAGTCTTCTTTTGCAGTATTCTTTTTTTTGCACAAGGAACTAATATCTGCACTATGAAGGCACACCAAGCTTTAGGAAAGGAAGTTGAAGTCTCCTAGATTTCTATTGTAGGAGGTTTCCCAATCATATAATAATTAGTTTTCTACAACAAAATAAACTTTGGGTAATAGTTAACAAATTCTAGATATCCTGAATGGTCTTCACTAGTTGATTTGTCAATCTAGTGGATTGAATGTTGAGTCCTAGTCTTCATGATTTTTTCTTGAAACTTTGTGGAAATGATCTAGTCAAATGTAATATTAGTATTTATGGAACTAATATTTCTTTCAATCCTCACTTGTGTCTCTCCCTATTCTACAACCTAGACTCTTCTAAGAGTTTTTGACAGTGGTTGGTCCAGCAGCACGTTAGATTGATAAAAAAATCAAGCTCAATGATAATGGTGGTTTTCCTATTTGTATACTATGGCTAGATCTATCATGTCTCTGATACCATGATTAACTTTTTATACAGTGTGTAATGTAATATAGAAATCACAAGATGCAAAATAATATGAAAAAAATTAAATCAATGAGATGACTAAAATATGCTATAAATAGAAATTATGGAAATGAATATAATGTAGCTATGGAGGAAATGGACACTCCATGAACAAATCTACTGGACTACATTACACCCATCACAAATATATGGTGATATACATAGGATTATGATACTATCTACGAATATTCTTCGAGCTTCTATACTATGCTTGTTACAATGAGGCCCTTTTTATATATGAAGATAGGTTCCTTGGCCAACACTCTACCTAGCTATGCAAGGGACACCTTGTAGATATAAAACTTGCAAATTGACACTTCTGCATTTATTACATTACATGAAGTAACTATATAAATTCCCCCTAAAGTAACCTAATGTCTTATGTACCTAGGAAGGTACATTTACATTACCTAAATGATGTAATATAATCTATTTCTAGCATCCATATTAAAATCAATTAACAAGATATAGGATTTATTTTTTGAATCCATGTGTCCAACTCTTTGGCATTTATATATTCTTAGAATATTGAAATGTTTATATTGGTTTATATCTTAAGTGGGATGTGGATCTAGAAAGCCAAATGGTTGATAGTTGAGGACAAGCCTGCCATATTGATCATGAGATCCTAGAATTGCTTAAAGAATATTTTCCTTTGTTATTTAAGGCATATTGGATGAGGATATTGACATCCTATATATTGGTATTCATTTTTTTTTATTTTATAAACTATGGTATTAATTTGCAAATGTGTTATTTTTTAGGGTACTTGAACATGAAATCTAGTGTACCACCTTTCTTATTATACCATAAATATGTATGAGTGGAGATATAGTGATGAATTGTTCTAGAAGATATATTATTGGAAAGAACCACTACAAAAAATATATAATGATATGAAAGAAATGACGTAAGTGTAAAATTATTGTAGTAACAACTAACATGTACCATGGTGCCTAGGATGTGGAGGTAGAAAGGGGAACTCCTTGAACCAAATTTTAGCACTTGACATTTATGTTTTAGAATTATGGATCAACAATAGTATATAGTAAATTTATTTATCGTAAGAATGTAACCTTATTTATCAATAATGCAAATGTAAATATACTATAAAATACAAGTGTTATGTGTGCATGTTGATAATATAACATACACTTAGTACATGAGATGCATGGTGCTACACGGTGTACGGAATTTTGTTCCAATACACTAAAATAAGTAGTAAAATAAAATCTTAGGAAATTTAAAAAAATAAAATTATTTTCCTCAATGACTAGCCAAAACGATTGACAAAAATTTATTTAATTACTTTTGCATGCACATACTAAGGGATTGGAATTAAAGTATTGTTAGAGACTAGGTTTTATATCAATCTACATCCTCGTGGCTTGATAGAAAATTAAACATGGTATAGGATTGACTTAGGTGGATATTATTATCTCAAATATAAATAGTTTTAGATTAAGAAAAAAGATGTTCACTACAATGATTCTATAAGCAAAAAAGTATGTAATCACATTTACACCCAATTTGAGAGGTTTATTAAATGGTTTCTTAACTCATGCTTACACTTATTTAGATAAGGATCTTATATCATAATGAAAGGACTACTCTTTGTATATAATTTTTGAAATGGAATGGATGATGCCTTCAATGGAAAATTAGTCTCTCACTTGCACATTAAATTGACTAAGGTAGAATATAATCCATGCTAAGTTTAAGATCTAGCTTAGAATTTAATGTCTTCCAAAGAATTAATTCATCTTGTAATGATATTGGTGATGCCATAGACCTTATCAGTCACTAAGAAATTATATTAGATTGGGTATGGAAACATAGTGTCCATTAAAGTGATATTGAGAAAAAATAAGAGAAATCAATATGGAAGCATACAAGAGTTTTTCAACTAAAATATAAAGGGATTAATGAGAGTTTTTTTTTTTTTTAAATGGATGTGATTATCATGAGTAGTAGGCTCAACAAATAAATTCAATATTTACCACCAATGTGATGACCATATTAGTGGTTAATAAAAAAAATAGAAGGCTTCAAAATTAGTTAAAACTTTGCCTCTCTAGCACAAAGACTACCATAGACATTAAAAAAAGGGATGGTTTCAATATGAATAGTATTCCACTTTTTTAACTACCAAAATTTATTGGTTAGTGTGGGTGAAATTTTACACCCTTCATCCACTCTTTCCTTTTTTGTGTACAAGATGATGTCCTTAAGGAATGGCTAAGTTTTGGAGCTGGCTCTTTGAGCATGGGTGAAACGAAGCCGATAGATATGATCAAATGACATTGAAGCATATTACATCAATAGCAGCAAAAAATTAGGTTGAGGTAGGATGGGCAAAAATATTTGAACGTCAATAATAAATAAGGGTAGGGCAATGACCAAGTGTGTAATGATGCCTAGGACCCCGCAAGTTGAAAATGCAAAATCTAGCTAAGGCATGGGAAAAAATTTGGTAAGGCAAGGCACTTAGGAAGATACCAAATCCCCATCCTAGAGCATGGGTTGAGAAATAGGAACCCAAGGGTCTGTCTGATTCTATGAAAAAAAAATGGACAAATGACTAACCCAGGTCAACTCCCAATACGCCACCCTAGAGGCAACCCTAGAGGTACCCAAATGTCTACTCAACACATGGGTGGAGTTCTAAGATAGTAAAAAGGAGAGGGAACCTACCAAAATACCACCCTATATTATGGGAAACACTCTTAATAGATGACACAAAATGGCACAAATAAAAACTTACATTGCATTAATCCAGAAATATATTTATAGGCATGTCTACCTTTACAAGTTAGTATTTAATATGCATGATCCATGTAAGTACTAAATGCAATATAATACTAATCCCTATCATTCCTCCCTACTGAGGAAGCATTGGTCCCCAATACGTACAAGTGTGAAAGAGAAATATGGGTAGCTGAAGAGTGTCCATTACAACCGAAAATACTCTTGTTACAAAAAATTTAAGATCAACATTTGAACATGTTACAAGTCAGCATTTAATATGCACAATCTGTGTGAGTATTAAATGCAATACAATACTAATACCTATCACCCTACTATGGGAATCATCGAGTGGAACTTTGGGTTATCTTTTGGTAAGGGGTAAATCTTGAATCCCTGTTTCTTACTAAAATCACCATCCACTAGAGGAAAAGTGATGGGAACCTTTGGGGAAAGCATTAATGACCTTGACTACCTAAGTATGGGATAGCAATTGGGAGGGAAGCACTGATTTGAAAAGGCATGATCTTAGAGGTGATTAACTCTGATAGCTCAACCACCCAACTTGATAGCCATTTGTGAAAAATATGCAATTAAATAAAATATCTAGTATACCATGTTTGTTAGAATGATCAAGGGATCATATTTGTGTACAATCACGTACTTTCTCTAGATAGTTGCCTTCAACCAAATGAAGCAATGTACCAACCAACTGTCTAACTGTCACATCCATATATTCTTGCCTAGCACCATTAATGAATGTATTTGAATTTATTGTAAAGCATTATAAATTCTAGAATGTTGGTCATTGCAAAGGATAGCTCTTTAGCCATTACAATTCATATGTAAGGATTTTTCCATTTTGTAAATACAAGTGGATCAATGTTTGGTCTCCAAATTGAATCCTATGCATGTGTGTAAATATCAAGGTTTTATTTCTACTAAAGCTAGTTGAATGGGTATGTTGTAATTCTACATTCTATATTTATGCATTTCATTTGATAGTTATAGAATTCACTTTTGGTATAGTGCATTGGATGATAAGTAAGGGTAATGTTGGTTGATATGTTAGGTGATCCACTTGTGTTTACTTCAATGGACTAAGTTTGGTGTAAGTATGTGTTGATGCAGTTGAATACATCCTTGTGAGTTATGGTTGCATCATCCTTTTCTCTCTTTCTCTTTTCCTTTTCTCCCCTCAGGTATTGGTAGCTAGAACTTCCATAAGAAACCAATCTTCTCCAAATATTGATCACCCAGCCTCCTCGACCTCCATGGGTGTTCAATGTTGGTCAAGGTTCGTAGGGTGCGCAAAAATTTAGCCTCTTCCTATCCTTTCTGTTAGGTGGGGATTTTTGACCAATATTATTTGGTACAATTGGTGGGATCCTGATATCCCATAGTTTGTATCTAGAGTTTGGTGATACTCTGTTGTATAATATCTATGTGATCACCTAGTGATTTTACTATGTAAAGAATCAAGTTTCTATAATCAATTGCCTTTAAAGTAAATAAGAGTTTAGTGACTCTGTTAGGGATAAATCGAGGTTCATGATTGATTTCCTTTTTATTCCATTCTTAAATATTACTTTCTCGAAGGACTCAAGGTTTGATGAGTAGCCTTGACCTCATTGGAAGAGAAGTTATGTTCATCTAGTGACCCCACTCTATAGAAAGAACCTAGAGGATGTGAGGAACCAATGCTATAATGGATTAGTGTAAATATCCCTATTGGAATTTCGTAGGCCCATTGAATGTTCAAAAACTTTATGATATTCCTAGGGCCTCCTTGAAGTCCTTGCCAAGTTTTTATGGAGGAGGCAAAATTGCATTTAAAAATTGTTAGGACATGGCTTCCCTGGCAATGATTCATAATAGCATGCATGAATATGTGTTTCTTAGGCTGCTTATTCTCTCTCTCAAAGGAAGGGCCTTGATATAGTACAAATACCTAAAGGATGGAAGTATTTGTACATGGGTTGATCTAGAAAAAGTGCTTATCAACATATTTGATGATTCAGGGGATCCCCTCTTGATGCTTAATCAATTATTGTTCATTAAATGTGATAATCAAGAGAATATCATTGACTTTAACATCCATTTCAAAATAACTTGGAAAATGATTCCCATGAGTTCCATCCATCTCCTACTTAGGCATACCTATATTATATCTAGTATTTTTGCTCTAATATTGTCATGACCCTCCCTTGCAGATTTTGTGGCATGGAAAATAATGTATTAATTGATGATGCTTTAATACTTGGTTTTGTGCAATTAAATAACTATGCGATATTTAGTTTAATTTTTGAAAGAACATGGTACTAATAACATATTGCCAATATGCAAGATCAGGTACACTCGTAGGTGGAAGAGGTAGAATCATCCACCAAAAATGGGGGTAATTATGGCTGGGGAAGTGATGACAAGGCAAATCGAGGGTAACATGGATAAATACCTTCATATAGGTATGCATTATCAGTTAGGGATAATCGTCAATAGCTAGCCACCTTAAGCCTTAAGTTGATAGCCTAGTAGCTATCATAAATTCTTGGGCTAAGATAGGTGACTGAGTTGACAAAAAGACTCCCTCTTTGTCTATTGCATAATATTGATTTATCTTTTACTTCATCACTTGTTGCATCAATGGTTTGAAAGAAAGGTCATGCATAAGTTGTTTACCTTTGGAACTCCATATGTTGCTTAAAAATATTAGTTTGAGGTTAGAATTCAATAAAAAGAATCTCTTTGTGCTATATATATATATATATATATTTAAACTATTTAAAAGGTAGTTTCATTTCAAAATAAAAGTTAGTTTATTTTTAAATGATAAAGGAATTTCATTTCAAAATAAAAGTTAGTTTATTTTAAATGATAAAGGAATTTCATTTCAAAATAAAATTTAGTTTATTTTAAATGATAAAGGAATTTCATTTCAAAATAAAAGTTAGTTTATTTTTAAATGATAAAAGGAATTTCATTTTTAAGTTAATAGATAACTTATTAAATAAAAAAAATAGAATTCCATTCAAAAATATAATAAACCCTTTTTTTATTAAGTCAATGGAATTTGTAAAGAAGCATGGGGCTTCTAGAATGCGGTAGTTTGCACATTCATGGAGGCTTCTTCCACCCTATGTTGACCAAAGGAAATGAGAGTTATTTAGGTTAAATATGGGAAGATAATATATTATAAGAAATAAAATATCCCAACCTACCACCATGGAGTTAGAGAGAATTGATGGTGGTAGATAGACTTTAGAAGGTATAAGACAAGGCATCTACGATATCAAGAGGGGTTGATCATTATTTTGAGTAAAGAGAAAAACTATGGGCACTGGGAGAGGAGAAAGGAGGAGATATGCTAGATTAAAAATTAGATAACTCAATATTCACAAAGAAGGGTTAACATTTTAGGTTGGTTAAAATGTTAATTCTCTTGTTTTAATTATGTTTATTAAAGTTCTACAGAGCTATGCTTGACGTTTGGCTTTAGGCTTATCGCTCCCTTACTCTATCCAAACCATGGCTACATGAGTAGCTCACCTGTATTCTCCCTATCACACTAGGAATGTGAGCCTTGGGATGTAATTCCTTGTCCTCATTTATAAAGTCGATCCCAGACCTAAGCACCTTCATGTGAGAAGAACTCCTCCTTGGTGATGGTTTTAACCTCTTCCACCTATGCATGAGTTGCTAGGCTAGTCCTCTATGTAAGCATAGTGTTTTTTGGCCAGTGGCTTAAGCCAAGACAACATATCGACATCTAATTGTTCTTACCTTCCCCATCCATGATGTCATTCATGGTAGATGTCGAGAGTAGATGCTCACCTATGGTTGGGTGGTAGTAAACCTTGTGTTGTCCCTTTTCAACCACTATGTTCCCAATGAAATTTGGTTAAGGGTTTTCATATTTTTCCTTGCAGTGATTGGATGTCACATGTAACTATTTATTAAGCTCCCTATATCGTAGAAATAGCATTGTGTTTTTGCCTTGGGTTTGAAGTCATGGTGTTTTCATTAACCCTAGATATGGGGCTTGGTAATCCTTAGGATTATGAGTCATATAGGATAGGCACCATAGCTTGTGAAGCCGCATACTCTTGGAAGTCTTTGTTGTGTTGATAAATAGAGAACTTTATATTGTTTTCATAAATTAAGTAGGAGAAACTTAATTTAGGGAAAATAAAGAAATTTATATTATTTTCATAAATTAAGTAGGGGAAACTTAATTTAGGGGAAATAAAGAACATTATATTGTTTTCATAAATTAAGTAGGGGAAACTTAATTTAGGGGAAATAAAGAACATTGTATTGTTTTCATAAATTAAGTAGGGGAAATTTAATTTAGGGAAAATAAAGAACTTTATATTATTTTCATAAATTAATTAGGGGAAATTAATTTAGGGGAAATAAATAAATTTATATTGTTTTCATAAATTAAGTAGGTAAAACTAAATTTAGGGAAATAAAGAATGATTTATTTATGAATTAAAGTAGTAGAGCTTTGATTTATTAAACAAAGTGGATGAATTATTTTATAGATTAAATGTTATGGGACTTTGGTTTATAAAATAAAAGTAAAATGATTTATTTATGAATTAAAGTAGTAGATTTTTGATTTATTAAATAAAGTGGATGAATTATTTTATATATTAAAGGTTATGGGAATTTGTTTTATAAAATAAAAGTAAAATGATTTACTTATGAATTAAAGTAGGAGAGCTTTGATTTATTAAGTAAAGTGAATGGTTTATTTTATAGATTAAAGAAATGGAACTTTAATTTATAAGATAAAAGAAAGATGGTTTTTTATGAATTAAGTGTTTAGTATTGATTTATGGAAATATAGGAGCCTAGCTTATTTGATGATTAAGGGTATGGGACTTTAATTGTTGAATAAAGGTTGAATTGATGGATTAAAGTAAAACATGTGGTCACTATATATGTTGAACACTCTCATTGGGTAATGAGAGGGGAAAATGAAAATAGATATTTTTATTGATATCAACTATGCAATAGATGGTTAGATTCTTTGATTGCATTTGTATAGTTCCAATTTGGTAAAGTAAATAGTAGATGCATTTAGAGGTATGCCTATAGTAAACCATGAATTCCCTGATCCCCTACTATCCTCAAATGATAGATGGAAAGCAAGGTGTAGCACCCCAAAATTGGCACAGTTAAACATTAATAAAAAGATAAAAATTCAAATTTTAACCCCAAACTGCCCGTTAACCACCTGTTACCCACTTTCCTTATTTTTCACACCATTTTTAGGATTTTTTTTTACCGTTGGACAATATCATCGTAGATTAGATGAAATCATCCCAGATCTGACGAATTCGTCTGGAACAGAACATCCAGACGATTTCGTCCCAAAACTAAATTTTCATAATTAGCTTCTATTTCGATAGCTTCTCTAACCTAGGCAAAAAGCGTGTCTACATAATTAGAGTCTCTCCCGTTGGAGATCTCCCAAATTGGGATGATTTCCAACCTCCTAACCTCTCCCTAATCCTATATAAATTGGGATTTTCTCAGTTTATCCCCCTGAACCCCATGAACCCCCTAACTGATGGATTTTCTTGCAAATTCAATTCCTTGTGCCTTAGAACACCTTCATACTTTTTTTTGCATTGCATATTTCAAGTTTTCTTGAAAAAATATTACTGTTCTTCAGCCGAAACAAGCCTGGATCATCATAGGTGATTACAGACGATTTCAGACAATCCTGTTGCAGTTCAACGACGATCTCGTACGATTGGAGGTGATATCGACTGTAGTCTAGATTGGAGGCAATCAAAGCTTAGAGTTTGCATTTCCTTATTGTTTTCTGCATTTCTTTATGCATTGTCTTAGTTATTGTATTTATGCATCTTGGAGTTCACCTCATTTAATATAAATGCATGATAAAACCAAAATAAATTGTTAAGTTGATGCATTCCCTTTTAATTGCTATTTTGATTTATTATTTAGACTAATTCATTATTATTTCTATCATTTCCCCTTTCTTTTGCAATTGCATTTTTGGTATTTTGTATCTATTTTTGTGATTGCAGGTTTTTGACAAATTCGTTAGATAGACGACGATATCGTCTGATCTCAGACGACCTACTGAGATCTGAGACGATTCTATGCAATTCCAGATGATTACGTATGATTTGAGACAATTTGGACTGCTACAATACTCATAATATTCATCAAACATCTAGAAATCAAGTATGTTCTATCCTATTTAGCATATTCTTCGTGTTTAGCATTTATTCATGTTTTATGTATTCATAAAATCAGCATTAGCATATAGAATAGTTTAGATTCATCTTGGCCAAACCTAGGAATTGAATGATTAAAGAACAAAATAAACACATCAAACCTACTATCAACCTAGGCGTGGAAACTGCAACTCAAAAGTTTCCTTGTGAACCCACCATCCATAAAAAATTCACCCTTATACCCATCCCTCAAGATGCGGGACCTTCAAAGGGCCTGTCAGTCTGAGTTATTATCCCATCCTTCTCGCATCCACCTTTCGGGTGCGGATCCTATAGCCTGAAGGTAAGGATGCAAAAAATTTGGAGCGATACATTTTGGTGAACCCGACTTGAATAACATAGGCATATTTCTGATTCAAATATATATATATATATATATATATATATATATATATATATATATATATATATATATATATATATATACAAGAAAAACAAAAACAAAATCATCATTTCAAGTTTGTATGTTTTAGATTCAATTCTAAATAGTAGATACTAAATATTACTTTTAGAAGTACTAAAGAAACCATGAGTTTTTACTCAAATCAATATGATCCCATTAGTAATTTTGGAAGAATTCAACCAAATACATTTGTTGATTATGACCAACCTCATCACTATTCAACATCACCTCCATCACACTTTTCTCATTTTTCATCCATAACCCAACAGGACAATCCCTTTTCCAATCCTCTTCATAATGATATTATCTATTCTCCCATATATCCATATTATGTCTATCAATCCACATACAATCCTCCTCCACCCTTTCAATATTCTTCTTTCAATACAACACATCCATTTTAACAAGAAAATACTTATTCTTCCAATCCTACCATGCACTCACATCATACTTCACAATATTCGTATCATCATTCTACCCATAACAAAGAAAAGAGAGGTAAAAAACCATTATGTCCTTTTATGACTGAACTCCTAAGGCACTTATCAAAACCTCTCAAAAACCTTCATCACGTACATTTACAAAGCTCAATCAACCAATGGATATAATTCTCAAGCATTTACTTGATACAAATAGGATTGAACTCCCTTCCATAAGACAACTTGATACCATAATAGATTGGTTTAAATCTGAGCTACATTGTGAATATCATAGAGTAGATGGACATATGACACAAAATTGTAAATATTTAAGATGTGCAATTCAATATTTGATTGATGAGGGTATTTTTAATATAAAATAATTACAATCTACAACTAATTATAAATCTCTAGTAAACTATCAAACTCCTACACAACAAACACCAATAATCAATCAAGACATGGGGATCTCCCAAGAACCCCTATTCAATTATCAACAATAGGAAACCAATCAAATATTGCATGTTAATGTGTCCCATCATGATGATATTACTAATATTGTAACAGAAACTACAAATGAGCAACCTCAAGTTCAATTAACTCAATATGATATTCAAGATATGGATTCCTCATTTGACCAACCTTCAAAACTATCTTTGGCTCTAGAGAATGATCCAAAATGGAATGTAAGCATAGAAATCTCATATTTAGAATCAAAATATCAATCTGAAATCCCCTTTGATAGCCAACAACAAGTGATTATTCCTCAAGCAAAGATATCCCTTTTAGAAGTATTACAAAGTTCTCATAAGGAAAATTTATTCAAGATACCTAGCCAATAATTTGTTCCTCATGATATTTTCCCTAAGAACATAATTAATGGTGTAATCCCTCTTGAGGTTAACCATATTTCATTATATGATGAGGAGATTCCTTCCTCTACTCCACAAGAAGACTCCTCTCTTTACACTACAGGATCTAGTAAAGAAACACCTGTTAAAACTATCATGGTAGATAATGGCTCCTCTCTTAATTTATTCACTTATCAATTATTCCAAAAACTCAAATTAAAGGAAGAAGATCTTAATGAATCAAATTTTATTATATAAAATATTTTAACAATGAAATTCAAGAAGCTCAAGGTACTATAATTCTTCCCCTTAATATTGGATCCAAGATCTTGGATACTTTGTTTTATGTAGCATATTGCCCTTCACCTTACAACCTACTTCTCAGAAGTCCTTGGATTCATACGATGAGGGTTGTCCCTTCTACTCTTCACCAATGTTTAAAGTTTGAAATTGTTACCATACATAATGACCCAAAACCATTTGAAGAATATTTAATGGTTGAAACATCAAGTTCTATACATTCTCTATTGTCACAATTATCTTCTATCCATCACTTTTCTTCATCCATATATGATCATCCTTGTTTACCAAATAACACCTATGCATATATTTCATATATGCTCCCTCCATATTATCAAGACTTGGAAGATAGTGATAAGAATGAAGAACCTTCTTATCCTTCTGACATTTTATTTTGTAACATGATCAATTTTACACATATAAAAGTAAAATATTTTGCTACATTATTCTACATTATAACAAAGCTTTTGTTATCACTACCTTTTATTCATCACCTTTTGTTCTTACCTTCACCACAACCAAATTATCCTTCAAAACCTCCTTTGATTTTGAAGCAACCTTAGACATGCTATACTCAAATAACATTGTATAGTGTATATAGATCATCTTGTATATACCATCAATTTCATAAATTAAAACAAAAATATAAAAAAATATAAAAACATCAAAATCCTTAAAATATTCAAAAACATCTTTTATTTTCGCACATATCAATTCTTGAAGTATTGCAGTTATATTTTCAATTATTTTGGATAAAATAGCATTTATTTGGAATCCCACACTTTCACACTCACATACATAAATATCTTGCTTTTATTTGGTATGATTATTACTCTCTCTTATATCAAAGCCCACATTTGAATTAAATAAAGTTTTGAGCATAGAGAATTGATCTGGTTATTTACTTGAACCAAGCATATCTTTTCACATTAAAATGATTTCATTGCAAATTCAATATGATGCTACATAGTAGAAGTGGTTTCTTGAGCGAAAAGTTTCCCCTGCTATCCTATCATGCACATGGTCTAGAATCTTTGATAATTGACAAAAGGACAAGCTCACCCCTACCCAGAATAAAAATCCCTTGCTCTACAGCCAATCCGAGCAAGTATCCCTAGTATAGGAAGCAAAAGAAAAAGTCAAAGCAAAAGAGAAAAAGAAAACTATCATTTTGTACCATCGCAGCAATATTTCAGCATTATCTCAGTCCCACGCAAAAATACACAAAAAAAAAGAAAAAAAAGTAAAAAACAATAAAATCCCTTTCCCTACCCCTTAAAAAGAAAAGAAGGGTGAATGAGTTTGAATCCCTAGAATTCTCAATTATTAGAAAGCTGTAAGGTAAGCCCCATAACAGGTGGTTTGTGCCCAACCCACTTGGCCTTGGGTAATTCCTAGCATGGTGATATGTCTGTCACATTAGCGACCTTATTTTGTACAGACCTATGTCGGCTTATGGATAGCTAGCTCTTGATAACCCGACTTACATAGTAGTCTGGTACGGTTACATGCATATAAATCATGGTCAAGGAACACTTATTTGGTTAATTCAAATTACTTGTATCAAATTTTCTTGCTCAAAATTGGTGAATGAACAATACAATTGCACACACATTTGTATTTGAGATATTCTGTATCATTATGATAAAGCAAGATCGGTAATGAACTCACATTTGCACATGAGGGTTCCTTATAAATCTATATTTGTCTTTGAGATAATGTAAAATATTTTTGCAACTCTTTTTTGGAATAAATTTATCTTCTTATTTCAGCACATCTGTTCAGTATCAAAACAACTATATACATTGTTTTCAAAAATCACAAAATCCTTTCAAACAACATATGACACAAATATAATCAAAAAAGTCATGTTCATATTATTATTTTATGTTTATCAAAAGTCAAAAATCAATCATGCCATAAAGCTAAAATATCAATTTCTTCTTTGGATTTCGCGATGATGGTATAAGTCTATACCTATAATTCTATGCCTAGCGCAAGCCATTGTTCTAATTTTATTTTCCCATTGATTTAAAAAAAAAAAAACGAACACATTTTTGTCCATGTCATTATGTCAACATTCAATTTTGCAATGATGGTATATTTCCTAGGGACTTATTCCAAAATTTTTATCACACTTAGGAATTTATGCCTAGCAAAATCATATTTCTTTAATATGTCATGCATAATATTTTTTATGAAAATCATCATCATCATCACAACACAAAGTCTTAAGACAGTCTCTTAAGCACTCTTTTAATTTTTAACAATATTTCTATCCTGGGATTAGCTTGACGACCTAGCGAGCAGAGACTCCATGAAATGGTCTATAACAACAATAATGTCCTTTGAAATTATTGTTAGAAGTCTCTTTTATTTTTCATCAAATCACACCTCAAAAAAACAACCAATTTATTTACATCAAATTATTTCATTTCCAATTTTATAGCATGGCATAAATATTTTCTTTCCAACGACATAATTACATGAATCATCAATCAACAAATTCAAAAATTAAAGCATCAAACAACATATACACAAGTCATATCATCAAAAATACCATATATATATCTCAATAAATTATACATCATCTGGATTGGTATGCCACAATCAAAACCCTGGCATACTCAATCCTCTCAAAAAATAATAATAATATATACAATCTCTATGTAGTGAGTGGCTAGCCTCGCTCAATCATACCATAAACAATAAAAATGAATTAGGGTTTACCCTATTTTTCTTAATTTTATTTAAAAATAAACATTTTTAATTTTGCTTTTCCATCCTTCTACCTCAAACATTTGATTTGGGTAAAAACATGGAGGGGGCACCATAGTAAGCAGTCGTACGATTCGACCTAGAATCATCATTTAAAAAATTTTGAGTAAATTTTTGCTTTCTCGTAAAACAGGAAGAACTCGTCTTTAACACATTTTCTTCAAAAAATTCTCTAAAGAGGGGGCAAAATGTAGCACCCCAAAATTGGCACAGTTAAACATTAATAAAAAGATAAAAATTTGAATTTTAACCCCAAACCACCCGTTAACCACCTGTTACCCGCTTTCCTTGTTTTTTGTGCCATTTTTAGGATTTGTTTTGACCGTTGGATAATATCATCGTAGATTAGATGAAATCATCCCAGATCTGATGAATTCGTCTAGAACAGAACGTCCAAACGATTTTTTCCCAAAACCGAATTTTCATAATTAGCTTCTGTTTCAACAGCTTCTCTAACCTGGGCAGAAAGCGTGTCTGCGCAGTTAGAGTCTCCCCCGTTGGAGTTCTCCCAAATTGGGATGATTTCCAACCTCCTAACCTCTCCCTAATCCTATATAAACTAGGATTTTCTCAGTTTATCCCCCTGAACCCCATGAACCCCCTAGCTAACGAATTTCCCTACAAATTCAATTCCTTGTGCCTTAGAACACCTTCATACTTTTGTTTGCATTGTATATTTTAAGTTTTCTTGTAGGAATCTTATTGTTATTCAGCAAGAACAATCTTGTATTATTGCAGGTGATTACAGACGATTTCAGACGATCCTGTTGCAGTTCGATGACTATCTCGTACGATTGGAGGTGATCTCGACTGTAGTCCAAATTGGAGGCAATCAGAGCTTAGAGTTTGCATTTCCTTATTGTTTTTTGCATTTCTTTATGCATTGTCTTAGTTATTGTATTTATGCATCTTGGAGTTCACCTCATTTAATATAAATGCATGATAAAACTAAAATAAATTGTTAAGTTGATGCATTCCCTTTTAATTGCTATTTTGATTTATTATTTAGACAAATTCATTGTTATTTCTATCATTTCCCCTTGCTTTCACAATTGCATTTTTGGTATTTTGTATCTATTTTTGTGATTGCAGGTTTTTGACAAATTCGTTAGATAGACGATGATCTTGTCTAATCTCAGATGACCTACTGAGATCTGAGACGATTCTATGCAATTCCATATGATTACATACGATTTGAGACAATTTGGATTGCTACAAGACTCATAATCTTCATCAGACATCTAGAAATCAAGTATGTTCTATCATATTTAGCATATTCTCTGAGTTTAGCATTTATTCACATTTTTTGTATTCATAAAATCAGCATTAGCATATAGAATAGTTTAGATTCATCTTGGCCAAACCTAAGAATTGAATGATTAAAGCACAAAATAAACACATCAAACCTACTATCAACCTAGGCATGGAAACTACAACTCAAAATTTTCCTAGTGAACCCACCATCTGTCGAAAATTCACCTTTATACCCCTCCCCTGAGAGGCAGGACCTTCAAAGGGCCTCTCAGTCCGAGTTATTGCCCCATCCTTCTTGCATCCCCCTTCCGAGTGCAGATCCTATAGCCTAAAGGTAAGGATATGAAAACTTTGGAGCAATACACAAGGGATGACCAAGGAGGGATTTGGGACCAGTGCAACAGTTTGATTCTACTTATGATGATTTACTTATGTTCAAATAGACTAGAGTTGTAGGGAGATTTTCCTGATGAAATTGATGTTATATGTTATTCTTTAAGGGTGTGGAGGATTTATCATACTACGATGTATATAATAATTATGGAATGATGATAACTATATATTTTATTTGCTAGTAAGAATTATCTTTGAATTATGTTAGTTTCTTTCCATTTAATGTTTATTTTCCTTTAAATATTGCTTTCTTCTCAAAATCCTTATATGCTTCATGAATTATATATTTTTTATTAGATTTAGTATCTGATCTATCCTTATTTTCCTTGCTAAACAATAGAAACTTAAATAATGAGTTCTAGGGTAAACTTAGAGGGTGACCTAAGGGATTGAGACCCCTTAAGGTGAACATAGGTGACCTAAGGGATTAAGAACCCTTAGGGAGAATGAAAACTAAGTTTAGGGAAAGACTATCTCTGAGTTAAGATAGCTCATTGTTGAGACAATATGGATAGCTTAACTTGCAATACACATAGCATACCCACATAGATTGACTTGTGTATGTGTAGACACCTAAAACGCGTCATGCCGAGGGTGACTACTCATATGGACATGCTACAAGACCATATGGAGGATCTTGGATAGACTCCAAGATAGAGTAGTGGTTCTGACCACTCAATTTAGGCATTTTGACCTAATCAGTCTGAACCGTAGCCCAGACCTACGGTCTCTAGTCTAAACCATGA
Source organism: Wollemia nobilis (assembly GCA_028583015.1). Classification (NCBI taxonomy): domain Eukaryota; kingdom Viridiplantae; phylum Streptophyta; class Pinopsida; order Araucariales; family Araucariaceae; genus Wollemia; species Wollemia nobilis. The sequence continues at coordinate 2,120,667 of JAQPPZ010016475.1, forward strand.
TTAACACCTACGGTCTGTAGTCTAGATAGCAACTGTGACCTACGGTCTTAATTAAAGTTCAGTTAGGCCTTCCATCCGAGCAAAATTGGTTGGAATGACCAAAAGATCTAGAAGAAGGCAGTTGAAGGATGCAAGATTCTAGAGGCTTCCATCCCAACTATCTTAACCACCCTTCTTGGTCTTGGATTCTCCATGAAGCCACCCCTAGCCCTAGGGTCATGCTATAAATACCCCCTCCAAATAGGAAGAAAGAAGAGAAGCAAGCATTGGATATTTGAGCAGCAAAGCCTTGGTGAATTGTACACTCAAACTGAGTATACTAAGAGATAGAGCTATTACACTTAATCCCTGACCATTTTGCCAAAATTCATGATGAATTGCATTATGGATGCCCTAGGTGCCTAGGAGTATCAAGAAACACAAATCCAGGTAAATGAAAGCCCTTCACATCTAATTGACCGTCAAATCAATCTGAGGACAACAAAGGTGACCCTTGAACGTCAATTTGGACAAGGAGATCAAGCCCACTACCCCTAATTTTGAGGGTAAACTTATCAGAGGTCAAACCGTGACTGTCAGTCATGGTTCACAGTGCAAACAACTCACTAGAGCTATGGTTTGCAATAGGTGATATATCACCTTACTCTTTTCATTTATATCCCATTAAATAGGTTATATTAAGCATTTATTAGGTTTAATTGCAGTTTAGAAGAATTTTGATCGTAAGAATTAGCTTAGAATAGATAATTCATGCTTTGCATTAATTAGGAAATTTGTGGATATTTTATGCACCTCTATGCTTCTATTTTTTTATCTGATCCATGCATTATTTTTCTAATGATATCCTTTATGCTATATTACAAATCTTGATTCAATTAGTATAGTTTAAAGTTTTTCTTTATGTTTTCTTGATTATTAGTTTAAATGGCATTATCATGTATGTTTCCTTAAAGGGCCTCATTATGAGAGGCTATCTATATTTTTGATCGTGTATTGTTGTTTCTTGATCATAGGAAGACAAGTACAAGGGGAGTCAATATCATAATCCTTCCACATCATGAAGAATGGGGTCAACTCCACCCCAAGGCAGTTTGCGACTAGTCAAAGGGCAATATTAATGTGCCTACCCTATTGAGGGTATTGGCAATTATATAAAATGTATCATCATTCAAGTGACCCTAAGAGGGGCATATTTGTAATAGAGATTCATTCATAATCAATATAAGAAATATTATTTTGTTGAATTTATACAATGTGTCAATATTTTACGCTTTTATGATGACTATAGATTAATACAGTAGATAGGTGCATGATTTTTACTTATGTTACAAGGATATCATGGTGGAACTCCGTATTTATAGCCCCTGAGTGCTGACATTCTTGAGTTTTCTTATCTCAGGTGCTAACTACAGCTAACAACTATGATTATTTTTTAGCCCATAGCTTTCACCCGTGGTTCACACTATAGCCCATAGACCAGAGCTACGGTTTACAACAGAAGCAGCAGACAACAAAGAAACCACTTGGCATCAAATCAAGAGCTAAGGTAGGCTCTATTTTTATTCTCTATTCTGTATTTTATTTTCTATGTTTTTATAGTGAGCTTTAAATTGATTGCAAATTAGGTACACTAAAAAAAATGGGGGTGAATGAATAGTCCTACTTTTTTTTCGCATTCCTTCCATTAGAAAGGCGCTGATAGGAACAACGGACCTCTGATTGTAGTCCGCATTAGAATACAATGACCTTGATAAAAATTGAGTGGTTGTTTGCATGCTTGAGGCCCAATTAAATGCTAGGTCATTGTAATCGCATTGTCATAACATCATGTAGGACAGCATGCATAACTTTCTGAATTTGAAATGTTCCTTTTATTTTTATGCATATCATGTAGGAATGATCATATGAATTCTATTTTATGCTTTTGTCTTTATGCAAAGTAAAACGAACCACACACACCATGTTTCATTTAAACATCAGTGGCATTGGGCTCTCACATCCAGCCCATTTGATTGAGACCAACAGTGGATGTCATTATCATTTGGTTGACTCATTTGAATTTGTATTATCGGGACCCGCTCGTTGCCAAGGCCAACCCAAGAACTGTCCTATCCATGAAAAATAGCACACACTCATCTTCGAAAGAGTGTATCACTACGCATGGTGTGCTAGGTGAGAGTTGGTAGTACCTATGCTACCTCATTGAGCATGGACTTAATTCCCATATTTGGCTTGTGTGAGTATATAGGTGAAAGCCAATTAAACTAAGAATAAAATTCAACAATTTTGCAAAACACGCAAGATTTTCTCATACTGATACAACACATTTTGAAACAACATCAAATAGTTTAGGGCTCATTTCAAAATTTAAAAATAAGATAAGCATAATTGTATACCTTGTTTGATAATAAAAGATACATCTAGACGTTAGGTACACTATGGTGGATACATGGGATGGTCGGCAAATGTGCAAGCCTAAAGCCAATGACCAAGCCCCAATCGATTCACAAATACACGTGTCTAGTCCTCAACCACATGAGCAAATCGAATGACGTTCGATGAGCATTATAGGAGACAAATCGACATGAGGGTATCCCATTGAGTGTACCCCTGATAGACTAGCATCAGTGCATTCTATTAGATATATATTAGATCATGGAGCTTCTCAACCTAAGGGTGATACACTTGGAAGCCATTATCAAGACCATAGTGCATGCACGTCCACAGGATCGGCCAAAGAGTATATTGTGTAGGGGACCAGATTGGTACCCATGTGCACTAATTCTACAGGGTGTACTATACACCCACCTTATAAGTATAGAAGGAATATAGATCTACCCATTCAAGGGCAAGTAGACAGGCTCCTTATTGAGTGCAAGTCTACCCATACTCCCACATGTACTATAGCATGTAAGATCACCATCAATATGTTGAAGGTGGGAGCTAATGGAACACCACACCATGAGAGATGGAGGTCTAGATAGCTAGATGGTCTAGGTAGTGTGTTAGAGTAGCTAGGCTGCAAGCCTTCGACTCCACCCACTCGTGCTCTGAGTGAGCGTAGCGGGAGCACCATTAGAACTACTAGAGAGCATGGAGAGGATTCTAAGCACCCTCATGTCTCATGTACACCATCCACACATGGTGGCACATAGCACATGACACAACACAATGTCGATGTCTTCTTCATAGACATAGGCAAAAGCATAGCATATCAGTTCAATGGGTACATAACCCACAAGGTCTCTCATACAGAGCAAGCATACGAAAGGCCTCCGATAGTTGACCAGGTTGAAAGATCATATCGACTGGCCTTTGAATAGAAATGCCAACTCCTCTAAGATCAATTGGAGTATACTCGCCTAGAGATGCAACACATTGAAGATGAATATATTCAAGCACAAAGGCTCACTAGACAGAGGCTGTATGAGCAGTGCTTGCATGAGGAGTGCATCCTCATCCAAAAGGAGTGTGTAGAGCAGGAAGATAGGTTGGCTAGGGTCGACCTATATTCTTAGGATGAACGTAGAAAGCAGGTGCATAGGAAGGCTCTTTTGCAAGCCGACATGCACCATGAGCATGTAAGCATTCACACTAATATCATTGACCATTAAAGAGAGCAACCATCCTTGGTTGAAAATTAGAGGCAACAATATTATGAGGAACAAGAGGGGAAAATATGCAACCAAAAATATCCTGAGAGTTCTCGAGCTGAGGATGAGGAAGAGCAAAACCCTCCACCTTGACAGAAGAGGAGTGCACCTCCTCGACCACCTCCACATTGACTTAGGGAGGAGGACTTTCCATATTCTAAGGCTTACAAACCTTTGGTCGAGAAAGTCAAAGCAATTGAGAAACAAGGCGTGGCTGTCCAAAAGCTAACACTAAGGAAAATTCACAATGAACCTTTAGATCCCTCGGTGCCTATGCCCCCATACCCTGAGCATTTTGAGATGCCTAGGTTAGACAAATTCAAGGGTGATGAAGAGGTGCAAGATCATGTCATGAGCTTTCTGGATGCTTGCTTCTAGATAGAAAATAATGATGCACTATTATTGTGTACGTTTGTCACAACACTCTCTGGGCCATCCTGAGAGTGGTTTAATCAGCTAAATAAACACAACATAAAAAATTTTGAGCAATTAGTTGATGCCTTTCTTGAATGCTATTCCTTCGGCATCAAGAAATATGCTAACCTTTTTTATTTTGTTGTGCTAGATCAGCACGACGACAAGCCAATAGAACAGTATGAAAAGAGGTGGATGAGATTAATGGCAAAGTTACCATTTTTGATTCATACCATAGAATTAACCCAAATGTTTACAAAGAGTTGTGTCAAGCACATATCACTACTGTTACAGCTATAGCAGTATGCTACATTCAAAGAAGCTTTGGCACAAACCAAGGTAATTGAGGACATCAAGTTCCAGGAGGGAAACTTGAAGGTCAAAATCAAGAAAGAGTGATATAGGAAGAGTACCTCAAAGCAATAGGGCAAGCAGGCCCATGTGAATCAGATGGTACTAAATATCCAAAATGAGGATAGGGGGCAAAAGAAATATAATTATCAAGCCCATCCTCCTCCTACACAATACGACTAGCACAATAATAACTACAAGGGCAAGAACAAAGAGCAACGCCCACCTTGCATATTCATGCCATTGACAAAATCATTGACATCAATTTTTTGTCAGCTCTATGAGGCCAAGGTAATAATATTTCCCAAAGTCAATATGGTTGATCCTAATCAGCCCAAGCCCAAAGATTATCAAGAAGATCTATTTTACATATTTCATAAAGAGAAAGGCCATGACATCGAGGTATGTTGGTATTTCAAACATATTGTGTAAAATATGATAGAAATAGGAGAGCTTATGGTACCAGGAAATCCCCAAGCACCAGACAACCAAAATCGAGGGATTTTTAAAAATCCGTTACCAAACCATGAGGCACCCCATAACCACGTTGGCCACGTCAATCAAGTGTGAGTCAAACCACCTACCCAGGGGTTCGTCGACATGGTCAATTTTGTTACCAAACATGGGAGGTATGAATGACTGAATCAACCTCATGCTCCCATTCAAATACAGGCCATGCCCCAGCAGCGGCAGGCACAAAATATTCTAGGCCCACCAACGAGATCGGTGGTGACCATTAGGAGTAGGTTGGTTCAAAACCTATAGACGACTCCTACAAAGTTGTTAATATATGAGCTTATACATCAGTCCCCCAGGCATGAGGAGACTCTTATGGACATTCTAAGGTCCATTGAGGTACAATCCCAGGATGCACATGCGTTCATAAACTTCGTGGGGTGCGTACAACAGTTATAGGAACCAATGATCCAATTCTACGATCACAAAGTGAAAATGGTTTCTGTAAGAATGGTTGACCTGCAACCTCATATCATTGCATGTGTTAACCATGTGATGTTCAAAAGGGTCTTGATTGACACTGGTTCATCGATCAATATAATCATGACTAAGGCACTGCACCATTTGAAATTACCTAAATCACTCGTCGTACCAACCACCTTTATATTGAGATCATTCAATGACACACTATGCTCTATGATTGACATGATTGTCCTACCTATTTAGGTGGGACTAAAGACCATTCACCTAATATGTCACATGATATAGGGCGCTTTGTAGTATAACATCCTATAGGGGAGGCCTTGGATTTGTAAAATGCGTTGTTTTCCCTCGATATTGCATCAGTGTGTCAAGTATATACACAAGGGAAAAGTTCACATGGTTTCATCAGATGAAGAACCATTCAAGTTTGTGAACTTAGCAAATTTTATAGGGGGATTTGTACTCCCATAAATGCACTTGGACATACAGCCCACGTCATTGGTAAGGGTTACAAGAGGCAAATAGGCATTGCATGTTCAACCATCAGTATCTATATCAAATAGATCTAAACATACCATTGCAAATTCTTTGAGATCGAGTGCATCAGCAATGCGTCAAGACGACAAGAAATTAAAGGTAAAATTGGGTAGGAAAAAAGCAAAGAATGTGCCCGAACCAGTAACCACTGAGGCTTCCACTCCCATGGAGGTGGAGGAAGACCAGGATCAAGTTGAGGAGGCACCTCAGCCTACTTCTCCTGCATCATTAGCAGGGTCATATGCACCATGGTTGACTGTTCACCTAGCCATTATAGGTCTGGGTGAATATCTTGTGCAAAATGTGACCTTTGGTCCTATTTTAGAGACTACACGAGACATGGGTCGGATGATAGCCCATCGATACCCAGTTGGATTCGTAGTGTCGTTGGGTGAGCCACCCAACCAAACAAACTTTATCTAGGCTGGGTTGGATCAAGTTACAGCATGAGCACCCATGGAGATGGATGATAAGGAATAGTTCATGGTGAATGTTCGGTACTTGTCCAACCCAAAGTATGCCATGCATATTTTTGAGCTCTATCATTGGCATGGATACAACCTTTGGTATTTTTGAACAAGGACAAAGAACCCCACTTGAAATACGTTATCAGTTGGAAACTGATAGGTTTGGATTGGGATTGCAGATTCAGGGACGATGATTTACTCGCCGCATCATTAGATCATTTATACCTGAGTCTGGGGGACGACATGGATTTTAATCCATATCATCCTAACATGTCTAGTCTTTGAGGCAACAACCCAATGGTGTCATTCATCACCATTGAGATACCGAAGCTTTAACATGAGGAGTTCTCAGAGCAGAACCCTAGAGGGAACCTGGGTCATCAAAACTGTATCACAACCGATGATACTGGCATGTAGGGGCACAACCCTGCCATTCTAGGTGATCTCAAGTCAGGAGATATTTGTAGTGAAGATGGAGAGGAGTCCACCTCTAAAATAAGTGGACCAATTTATGATGCAGATGGCGAGTCCTCAAATAATGATCAATCTAAAGAGGAAATTGATCGAGCCTTCATGGTTCTGGTATTTCTACACCATTTGCTACCTAGAGAGCAATTAGATGAGATACAAGATCATTTCATAGTCGATAGTGATTATGAAGATGAGATAGAGCATGCCTACTTAAGGCCTCGTCTAGCTAATCTTCCAATATTTGTGGACATGATAGAGTGGTCTGCTCATAGTAGCAATCATAGCGATGAGGTTGAGATGACCGATCCAAGGCTAGTATATCCACTACATCTATTATCTGTGGAGTTAGAGTATGTTACAGAAGAAGTACCTCTTAACATTGATCACTATAAAGAGGAAGTAGAGCCAATTTTTGTATTGGTTTCATACATATGATCGTTGTATCCGATTTATCTGGATAGTGATGATAGTGACCATAAAATCAGATACATGGAACAACATCTGGTAGATCACCCCTTATGTATGGGGGAAAGTGAAGGATTATATATGTACAGTGATGATGAGGATTCATTGGATATGGCATATTTGGGGCCTCATCACCTACATAATTAGAATCCACCTTGGAGTCTGCCACCTATTACAACTACAAGTTTACGTCAAGAGATTAATCTCCAGCATCTCCTCAGGGAAAGAATAAATCTGGAAGAGGAATATCAAAGACTCTTTTCCCATCCACTTACTTATGCTGAGCTACTTGAGTCGAGAGATACCATTTTTTAGTTAGTGCACAGAGAGGATCCAGTTGTCTGGGCATCCCATAGGGAGGATCCATTCGTCCTCGTACCATATGAGCTAGATATTGGGTATGAAATCTACACAAATGATGTAGAGTTCAGTCTGTGTGGTCTTGGAGATCAATTACATTCCATCAACATGGTCTCCATTGATTTGACCACTTCACTCCACAATCCAGTAGATCCATCCAAACCATTGCATCTAAACATGGATGCTATCAATTGAGATTACACTGATTCACCAGTAGAGCCTGAAGACTTCTTCCCGAACGAAGAGATGCTGCAACTATTTCATTTTGGACCAGGATGTCCTTACAATGTCTATCATGTTGAAAATGCTTTTGATGAAGAACATATAAATCTAGTTGATGACATCCATTTTATCCCTATGCCTCATCAGCTTGAGGAGGGATCCCATATATCAGTAAAGGAAACCTTCGAAGTGGATATTGATAATGACCACACCAATTCAATGAAGGTTAACTTTGGAATGAGTCTCACTCCAAATGAGTGCGCTACCATCATCCCTCTGCTGAAAGAGAGACCTGACATTTTTTCTCTGACATACAAAGATATGTCTGGTCTAGACCCGAAGTTAGTTACTCATAACCTTTCGCTAGACCCGTCCAAGAAGCCTGTAAAGCATAAGATCAGAAAGATGCATCCAACAGTAGCCTTAATGGTGAAAGACAAATTGCAAAAATTGTTGGATGTAGAATTTGTCATTTCCATTGACTATCCAAAATGGGTATCCAATATGGTGCCTATAGGTAAACCAGTTGGAAGGATCCGTATTTGTATGAATTTTAGAGATCTCAACAAGGCAACACCCAAAGATTCATTTTTGTTGCCCAATATCGATGCTCTAGTAGACTCTACTACCGGTCACAAAATGCTCTCCTTAATAGATGGTTTTTTTGGTTACAATAAAATTTGTATTAAGCCCAAAGACCAGCACAAGACCGTGTTTATAATTCCATGGGGAACATTTTTCTATAAAGTTATGCTATTTGGTCTCAAAAATGCTAGTGCCACATATCAGCAGGCCATGACATACATTTTTCATTACAATATGCATAAAATTATTGAAGATTATATCGATGATTTGCTAGCCAAGTCATTGCTATGAGAAGAGCATGTAGAGGTCTTAAGAAAAGTCTTCGATCACCTGATAGAGCACAACGTCAAGCTGAATCCTAAGAAGTGTGTATTTGGCATAACTTATGGAAAATTACTAGGGTTCATCGTATCCAAGAGAGGCATTGAAGTAGACCTAGCGAAGGTCAAGGCCATTTTGGAAATATGTCCTCACACCAATATTAAATAATTAAGTAGCCTTTAAGGTAAGGTAGCCTCGATAAAGTGATTTATCACCCAAATATTGGATAAATGTCGACCCATGAATTGATTGCTACATAAGGGTGTCCCTTTCAACTAGGATGAGGACTGCAAGGCAGCCTTCACTAAGATAAAGTAATACCTATCGACATCACTAGTGTTAGCTCCACCAAGGCTGAAAGAGTCTTTTTTTCTATATATATCGGTAACAGACTTTGCGTTAGGGACCATGTTGGCCCAAAATAACATACAAGGCAAAGAGCAAGCCATATATTACATTAGTCAAACCTTGGTGAGTTACAAGCTAGGATATGCATATGTGGAAATACTGTGTTTAACAATAGTGTTCACTACCAAGAAATTGTGGCACTACATGTTAAGTCACATGAAATATGTGATATCAAAATAAAATACTTTGTAGCATATGATGAGCAAGACATATCATAATACACGTACTGTAAAGTGGATCATGTTATTGATAGAATTTGATATGGAATTCATAAGCCAAAATTCCATTAAGGGATAGGTCATAGCAGATCATTTAGCTGAGGCACCACTGTCCAACAGTGGGCCTCTAACAATTGAGCTTCCAAATGATGCAATATTTGTAATATCCAAAGCTCTTGAACCTGAAGAACCAAAGAATAATGCTAATATGACTATGATCTTTGACAGTTCAAAGTGTAAGCAAGAAGCTGGCATAGGGATAGTATTTTTCACACTGCAAGGAGCTCCAATGCCCTTGTCATTCAAACTAGACTTCCCATGCACCAATAATAATGTTGAATATGAAGCCCTACTTTTGGGCCTCCATACAACCATCACCATGAATATCAAGAGACTAAACATATTCGATGATTCCTTGCTCATAATTAATCAAGTGAAGGGACTATTTTAGTATCAATGTTCGATACTGAAAGCCTATGAAGATCTTGTTGCCAGATATCTAGATAAACTGGAATGGTACGACATCGAGGTAGTCCCTCGTTTGTCAAATAGGTTCGTAGATACCATGACATCTTTGGGATCCTTGATCCCTTAGAATATGTCTATCAACTTCACTACAATCCACATCAAGATGCTCTCACATCCTGCAGTAGAGTGTGTAGCATTTGATAACAAAGAATTAGTCAGTATGATTAGTGTGGAACCAAAATATTATTGGTTCTGCAAAGCTGAAGACTTTCTCAAGAAAGCACCCTGGGGGTCTTTAACCTCCTAGAGTCTTGTGGGGAGTGGCACCACCATTCACCACCAGGTTGTTTCCCTGTATGCATTTGAAAAAGTAAATACGTAGGAGGTACATGTTGTCTTAGCAATCAAAGATGAGACCCATCAGAATTGGATGTCATAGATTCAAGACTTCCTAGGACTTGGTTTTGTCCTGGAAGGATTGTCACTTGCTGAAAGACGCACATTTAAATAGAAAGTGACTAAATATGTCTTTATAGGAGATATTTTGTACCGCAAAAGTTATGATGGAGTTCTCCTTCATTTTCTTAAGTCCCAAGAGTCATCTTGGAAAATTTTAGAAGCTCATGACGGTACATGCGATGGCCATTTCAGTGGCATGGCCATCGTCAAGTGCATCCTTCAAATGGGTTATTATTGGCCCATTATGGAGAAGGATTGCAATGTATATGTCAAGAAATGCATAAAACGTTAGCATCATGCTAATCTTACGCACTTGCCATCATAGGTCTTACAACCCATCCAAGCGGCTTGTCCATTTGCTTAGTGGGGGTTTGATCTAATTGGCAATATCTCTCCTCTATCACTAGGTCGACATACATTCATTATTACAACTACTGAGTATTTTAAAAAGTGGGTGGATGCCATTCCCTTAATAATGACCATTGGATCTCGCATAGAAGATTTCAAAATGGAGCATATCATAAGTCATTTTGGGATACCATACAAAATAGTTTTAGATAATGGAACTTCTTTTAAGAACAAAACTGTGTGAGCTTTAACATCTAAGTACTGCATCAAATACAATTTTATAACTCTATACTATCCGTAGGAAAATGGGCAAGCTAAGGCCTCAAACAAGACTGTGGTAACTATCTTGAAAAAGATAGTGCAAGAACACCACAAGGATTGGCATATATAGCTGCCCCTTGCATTATGGGCTTATAGGACTAGCATTCGGACTCCCACTAGGGCAACTCCATTTTCACTAGTATATGGTGTTGAGACCATTATGCCCTTAGAGTTGTAAATTCCAACGTTGTGCATCACATTGAAAGAGTTCATCGATGATGACATCGCATGGTAAGCTCGACTAGACCAATTGATGCTACTAGATGAACATCACGTGAATTCCCTGGAGCATCTCCATGTCTATCAGGAGTGATTAAAAGGATCTTACAATATCAAATTCCACCAGAGAGACTTTGAAGTTGGGGATATTGTGCTAAAAGAAAACCAACAAAACTCAAATTTGTTGCCCGATATGCGAGACAAATTTGTGGCTAATTGGCTAGGACCCTATGTCATATCTAAAAATATTGGTCCAGGTACCTATCACCTGATGTTGCTAGGGGGTGTTGAAGAGACTGAACCTCTCAACATCATCCATCTTAAGGCATTTTATGCTTAGAGAGTGTAGCAGAAAAATCTCCAAAGGCATTTGTAAGCTCTTTGGTTAGTCAAAAAGGCTCCAAGGATTTCTAAAAATTGCTTGGTCAACCCAAAGGCTCCAAGAGTTCCTATAACTACTCGGTCATCCCAAAAGGCTCCAAGCTCTCATTCGAGTGATTTGGTCATGTCAAAAAAATCTCCAAAGGCATATGTAAGCCCTTTGGTCAGTCAAAAAGGCACCAAGGATTTCTAAAAATCATTTTTTCAACCCAAAGGCTCCAAGGTTTGCTTAAAGCCACTCGATCATCCCAAAAAGGCACCAAGGATTTCTAAAAATCACTTGGTCAACCCAAAGGCTTCGAGGGTTTCTTAAAACCACTCGGTCATCCCAAAAAGGCACCAAGGATTTCTAAAAATTGCTTGGTCAACCCAAAGGCTCCGAGGGTTGCTTACTCGATCATCCCAAAAAGGCACCAAGTATTTCTAAAAATCACTTAGTCAACCCAAAGGCTCTGAGAGTTCCTATAGCTTCTAGTCATCCTAAAAGGCTCCAAGCTCTATTGTTGAGAGTTTGGTCAACTAAAAGGTTCCAAAGGCGTTTGTAAGCCCTTTGGTCAATCCAAAAAGCTCCAATTATTTCTAAGAATCACTTGGTCAGCCCCAAAATCCTCCAAAGGCATATATACTCATCGTTTGGTCAAATATGAAAGCTCAAAAATTCATAAAAATTTGAAAATATATAAAATTCCAAAAAAATTGGTAAAGCATAAAATCCAAAAACATTTGCTTTTGCAGTTTGCATTTTCATACATGCATTCACCTCATCATATTGCATTTAGGCATTTGTCATTCGTTGCATTCCACAACAGAATGTAATGTGTCTATCAAAATATTACAAATGGTCGCATGTTTGTGTTTCAATCATGCACCCTTGCATTTATCATAATTCATTACATTCATACACGATACATGTTGCAGAGAAATATGTATGTATATTAAGTTTTCTAGTCATTCAAACATACCTAGTGGGTTCTTCAGATATTGTAGAAATCTTGCTTTGCTATTATAGACGAGGTCATTAGTTGGGATAGTGCTTCAACATATCAGGATCCCGTCACTAAGCAAAACAATATAAAATCCTGCTAAGACAAGAGATGATGAAAGCTACAAAAGCAGTCTTAGGTATCTTGAGAGATGGGTTTCACGACCTACTTATCTTACAAAAATTTTGGTCTAGAGTGGTGAACTTTGGCAAAAGGACAAGAATTTCCCCTATAAATCCCAAAGTTATAAAGTTTAAATCCTAAAGTTACAAAGTGCAAATTTCAAAATACAAAGTTCAAATCAAATGTAAAGTGACATAGTGAATAAAAAGAACTATAAAAATCCCTTGCTCAAAGAAAATAGTAACACATGGACTAACAGTGATTTTTATCACTACATATGAGCAAGTAAGAAGGGTGAGAACTTGAATCCCTAGATTGTCCACCTTTTGAAAGCCATAGAGTGATCCATGATCACAGCAATGGGTTGAAAAAGTCTCACCTGCAATTGGAGGGGTATTTCTATTGGGTGATCCCCAAATGTAGCAATGGGTTGAAAGAGTCTCGACTGCATTTGGAGGGGTAGCCCTAATCAATTTGCAATAAGAGCTAGCTCTAGGTACCTAGGTTTGTCTAGCTATATAATTCTAATCAAAGCTAAAACAAGGATGGTATGATCATATGAGGAACCCTATCTCACATATGGACTGAAATAGTCCTGACTGACATACGGGATATGCTTATGGTCTATCTAAAAATACTCACATACACACACAGGGATAATGAATAGTTAGGTTTGTCACGACAAAATCCTGGTCCAATAAAAACCTTGCATAGTTAGTATATGATTTTTGGAGAAGTCTACTAGGGTGTTGAGTCTCATGGAAAACCTCAAAAATTTCTCTAATAGCAACAAAACACCAAATATCATTAGACATAAAAAATATGAGTCATTCATTTTTCAAAATGTATTTTACAAAGAAAAATCAAACATATAGGATAGATACCGCATGAATATCAAAAATGATGTTTAGACAGCCACTGACTATATAGTGTAGCAAAGAAAAACATACAAAATGACATATTCATTCATTAGCATTATACCAATCCATTTCACTGCATTTCATAAATGGGTGATTAATTCATTAAGTTCTTGTAATGATAATTATCAATTATTTTGCATGATTGTTATACATTCTGTGGTGTCGCATTTTAAAATTGACATACATGGTTTACATTCATTCTTTATGTTTTAAGTGATTAAAGCATACAGGTTCATTCCCATTAGATTATGATTATGTACATAATGCATTGCCATACATTGCATAGCATACCATAACTTCATAAAAATGAAAGCATTCCCACAAAAAAAAACAAATATGCATTCAAAATAAATAGTTCATCCATATGCATGCATCATACATGGCACATCTAATCATCTAGATCACTGTATTTCATCAACATCATCATAAAGAAGATAGCTATATAGTACATGTCATCCATACATCGCATCATATAAACATAGCATCAACATAAGCATTGCATCCATGTGCATCAAATAAACATAAAATAAAAAATACACATCGGTACACATAATGAGCCATAAATGATCAAGTCATATATATGTGTCCAAAAGAGTACATAGGGAGTGTATCAAAATGCCCGCAGGCTACAAAGTGTGTAGGTCCTCAACCTTACACCCAAAATAAATATGGTATATCAAAAATATAGTCTGCATCTAGTAGAGCCTAGATCTAGTCTACTCCCCCTATATCGAAGCTCTCATCGCCTCCCTCAACACTATGCTCTGGAGCCTACTCTCCTATCTGCTCTAGCACCTGTGGTGGGTCCTACTATGGATCCTAACTACCTCTAAATCCTAATATGCCCATCACATAAGAAACTAGTAACTGCAATAGGCTAGTCCTTTGATCGGTGACCCCTAAAGTCTGCCCTGCATCTCTAGGCTTGGCATGCGATGTCACACCATGTGAGCTAGAGGACCTATGCATCCTCTCAATCCTATGAGTCCTGTGACTCAAGCTCGCCATAGACTATATAGAGGTCCTAGACCTGGTCTGCTAAGACTCTAAAGTGAAAGGATCCTCAGGAACCTGTAGTCTGTGCATCTAATGTAGATGACTAGATGATCAACATGAGCAATCCTGGCTGCATGCATCTCATTGGTCCTCATGACCATGCTGCACAGTCACTATACCTCGTTCATTAGATCCTAAACACCTTTTTGATCTATCCTTGGTACTTCTAGAGGCCCCATAGTAACCTAAGGAGGTGGCATAGCCCCCCTCAATACCTGAAAGAGATCCCTCTCCACCTTTGCTATAGTCCGTTGTGCCTAGGCTAACTCCAGTGTAGTCTGTAGTCTCTGAACCTAGGTCTCTGCATTTGTGGCCCATGTAGTAAGATCTTGTATCTTCCCCTGCACCTTAGTCAGGTGCCTATCCTTATCACCTACTGTCACCTCCAAAGTGGTGATAGTAGTATCTCACTCTAGTTGTTATATATGGAATCATCCAAACTGACTCTGTAATCCAGCCATCTAATATAAGAGTAGACCCTATACACTATCGAGAGGGACCTCACCCTCCTATGGAGCCTCCTCATCTGGGTCAATCTTAGGAGCCTCCTTTATGGTGGCCTTTGCGCCCCAGCTGCCCTCTGTCTGCTGGTGCACCCTGTGCCCATCGGGATCCACCTCTACCTCTACCTAATCTAGCTCTTTGCCTAGATACCTTGTGTCATACCATTTAAACATGGACCACTACCCATAATAATATAGAGTGGTCCGAATAGTCTCAACTCTAGTCTCTTGGTAGTCATCAACAACATATCCCAAAGGCTCAGGAACAATCCATTGTAGATCGTGCTCTGCGACCAAGCATCTGTATCTGAGTGGGATATCTAGAATATCCTGTATGAGCCCAAACTACCGCAATACTTGAGAGTAGAACTAGTACTCTTGAATCTTGGCCTTATGGTTGATCAACCATCTATCACGGTGCGCTTGTATCAGCCACTGGCCCTCCTTCGACCACGTTGGGCTATCCATAAAGGGCCACCACTGAACATCGTTCGGGCCAAGTATTGCAAACTGAGTGATGTAATGATGGATGTCACCAGTATGGATTTGAATATGGGTACCCTCCTCCTCACAATGCCAATAGGTGACATAACACTAAATCTCATTAGCAATAGAAGTGATGCGTAGTGGAAGATCTGTAGGATGCTCAATTTAGATGTGCTGCCACCCCCAGATCTATAATAGAAGACTATAGTTGAGGCACTTATGGCTATACTTAGTAATCTAATACAACTCCATGTAGAGCTGACATAGTAGGGTTCTCCCCCATGATAGAAGTAAGGGCTCCTTTGTAGAACTTTGAAGAACCCTCCATGTAGTGGACAAGAGGTTCTAGGGAATCCTCATGCCCGAGGATTCTGGAAGGACAATATATACTATGAGGTGCATGAAGAGGGCTTCCCATGCAGAGAAGACATCCTCATGATACCACTTGTTGATGTGAATCCCTTCATGGTCAATCCCATCCTGAGCATCCTCGATCTAGTCACTGAAGATAGAATAAAAAATAGCCTCCTTTACCCTAGAAGTAGAGGAGACGATGACCTCACCATCAATGGGGATCCTAAAAATCCTATAGACCTCCTCCAAAGTAACAGTCATTTCACCTGTAGTAGGTGAAATGTGTTGGTCCACGTATTTCAGCGTTGGGCTAACATAGTCAGGTAGGCTTGATCTACCCTAATAGTGGATAGATCCATGACATAGCCGAACCCAACAACTCAAAACTAGTATCGGTCATCATCAGATAGAGCCTCACAAAGAGTCTTAAGAATATCAGGCTCTTGGGCTCTAGAAGTCAACATTTGAAATAAAAAGCATAATGTAAAACAAAATATAGCTAAATAGAGCTAAAAACAATGCTAAAAATGACAAAAAAGAAAAAAATCGTAGCTAAAACCTGCGGTCCCCAATTTTCCAATTGGGAACTATAGCTACCAGCTATGGTTTAGGAGAGACACCCATTTTGGGTACCCTCCTAGTCCACTAAGTCATAAAATTAAATCCTAAGCTAACCTAGACTAGTGGGGTTCATTACTAGCAATTTAGTGAGGTTCATTATCTACATTACTTAATGTGGTTCATTTTACTGGTATTGAGTGTGAGGTCTCAGTTTTGAGTTACCTTGCCCGCACCCTGGCCTCAGCTAGTAGATGGCTGATAAGGATCCACCATCTAGGTATATGAGTGTAATTATGATAGAGTGTGGTAACATTTTGGATCAGGGAAGGTTATCTCACTCTCAGAGCTCTCAAATTGCTAGTGCTTGCAAGAAAATAATGAAAAAATTTAAATGGGAATTCAATTTATAGGTTCTCCTAGTCTCGACGAACCGCAGCTGACACCTGTGGTTCTAGAACTAGGGTTTTTCACCCGCAAGTCTGACCTGTGGTTCCCAAAATTTAAAAAATTAAATCGTAGATTGTACCTATGATCCGCAGTTAGCATTAAATGCACTCAAAACCCACTGTGGAAAGGTCTAAAAGAGCAAATTAATGACTCCCATTGGATAAAAATTCAAAATCAATGATTAAAATTGCAAATTTGGTGATGTTAAAAGCACCAGGATAATCAAATAAATGCAAAATTAAAACAAAAAAATCAAATAATTAAAAACCAAATGTGCCTCGTATTCAATGATTTATCCTATACACTTGGCGGTTGCAGCGAGTTACGATCCATGCAATCCAGCAAGATGAGTAAATCACCATAAGGACATTTGGGGTAAAGTTGTCATTTCTTTTATGACATCTTTCAGCAAATCATCGACAAATATGATTCAACACAAGTCTAATTGCATTTGTATCATTTTGATTTCTTAAGAAGGCTATTGCATCCTGACTGCTCCATGGGATAGAAATGTGCAAATACTACTAAGAGTTGCAATCATTAGTTGAACTAGGCCTAGCCAAGGCATTAAAAGGCTTGAATCTAAATTTGTTTAGGATCATTCATTATGGTTAAGCAATTTTGCTTCATACATTGTCATTACCCTCATCAACTCGTCGCTTGAGGGGGTAGTCATAATTTCATAATCATAATCAAAGTCAGTAGAAAATCCTTGAGATCGTAGATCCATTGATCTTGTCAAAATTTTATTCATTCTTGCAAATCATTGTCAATAGTTATCATAAGCTTCCCCATTTGCTTGGGGTAAACAACAAATATGATAATTGGTTTGTAACTCTCATCCTTAAAATTTATGGGTCAGAAGATACCCATACTTGGCATTGATGTTATTCGAACGTTTGATGTTGAGTGCAGACTTGTCAAAATGTAAGCCTTTCACGAGTTGGAAGCAATGATTCTAAGATGCGCGTCCTTTTGCTAGACCTAGGGTATCTAATGTTGATCCAACTAATGATCATCATAGAACCTTAGACATCATTTTAGGATGTATATTTTTGCTCAGCGTTGTTCAATATCACAATGCATCTCAAAAGGGGCATTTGTAGACACCTAAAATGCGTCATGTCGAGGGTGACTACTCATATGGACATGCTAAAAGACCATATGGAGGATCTTGGATAGACTCCAAGATAGAGTAATAGTTCTGACCACTCAATTTACGCATTTTGGCTTAATTAGTCTGAATCACAGCCTAAACTTGTGGTCTCCAGTCTAAACCATGGTTGACACATGTAGTCTGTAGTATGGACTACAACTATGACCTACGATCTTAACTGAAGTTTAGTTAGGCCTTCCATCCAAGCCAAATTGGTTGGAATGGAAAAAATATTTAGAAGAATGCAGTTGAAGGACGAAATATTCCAGATGCTTCCATCCCAATTGTCCTAACCACCCTTCTTGGTCTTGGCTTCTCCATGAAGCCACCCCTAGCCCTAGGGGCGTGCTATAAATACCCCCTCCAAATGAGAATAAATAAGAGAAGCAAGCATTGGAGATTTGAACAGCAAAGCCCTGGAAAATTGTACACTCAAACTGAGTATACTAAGAGATAGAGCTATTGCACTTAATCCTCGACCCTTTTGCCAACATTCATGATGAATTGCATTATGGATGCCCTAGGTGCCTAGGAGGATCAATAAACGCAAATTTGAGAAAACAAAGGCCCTTAACATATAATTGATCATCAAATTAGTCTAAGGACAACAAATATGACCCTTGAACATCAATTTGGACAAGGAGATCAAGCCCACTACCCCTAATTTTGAGGGTAAACCTATCAGAGGTCAAACCATGACTGTCAACCACGGTTCACAATGCAGACCGCTCACCAGAGCTATGATTTGCAATAGGTGACAGATCACCTTAATCTTATCATTTATGTCTGGTTAAATAGGTTAGATTAAGCATTTATTAGGTTTAATTGCAATTTAGAAGAATTATGCCCTTAGAAATTATCTTAGAATAGATAATTCATGCTTTGCATTAATTAGGACATTTGTGGATCTTTTATGCACCTATATGCTTATATTTTTTTATCTGATTCATGCATTATTTTTCTAATGATCTCCTTTATGCTATATTACAAATCTTGATTCAGTTAGTATAGTTTAAAGTTTTTCTTTATGTTTTCTTGATTATTAGTTTAAATGGCATTATCATGTATGTTTCCTTAAAAGGCCTCATTATGAGAGGTTATCTATCTTTTTGATCATGTGTTGTTGTTTCTTGATTTTAGGAAGACAGGTACAAGGGGAGTCCATATCATAATCCTTCCACATCGCAAATAAGGGGGTCAAATCCACCCCAAGGTAGTTTGCGACTAGTTAAAGGGCAATATTAATGCACCTACCCTATTGAGGGTATTGGCAATTGTATAAACTATATCATCATTCAAGTGAGCCTAAGAGGGGCATATTTATAATAGATATTCATTCATAATAAATATAATAAATATTATTTTGTTGAATCTATGCAATGTATCAATCTTTTACACTTTTATGATGACTATAGATTAATACAGTAGATAGGTGCATGCTTTTTTCTTATGTCAGTATGGTATGGAGATGGGTGTATACATTAATTTTACTAAAGGTGATAAGTTTAGCTCATCAAGAGAGACGAGAGAAATAAACTTATTTGTGGTAACACAATACACTTACACATATGGACTTGTGTTAGGGTATCTAGTGATATGTAGCTCTTTAGGATACTTAGGGGATTTAAACAATAGATCAATTAGAATCGGTTAGAGGTTTATGAATCCCTCTCCTTAGTAATTTTTTTTCTTTTTTGTGTGTTTTATTGTAATTAAATTTGGGTCATTACAAATATAAGCCTTATTATTCAGTAATATAGAGAGAAGAGGTTCCCATAGATTTATAAGAAGGCTATCCTAGCTGAAATATGCTAATCCAAGTGGAAAAGTTGCCTCACAAGAGTATTCTACCTTCATGTCAAACTTTGGCAAGCCCATTCATGGTGATGCCCTATGAGGAAATCATGTCAGACCCAACCAAATCTATGGAAAATATTCTTCCCACTAATCTTCTGATAGAATAGGAAACATTGGCAAAGACCTGGATGCTAGAAAAGAAAGATGCAAGCCAGGTGGCCTTTCATTATGAGAAAAATATTAGCACCACGACCTTACCCAATCCAGTGCAAAACATGAGTGCTTAGGGACTAGTAACCTCATAGTCCTTCTTACTTCTAGATTCTCCTATGAGTTAGCATAAGCTGATGGAAATCTAGAGGTCATTCTACCCATCTTGTAGTCTTGAGAAAAGAGAAGAAAGGTTGGCACCCTTTCATGACCTATTCAAAGAATCTCCTCTTCAACCAACTGAACCTCGATATGGCATCAACTCTAACAAGGAATAATCAGCATGATCATTCCACCCAAGGCCACATGACACAATCATTATCATAGGACTCTTTGGAGAGCCAGTTGTTGAATTTTGAGTCCCATGGAAACCAATGAATGATGATCATGGTAGTTGGATGATGGCTCAAATCATGGTGGGAGCAAGTCAAAATGGGGAATAAGACTTGAATCAAATGGATACAAGTGGGAGATATTACTACCCCTCTCTAGATGACTCAAGAACTATAAATAATTGGATGGGCATCCGTCCTATGCTGATTGGTCATGACCTGGGTTTACTGATCCTAAGGAAAAGTACTAGATCTTAGATCTTGTTTCATGAAATTTGAGAATGGTCATAGAAAGTGCCAAAATCAACATGAATAACAACTCATGTAGAAGCATTTATTGTCTGGGTGTGCTAGGCACATCAAAATTTTGTATAAATAATCTAACAAGTAAATAAAATCTTGCAGTAGAAGCCTCAAAACTTGGTAGGTTTCATCATCTTGTTCAAATATTACAGGAAGAGCACTCCAATAATGAATTGCCAACTGGTCAAGGTGTCAAAAATTTTGAAATAAAAAGTAGAAGAGGATTCCCTAAGTGATATCTTGAGAAGATAACACTTTCATTCTATTCCTTCATTTTATTTATCATTCATTTTTTGTTTTGTTGTTGTGATCCTATAGCCCAATGGATGCAACCAAAAAGTACAAATACTTTACATGATATCCTTGGAAATCTAAGATCGCATAGAGAAAAATTGGGACTCGTGTAAGTAGGACAATACGCCATGCCTATATGGACATGAAATATCTGGCAAAGAAAATTCTTATAAAGAAGGATCTAGAATCACGTGCCAATTGGACCTCCGCAATATTTGGTGCATGCTAAATCTATCCAAAATAGGGCAAGCATTCTATAAATAGGTCTCCATATACAATTACAAAAGTAGTAAAGAAATATGAGCCTTGGAGAGAAGCTAGTGTTGAGTGTCCTCATGATGAGCGGTGATAAGCAAAGAAAATTCTTGCTATACTACGTCAGAAAGAAAATTTGGAGCATGACAGATATGTACCTTTGGAATTCTATCTACTTTTAGAATTTCATTGTGCCACAAAGGGGTATTTTTATGGGAATCTAATCTATGGTGTTGTCCAATGGATTAACTTTCCTTTTGTTTCATTACTTTTCTGTGTCCATCTTCTTCCTCTATTTTTCCATTTTGCTTATTGTCACTAACCTCTTTGGTTAGTGGCATCCATAGTCTTACCTCTATTGTTTCCTATTTTCTCCATTTCCCTCTTTTGCTTTTTTATTTTGGTTTTCTATTTTTGCTTGTTATCTCATTTTGTGATCCCCATTCGTTTATTTTTCTTTGTAGTGTTCTACCATGTTACTTCCACCCCATCGCTTGCCACCCTACTTTGTCTTGCAGTCTCATCTAAATGCAATTGTCTATGTCCTTTCTATACTTTTCTTCTTCTTCTCTCCCATATTCAAAAGTGTTAGGTCTCGAAGATCTCTGCTTGGATTTCCTTGTTCACAAGTGGAAATCCCTTGTGAGTCACCAAGGGTGTGGGTGAAATTTTACATCCTTCACCCACTCTTTCTTTTTTTACGTACAAGATGATGTCATTAAGGAATGGCCAAGTTTTGGAGTTGGCCCTTTGAGCATGGGTGAAATGAAGCTGACGAATGTGGTCGATTGACATTGAGTCAGATCATAGTAAGGGTAGTAAAAAATTAGGTTGAGGTAGGATGGACAAAAAAAATTGGACATCAATAATCAAGAAGGGTGGGGCAATGACCAAGTGTGTAATGATACCTAGGACCCCGCAAGTTGAAAATACAAAATCCATCTAAGTTAGGCATGGGAGGATAATTGGGAAGGCAAGGCACTTGGGTGGATCCCAAATACCTATCCTAGAGCATGGGTGTAGAAATGAAATCTCAACAGCCCACCGATTCTACAGTGGAAAAATGGGTCGAGAACCAACCTAGGTCAACTCCCAATGTGTTACCCTAGAGGTAACCCCAAAGGCACCCAAATGTTTTCTCAAAGCATGGGTGGAGTTCTAAGATAGTAACAAGGAGAAGGAACCTCCTAAAAGGCTACCCTACTATGGGAATTTTTTCAGATGGAATTTTGGTGCATGTATATATTGATGCAACTAAATCCATCCTCATAAGTTCTAGCTACAACCTCATTTTCTCTCTTTTACTTTCCCTTTTCCCACCTCAAGCGTTGGTAGCTAGGACTTCTATAAGGAACCGAACTTCTCTGGAGATCAACCGCTTGGCCCCCTAGCCTTAGTGACCATTCAATGTTGGTTGAGGTTCATAGGGCACACAAACCTTTAGCCTCTTCCCCTCCTTTCCATTGGGTGCATATTTTTGACCAACAGTTAAGCCAAGAAACCTATAAGAGGATAACAAAATTTATAAATAAAAAAATACTTATGACCTTTAAAATGACAATAAATAGATGATTTCTACCTACCAAAATTCTATATCCTCATCATACCAAGGTTGTGTTATTCTATAATTGAACTAAATATTATCAACATAATAATAATACAAACTACATAATCAATTTTATGCAATCTATTCATTTAAATTTCCATCCATTCAATTCCAATTAAAATTTACATTTAGAGAGTTAAAGGGTTGTACCACTAAGAATAAAATTTAAATTAGATTATATATTTATTTAATAAAATTCTCAAAATTTAATGAGCAAAAAATTCATATCATATATTATAGTTATTTCAAATTAATTGCTAAAAGTCATACAATTAGATTAATTCATGCAAAATATCCTATTTTCCTTGCAATATCTAGATTTATTTAGTATATTTATTAAAACATTGCATACAAATCATTTACCATTGTTGATAATGGGTGTACTTTCAAAAGGACTATTTCTATTTGTTGCATCTAGGTCATTACTTTAGAGTAAATATGCATCATAAGTGTGCACATATATATCTTGAAAATATCTAGTTGTAACCTAATATTCCACCATTTATTTTTAATAATAAATATTTAATATTTAGTGGTACTTTTTGGTGGATTTTATAAACTTTTAGATGTCAAATCATAGATATCCACAACATGGTTGGAAAATTCATGACTTTAAAAAACCATGACGACCCAAATTCTGGAGAGTTCTCTACAAGTCAAGTAAAACTTGAAAAAATACAACATACTAATATTGTTTTGAATTCCGTGTTGCTTTCTTTCCTTATCCTTGAACTATATGTTTGGATAGGTGGTCACTAAGGCAACTTAGTTTCAAGTACATGACCTTCCATCTTCTCTTATCCTTGAGTTCTACTTATTCTAGCAATGCAATGATCTCCTTCTAAGTGAACATAGTATTATAATATCCCTTTGAACCATTAGTAGCCCAATTCTAAAGGGAATCCATTACATCCAAGTAAATCATGTCAAAGGATCATGTCCCCTTCACTTGTATGACATAGAGCCAAATATTGTACCACACAAACACAATGTCATTAAGTCACATTTATTTTAATGTATATTGATTCTTTGCGAGTATGGTGTCAAATAGAGACCAATTGTGTTCACACTTAGAAGTGTTATAAGGTAGACTTAAATTATGGATCAGATTCCTTTAAATATTTGGTCATCGAGCACTATAATATTTTCACCACATATTTACAAAAAAAAACTATAAATTATAATTTTACATTTATAATTTTATAAATTGTAATTTATACATAAAATTTTATTTAACTAAAAACGTTTAAAATATTTACTTGACCACAAGTTGTTCCTTTATTCAATACAAAAGAAAAATACAAGCAACCTCCCCTAAGCCATTTTATAGTTTTACAACTCCTTAGTGATTATGTGATGTTCGTTAAAGATATCTATCATCTTCACAATGTAAGCATAGAAACAATCTTTGACCTCTTCATCATTATGATAAAAATTGGGACTTATATAGAATTTGGGGTTCAAGACATACCCTACTATATGATGAGGTTTATGGAATTACCTCAACCATATCCTATCAATAAATTTCTAAATAGGAATTTATTTGCACTTGTTGCCATCATAGTAGCATTCAATGGCCTCTTTTACCCTATTTATATCCTTATATAAATATCCCATTGGTATTATTTTTCCATTCACAAGGTGAAGAACCTTAATGAAAGAGGCGAGATCTCTTTATCAAGGCCTACTTGTCCTAGAAGGCTTTGGCTCCAACAACTTAATCATTGAAGGATATTCCTTGTTGATCATCAACTATCTCAAAGCTTCTCAATCCCCTTCATGGAGCCTTTCCAATATCATTTACAAATGTAGGAGGCTTGTTAGCAGGTAATCTAATGTCATTATACAGTACGTGTTAAGAGAAGGAAATAAAGTTGTTGAATCACTTGCTAATAGAGGCATTGAGGAAGAGACCCTTCAAGTTTGGCATGTTGATTTCCCTTAGAACCTTAGGTCTGCCAATCAGGATGATGAAATTTGTTTACTCTAAATTTTCTTTCAGTCTTTTTAAAGTTCTTGGAACTGGTTGTGCTTAGGTTTATTTGGGTTTCTTTCCTATTTTCGTTTGGCTTGAGATGTTGTTTTAGTTGCTCCATTTTTTGTTTCTTCTTGGGTTAATCTTGTCAATTTACCCGGTTTCACTTTTATGCTTTGTAAAAGGTTCATGGTCCCTTTCAAAACCCTTTCCCATAAATTAAAAAAAAGAACCTTAATGAAATGTTTTCTCACTTGAAATTGAAAAGAGAAAATTAATTATTAAAAATTAATCATAATTCCTAAAATTGAATTACAAATTTGAATTTAAAATTATAGAGATAAATAAAAAATCTAGATATTAAATTGATTATTTTTGCATGTGCACCTAAAATGCCTTATCAAATATTTGGTAGAAAATTTTTGCCTCTCCTTATTCATAGTAAATGATGAGGTATACCATTCCTTGTTGAAAAACATCCTCCTAAGAGTAGACACTAGAACTTGAAGTCTTTATAGGGCAATAAAGTTAGTGGTGAATTAGGTGAATCTTAGGTAAATAATGTCCTTCCAGTATTGTCCTCTCTTAACATTGATCACCCATGTATGGTTGTAGATATATCTAGTAATGTTCTTCACCTCATCAATCATAGTCCTCACCCATGATTGTTGAGGCGCTTGGATTTGGTTCATTTTTCCCCTTTCCCATTCTTGAGGACTCCATACAAGAAAATAATAAGTGTTAAGAGTCTAAGATGATGTCTTTGAGGCATTAGGAATAGCAAAGAAGAGAAAAGCAAAGCCTAAAAAAACATGATAATGAGTAAAAATTTAAAATCCTACCTTTACAAGTTTGGCTTAAGATGTAAAATCCTCATTGAAATACACTTATGAGTGTTTGGCTACTCTTTCAAGACATGCAATTTTAGCAAAAAAGAGAAAAATAAAAAATATCATATTTCGTATTTTATGGTCACTTTTATGTGCAAGAAATCAAATATTTTTTGTGCATTACTTCATTGAATATTTTTCCATTTCTTAGATCCAGTAAAACTAAAAAATTTATCCATTGATACAAAATAACACAATAAAATCCAAGAAATCAAAATCTCTCGACAAATTTCCAACTATAATTCATAAAATCTAATTCCTAAATGAATAAGCACATTATTTTTACAACTATAATAATAATTTTATTAATCACATCGATCAGAAAAAACTGAGATAAGATTATTTTCAATGCTTGACACACTACAACAATGTTGTGCATAGATTCACAAACAACATTATAAAAAATAATTCCTCTCTATGGAGGAAGACACCATTTTTAACCTAAAAAAACTTTTAAAGAAATCACAATAAAATAATATTATAAGAAGCATAAAATATGGTTCACATAAAATGTTATAAATTTATAACCCTACAAAATTTTAAGAAGTTAGAATAATGTAGAAAAAACAAATATTTAAGAACTGTGTTAAAAATAAATGATGGTTGAAAATACTACTTTATAAAAGTAAATAAAAAAATCATAATAATTTTTGTTGAAATATTGAAATGGGTCAAATAATTATAAATATAATTATATTTATGTATTTTTAATTTCTTGCACAAAGAATCAATCATTTTCATATCATAACATCAATGTATTGGTTAACTCTCATTGATGTTTATATTGGCCTTCTCTTAGGAGTGAAATTGACATTGAGTTAGTCCCTTGATCTATGAGGACTATTGCAACACAATGACCACAATGGATCCTTTCTTCAATCAAATAAAATTAAAGGGAGAATAAAGTTAAAAGAAACTAGTGCTAGGGATTGAGGTGGTTCCTCTTAATGTTTAGTGGAGATCGCAAAAATAAGGATTTAAGTATGATGTCTTGGACCCAATTGCTTGACCTTTAGATTCTAATAAATCTAGTGACCTCTTAGAATAAATTTTATATTTAAAACGTAAAAGATAATAAAACTACACCCAAAAGAATATATATTACATTCTTTATGGTGATTCAAAAGATTAACCATATCAAACATAAAACAAGTAAAACGGTTT
This sequence comes from Wollemia nobilis, assembly GCA_028583015.1. Classification (NCBI taxonomy): domain Eukaryota; kingdom Viridiplantae; phylum Streptophyta; class Pinopsida; order Araucariales; family Araucariaceae; genus Wollemia; species Wollemia nobilis. Next base: position 2,147,689 of record JAQPPZ010016475.1, read on the forward strand.
TTTTTTAAGTTTAAAATAAAGCCCTTTATAAACCCTTAAACTTGTATCAATTTCTTGTTAGCATTATAATCCATAAAGATTGATTAAATATAATGATTAATCTTTAGTTATAAGGTGTACCACTTGTCCTCCATTGAAAGCCCTTTATAAACCCTATCAATTTCATTGTTACCATTATAATCCATAAAGCTTCATTGATTAATCTTTAGTTGTAAGGTGAACCACTTGTCCTCCATTGAACCTGTAAAACCCAAACCTAAGTTAAATGTTGACTAACAATAAAACTCCAATTAATCTACTCATCTAACATTATTTTAATATCTTAAATACAGAAAAATAATTTTAAAAACAATTGTTTTTTTTAACACTCACACATACCTCTTAAAACGTAATTTTAAAAATTATTTGTTTTTTTAACACTCACACATACTTTTTAATAACAAAGTTACATGTTATAATTTGAATTTGGTCTCCCAAAAAATAAAACTTTACCACCGTGCTGCTATCTACCATTGTACCGTCGAGACAACCCAAAGTTCTACCACTGTCCAGGTTGAGACTCGGTTCCTGTTTTTAATTATTATCCGTAGTTTGCATGCCCTATACACTAAGGTATAAGCTCTGCACTTGGGTTCCACATTGAATCGGATATGGACAATTCTCCGCCTTCGTGAGCACACTGCAACAATAACGTAGAAGTATAGCATTGGCGTTACTCGTGCGGCGTCTTGCCCACCCTTACCTGACTCTTCACTTGTGGTTCTAGATACGCCGTTTCTAGGAAGCAGCATGGATAAAATAAGGAAACCCATAAATTAAAGAACCAGGTGTTCATCCTTTCTACTCCAAAGGCAGCATAGCAAAAACCTTGGCGTCTTGTAACGTTCAAGAAACCGAGAAGTGCCGTGACGGGCACGAATTTTCAAAAAGATTAATGTGACATTTAAAAACAATGGGGAGCCAGTGTGGTCATAGCCGCTGAATGTAGCTGAGGAAGAAAGCTCAACAATGAAATCGGCTGTTAGGGATATTTCTGGCAGTTACCAGGCGGAAGCGAGCGTTCGATTGCATATTCGAACCATAATCTCAGACGCCGCTAGTGACAAAGGGGTAGAGGTAGGCGATTCTCCATTTGAACCGCAGTCGGCTGCGGTTCAAGCAACGCAACCAGTAAGAGATTGCACCGGTCATTATGAATGTGCGAGAGGATCAAACAGGACGACGTCGGCACCCGAGAAGAAAATAACGTTGTTTGCATTAAGGCTTGCCATTTTGGAGAAGGCCGCCAGCGGGCTGGGAACTTTGGCCTTCATATGGGCGACCGTCGTCCTTCTCGGGGGCTTCACAATCACTTTGGAAAAGGCGGATTTCTGGTTCGTGACGGTTATCTTATTGATTGAAGGCACCCGCATCTTCAGTCGCAGCCACGAGCTGGAGTGGCAACACGAGACAACGTTGTCCGTTGCGCACCTTAAAAACAATGCCCGGCTGGCAAGTTGCAGGCTCTACAATGCTACCCTCTGTTTCCTCAAAGCAACTTTAAGGCCATTTTCGGCCTCCAATATAGGCTACGGCGAAGGAAATAATGATCATGGGCCACCTCAAAATATTAGGGATCATCATACATTGAAAAGAAGTTGGTCTTCTTCGGACGTGCAGCTGCTTCCTTACACCGGGTGGCTTTCCGTTTCCAAGAACGTGAGTAGGTTACTGTTTTGGTCGCAGCTGTTGTCGGCCTCCACTTGCGTTGGTTTGTCTCTCTATCGACTTGCCGGGCAGGACTACGGCGTGGTTTCGGACAGCGAGAGAAAGAATCGGAGATCCGCCTTGAATATTTTTTATGGCTTGTCCTTGGCAGAAGCCCTTCTGTTTTTGCTGGAGAAGGCTTACTGGCAATGGAAGATCATCGCAGGAAAACTGCTGGTCGAGGTGAACCAAGAATATGGATTCGACGCCGAAAATGTCCGCACCATTCGACGTTTTTTCTACGATGCATATTCTCGCTGTGTGAACGGCAGCGTTTTCGAGGGATTGAAGATGGATATGGTGTCATTCAGCATCGACCTGTTGCAGTCCAGCGCCGACCACGCTCAGCTGACCGGCGCACAGGTCCTCTCTGCGTTGGTTAGAGACCCTCGGTTCCAACACGAAACTTTGCGGTCGGTTGGAACTATGAAGGATGTGGTCGAGAGGCTGGTCGAAATGCTGAATTGGAAGAATCATCACGAGCAAGAGATTAGAAAAGCCGCTGCTGAGATTATTTCGAGGCTCGTCAAATTGAACCGCAATTCCCTACGGGTGGCCCGGATCCCGGGCTCCTTAGAATCAATAACTTCATTGCTGCATGATGCCAAAGGACAGGAGGTGCACTATGATTACTTGGGTTTTAGTCTGTTAGGGCTGCGCATCCTCAAACACCTCGCCAAGGACCAAGACAATTGCGGCAGAATTGGAGGCAGCAAAAACCTTCTCCCCAAAATTATTGAATTTATACACATCGAAAGAAATGTTTCTGACTTCGAAACCCGGATTAGGACTGCGAAGCTCTCTCTGCAGGTGCTGAAATTGCTGGCCAGTAGTAAGGGCGTGACGGGCAAGGTCTTGAGAAAAGAGATCTTGGAAATTGTCTTTACAATAAGCAATCTGAGAGACGCTCTTCTGTACCGGGGATTCGATCATGTGCGCCTCCAAATCTTGGCTACTGAGACACTGACGAGCCTTGCTCTGGAAGAAGAGGGCAGGGAGAGCATCGGAAGCACCGGTGGAGTTTTACATGATCTCTTCTGTGTATTTTTCGTAGGAAGGATTGATGATGATGGTGAATACAACGATGATGAGAGACAAGAACTCGTCGCCAAGTCAGGAAGAGCCCTGACTTTACTTGCTCTCGAGAACAGTCACAATTGCCGATCAATGATTAAACTTAAATTGATGAAGGAGGGAAGCAAATGTGGGCATGTGATCGGGGATTTGATTGCCGTGCTGACCGATCCAGTTCAGGGAGTCCATGCTGCAAGAATTCTTAGAAACCTATGCGCTTATGCGGAGACGGATTATGATGAGCTGAGGGAATTCACGGTGGCAGCAGAGAAGGTAAGAAACCTCCCACATCATGTGACTTCGATTCTAAAGTTTTAAACTTTCTGATGCTAGAAAATTCAAAACAGTTCGAATAAGAATGCCATTGTTGAATAAACTCTTTCTTGTATCTTAGGCCTGAAGTGCGTGCCTTACGTTCCTTTAATTATACTTTACGTGATTTTTCAAAGCAATGGTTGTGTTATTGCCAGGTGGTGAAACTTGTGATGGAGGAACAAGGCATATTTCAGGAAGCGGCTATAGGACTGGCCGCCCAGATGCTTAAGTTTTTGAGCAAAGGGGATATGGATAAAGTGATAAAAGACGCTTCATTAACGAAGAGGATGTTTCTGCTGAGGATCATTGGAGTTTTGAGAGAGCATCCCCGGCCATCAACCAGAGTCCCCAGTATGAGGAGATTCTGTATCGAGCTTGTGATTTCTATGTTGAAAAAAGATAGAGAGTTTTTTGTTATGGAATTATCAGACTTGGAAGTTGCTTTGCAGAGAGTAATGGAAACAACGTCGGACATGGAATGTTATAGTACCTTCTCTGGCAGCATAGGGCTTACGAAGCACCGCATCAGTATTCATTCCCTTGTGCAGACTGCCATGGAATTACTCCGTGACTAACAAATGCGGAGGACTTCATAGGAATAAGAACTTTGTGTGTTACAGCTTAGTGATAAAAGCAGTTGTATTTGGTTTCCCCCTCTTTTCATGTCCATATACGTTCGGCTAAATGAACCCAACTTCAGAAGCAATTAACCGTATCGCAGGCCACATCACATTATCCTTCTAAAATGTTTAGGAGGAAAAGTGTGCATTCAAATATATATGGACTTCATCTTCTGCATTCAAATAAATATACAACCATTAATACGGTAACGATTAATATAAAACCTCTCATTTGTGTAGAGGTTATTTGAATAATATTAAAAATATATGAGGTGATGCATTTACTCTTAGATTTTAAATTTAAAAATATGTATATTATAAAAATAATGGTAAGATTTAATTTGTTGTAGTTTTAATTATATATCAATATATGCATATAATACATAACACAAGTATTGTTTATATATTTTATTTATACACATTCAAACCGATATTATGATAATTTTACCTCATCCAATTTTTTTCTTATAACATATATTATTGTGTTCAACTTCAGAAGATTTCATCTGAGTATAAACGTTATGCATCTTAGATGATCCAATTGTTATATATATTTACATATTGTTAAACAATTAGATTGACTTCTTGTCCAACTACAAGGACTATCTTCATAATTTTTTTGAATAACTCATCAAACTATTGAGTTTCTTGTATTTCTTCTACAACGTGGATGTGAACACATGACTTAATCAAAAGTGTCCTTATGGTAGTTTGGTCATCTTATCAAATGGCATAGAAAACCAATCCTTATAAATATTAAGTGTGATAGGGTATACTACCATATATAAGGTTCACTCTATTATCTATTGTAATGTATTCGTATTGATTCACATCTTCATCTCTCTAAATTATTTGATTATTTTATCTTTATCTTTGTGTAATGTAATAATGTTGCTTTGCATATTCTTCTTTGAAGAACTTGATAAGTTTCTCTTTCTTTCTTGGGAACTATTAATGGTCACTTCCTCCTTTGACTTTATATAACCTTAGATTTCATACATCATTAAATACATGGACTAACTATTATTAAAACCTAGGACATCCTTATGTTGAGGTTTGCTCTACTAGCATGCTTCTATCCATTCCTTGGATTGGCCTACATTTTAAATTTGGGATTGAGACATTGCTTATTTCTCCAAAATATCACTAAATCTCATGGGTCTTTCTTCAAACCTACTTTTAATATCACTTATAAAAAATAACTTTTATATGATAAATTATAAATATTAATAATTTTACAGATTCATTGCAATCTTTATTGTTCTTGTAAATCAAATTATGTATGCATAATAATTGCATACTACAAGATCATTTGTTAAATCTATATGCAAATAAATTGGTCAAACATTTTATTGATAACCATTATGATAAACATGGTTCTCATACAACTCTATACAATATTCTTCATTATGGTAGATGATATTTCCATCCAAATCCATACAATATTATTTCTTATGATAGACACTATTACTATTTATCTTCATACAAATTTACTCAAGCATGAATGATATAAATATTAGACAATACACACAATGGATAGATGGACAAATCAACCATTGGGGATACAATGAATATGTAAAACCATTATAATGATAAGACTTTTTCTTAACCACTTACAACACCAATAAATTGCCTTTGCCTATAATTATTTATCATACCGTCATGTGATAAAAATATTTTATATCTATTTATACTTTCACTAATCTTCAATGTATCATGACCAATTATATAAACTATTGATGACATCTTTATCTAACTACTTAAACATTAATTTCTCTCTATAACACACACACACATGAAAATAAAAATGATATTTTATATTAATATAATTTTAAATTTTTGCATATAAAAGTAAAGCAACAAACAAAGCAACTTCATATTCCATTCTTAAGTGATAAATCATGAGCTAAAATTTGGTTAGAGTTAGGATAAATTAAGTTAAACTTGAAGGAATTCCCTTTATAATTTTGTTAATTCCACAAATAATTCCATTACAAGACAAAGTAGAATATAAAATGGCAAGTCTCCTTTACAATGGATTAGAATGTATTGATTTTGTTGAACATTTTTTCCAATACCTCACTTATTTATTTGATTAAATATATGATAGTCTTTCATATTCTATAGCTTAATCCATAGTCCAAATGATAATTTTTCATAAGGGAATATTCTCCTTTTTATTTTCTATAGATTTATTTTACTTGATGAGATGCCACTAATATCAATAAGTTTTGTTTTGATAATGCTAAATGCACATAACCTTGGAACAACCCTAATAAGATCCATTAGGATTATAATTTTTTTAAATGTTACATGATAAATGATAAATGTTAAACACCCTTTATACACAACAATATGTAACTATAAATTTATTGCTATTATATTATAATATCCTATTTAGTAAGGATCTATTGATTTTTTTTTACCATTAACACATCAACTTATTGATGGAATATATGGTAAATAAGTTGTCATTCTTCCCTTTGCAATTATCACTATATATTATTGATTTTTTGTAATGCATAGGCATGAAAATTTATTTAATACAACATGTTTAACAATGGTGTTGTTCTTGAGATTTTTTCTTTGATTTCTTTTGAATTAGATTTCTTCATATTTGTGATATTGATGACACTGATAAAAAGAAGTTATTGATATTTCATAAGTTTCTATATATTATCGTTTATATCATTTTTAAGAGTATTCATTCATATATAGATGTTGAAGTCAATGGATACACTATTCTTTTGTCATGACTTATTATAGATATCCAATTAATTATTGAAATATATAAAAATATTAATAAAAGATAAGATGTTATATCATATTTGAGGAATATTAAGGCATGTTACTTAAGAAAAATTTAACAAATACATGAGTCTAGTGGATTGACAAGAACACATAGGACCACATTAAAAGTGACATCAATTAAAGAGCAAGAACTATATTAAAATCATGACAAATTGTGTGCTAATTTAGCTTCAAAAATCAAATATTAAGTAGAAGTCATCAGCATACCTTCAAATTGAGATCATGCATATCATCTTAATATCTCCATCTACCACAATAATTATGCTTTTAGATCCTTTGGTGGCTATATGGTGCATCCACCATCATTAGGATTTCCATCTTCTTTCCATATCTTCTATTTGGAATCATAAGAGATAGTAAGAAATATTTGAGTGTAGAAAATTTCTTGTAGGATTTTATTAATATAGGAACTATCATGGTATGACATCTATATGATCTAATGGTGGTAAATTTTACAATAGATATCCTTTAATAAATCCTTTCTACTTTATGATGAACTATAATAAGATTGATATTGGAGTCATAATGTGTTTTCACAACTTCATGATAGTATCCACTAATATTGTATTAATGATAAGTATTATGTTATTTTAACATATAGATTATTTGAAAATATTGTATGTAAATTACTACTTTATTTACTAAGAGTGAATCCATAATAACATATTTAATACTACACAATTGGTCTATGAAAACAAAGCAAAATCAAGTATACTTTTAACTAGCAATAAATATATTTATTGATAAATAACACATGTCGAATGAATCATGATATATAAATAATAAGTTAACCATGAACATATTTTTGTGTTTCTATGAAAATCAACAAAAACATAAACTTGGGATGAAAATTTTTAAATACATAAACAATTAAAGGCCATATTTCTATGTATTTTGTATAAATAAAATTATGCCTCAATAAGTAATAAGTTTTAGTATGTTATTGGAGGAATGTTTCATAAATTCAAATAGGTTATAGTTTTTCCAATAATAAAAAACCTTGTTAAATAAGTCATACAATAATCAAAATGGATTTTTTTTAGATGATATGTCTTCCATAATTCTCTAAGATTTGCTATTTAAAATTATAAGGGAGGACTTAACATTTTAGAGTTTATTAAACATTTTTATGTTAAGTTAAGGGTAATATTTACATAAAAATATTAAAATTATCTAATGATATATCACATTATGCTTATTCTATTAGATCACGAACAATTTTAATGTTATATTTTATGAGTATTCTAGTTTGATCAAAGTCTTGAGTCCATTTGGTATCCTCCTAAACAACAATGACCTAACTATATTTCATTGAATGTGAAATCATTAAGAAGAATCTAGACTTATATTAATCTAACTTTTACATTGTTTATACCATAATATTTGATATTTGGATATGAATTTTTATTGCAGCTTAATGATTTTTATTCTCAATTATATGATTTTATATTTTATTTATTTCTAATTGTATTAATATTGCATTGCCATTTTACAAACATGATATTTGAAAATTCAATTATAATTTCAATCATTTGTATTCTAATTTCATATTTTGAGCTCCATATTATGTTACATATATTGATTAGAAATAGAAGTGTAGTTTAAATAATCATAACCATTATATTAAAAAATGTATTTTTATTTGTATTTAAAAAAAAAAGGCACAAGGTTAATCAAATGGATAATTTGATTTACCAAATTAATTGTACTTATACATAAAGAATGAGAACTATTATTTAATGTTACATAAACATATAGTCACTTAATCTATATATATTGTATGGGATACAGGTCTTGTAAATAATTTTATGAAAACCACAACCTAGGATAAGGGGTAGAGTTACTTGCCTAATAATTTTAGCATAAGATAAAATAGTTTATTCCTTGTTATATTCATTATGGAATTTGATTTTCTACGCAACTTGTGATAAACATAATGGCTATGTTCTTATTTTTAATTAATATTATATATTTAGTCCATCATGTCATTAGTGACCATGCCCAAATGATGCACAATATCCTATGACACTTTATTTTTCTCTTTTTCTTCTCTTTATTTATATGATTTACCCTTATGTGTGTGTTTTTAAAAAGAGTTCAACCTAGATAATTTATCCTAAAAGTCCCTTCATGAGTATCATTAATTAGATAAACATTTTATTTTATAGCATCTTTACATATTAAACATTAAAAAATAATGATAATTTTATTATTGCAAGTTTTATTTCTCACATAATTAATTATTTTTGCTATTATGTTCTATTTGTAATAAGTAATATCTATTGGATCTCACTTCTATCAAATTAATAAAATATTGTATTTTTTATTATGTCAACTAGAGCATATGTAAATCATCTATCTATAAATTTATTCTTCATCTAATTTCCTACTAAAGATATTTTTCATCTTCTTTACAACTCCTCTTTAAAAATATTTTCATTAATAGATAAAATATCTATTCATTTGCCTTCTAAAATTTTATTTTTTCCAAGACCATTATTAACATCATGATTGTCTAAATTATCTATTAGACTATTTTCTTCTAAACAAATATGTTGGCATTTCTAATATACTACTTGCAATAACAATTGGTGGAAATTAGAAATAATAGTATACTTAATCCAATTTACGCATCCATTTTTCTTGATAATATTCATAGTAATTTGCCAAACCCCTTAACTAAAATATATGTGCATCCTATGTCAATGTCAATATTGATCTATGTGATCAGTGCCATTGCCTTTGCATAGTTCTTAGTTAAATTTCCATATGATTTTAAATGTGGAGAATTTTACCTATATTATTCAAATAAATTTCACATCCACTCGTATTTTTAATATATCCTTTGAAAGTAGTATCAAAACTAATTTTAATAATCCTAAATTTCAATAATATTTAAATTACCATAGACAAATGCATATCATTTGTGTTAACTCCATTGTCATAGATGACCCTTTTATATATATTTAAATCCTCTAACCAAGATGATAGCAACTAATTTTCCACACTTGATACTTCCCATTATGAACACCATTTACCTAATTAGCATAATTAGACAAAAATGACATCAAATAAATGTTACCTTAGTGATTCAATAAGTTTATTTTGTATTGTATGTAAATTTTGTTATTTTTTATTAAGGTGTTATAGCAAGTATTGATCAAGTATTGTCATTTTGTGTATGTCATAAGTCATGGACATTATAATACAATATATTGTATTTAATTATTACTTCACATTTGGTAGTTTGATACAAGATTGCAATAGGTGGTAGTTGAAATTGTCTACCCCTCCTTAAATTTCTATGTCTATTCCATATATAAGTAGTCAAATGGGTTCATTGAATCACCAATATCATTGGTAGTAAAGATGAGAGATCATATTATATTATGGTTTGACAAGATCATGTTGCTATAAATAATATAAATAAATTGCATATAATAAAATTATTCCATTCCTATATATGTTATTCATTTCTTGGTGTAAGTTCTATTGGATTTGTTCACTCTAATCATTGGGGATAAAATATATACTCTATTTAGCATTGTTGCCATAATAACCTTGGATTGAGAAGAAGGATGTGTGATGGGAGTGAATGCAATAGAAAAATGTGAATGAGTGAAGCACCAAGACTTGAACATCAACTTAGAGGATGCAGAAGACACATGTAGCAAGGCCAAGAACCAAGACATATATCTCAATGTATGCCAAATTATAAAGGTAATATTGTATATTATAGGAATAGAATAGGTGCATACATTAAATATGAATATATTGAACATGAAAAAGAAAGTATATAAAGGGATAAATTTATCATGTGCCCCTTTTGCAAGTAGAAGGAAGTATAGAAATATGTGTAGAAGGTATTCTCTCCTATTTTTCTCTATGATTTCCTTATAAGGTATTTGGTACAAGTAATGTAATTTGCTTTCATTATAATAGTTAGGTATCATATTCTATTTAGGGCACTTTACAATCTTGTATTGTCTCTTTTTATTGCTATTGAATTAAATTTCAAGTACCTATTTTAAGTGTTTTCTTCAAAGTAAAATGTAGACATCTAAAACGTGTCATGTTTAGGAGGCTACTCATATGGATACCTTTTTAGACCATGTGATTGATATTGGACCTTTCCAAGACCCAACAGTGGTTTTAACCACTCAATTAGGGCAGTCTAGTCCTATATAGTCATAGTCATTGATGTCATAAATAGTGGCCACCGTCATCATCGACGATCAGAGTGATTATGTCCATAGTCACACCTATTGATAGCAGTCGAGTTTATAAAAAACTTGTGTTAACAGAGTCAATTAAATCCATTGGAATTCAATAAATTCTTGAACGGTTGGCAAATTTGAAGTGTCTAGAAGCTTCCTCTCAATGGCCCTAGCCTAACTGAAGTAGGTTATTGGCTTCCTATATAAGCTAGAAGGAGAATTTGGGAGTCTATTTAAGGCCCCAAATTTACAAGAGAGATATAGAAAAATTAATGTAAAGTAGCAATGTAATGTATTAAAGGGATAAATTCAACATAAAGATTCATCTGTCTGCTCTGATGAGAGGCTCTTGATGATGATCGTGAGGGTAATATACCCTCACATTGGTCTACCTCATCCTCCAAGTAGCTAATGTAATCCCGATCTGACTTGTGTCAAGCAGAGTATCGAGCAACATGTGCCTATAGTGTCTCTACATCCCCTGCAACCTGTGCTCAAACTATAGCTTATTTAGAACCTATAGCAGTGGTTGTTATCTGTGACCTCAATGCATCTCTCTCAATAGTCCTAGCATCTATCAAGGCATCCTTCACCATAAAATATGCTTGTAGGAGATCCCTCTCTATTGTAACCTGATCAATCTATGATGTAGCTAAATATACCTAAGCCTAGAGAGAGTCTCTCTCCTTTGCATATCCCACCACTACTACTGGCTTGCACTCAACTAACTCTGTACAGTAGCAAGATATGTATCTCACTCCATCACCTACCTCTAGGTTACCTATAATTGTACCTATAGGCTATACACCTAAGCTTGTAGCTATGAAACTGCATCATCTAGGGCATCCTCATCACCCTCATCATATTGAGGATCCTCCACATGCTCTATTTCCTATCCCTATACATCATCCATCCTACGATACACTTGTCGCCCATCATCATTATCACCCTCTACTACCACATCATCCCTATATCTACCTAGGTTTCTACCACCCTACCATAATCAAAATATCCACCAAGTATCATACTCCATAGTGGTCTCGAGGTCCTCTATACCTGTGTCATAAATAGGAGGGTGTACCTCCTCTATCAGCCTTGTCACCTATGGCAATAGAAGTTCTATCTCCATATTTAATCAATGATAGAGGACTGGCTCCTCTAGCACATCCTACATAATTCCAAACTACCTAGTAACCTGAGCATAGTAAAAGTACTCCTTCACCTTCTTTTTGTACCCCATGAGCAATTTATCATACCTAACTCAAGCCAATTATCTCTATGCTTTATTCCACTCAAGATAGCCTAGGTTGTGTCTCCATATGACCCGACTTGCCTGCAATCCTGTTAGAGACCCGATATAATGTGTCACATCCCTAGCATGTGTATGGCTACTACTGGTATCTGTCTCATGTGGTCACCTTACAGCATAGTAGAAATTTGTAATATCTAAGGTAGCTATCCCCAATGGTAGCCCACTAGGATGGTTAATCCTGATATGCTCCCACCCCTAGATCTATAATAGCAGGTTGTATCCCACTCTTGCCCATTCCCATCATGTAATCTGATATAGCTCATCATAGAGATATGCTAGAAGTGTGCTTCCCATGTCATAATTAGGAAATGCTCCAGGTCATACTTTAATAGATCCTGGACCATATCTAGGAGGTTCCAAGGGAATCTCACACCTATAGATGCGAGAAGTAGCACATTATACATTACAAATAATGTGCATGAGTACCACCTAACATCAAGAGAACACATCCTACCTAAACCAATAATCCATAGGAACCTCTCCATGCTCTATGTCTCCCAATACCGTAGTAGCTCTATCTTAGAAAACTTGAGCAAAAATTGTATCCCTCACCACCATAGGAGAAGAAACAATAGTCCATCCATCGATGGGAATCCTAAAGATATGGTAGACATCCTCTAATGTCACCGTCATCTCTCCAGTGGGGAGATAGAAAGTGTTAGTCTTGTTATCCCATCGATGGACCAAGGTTGTGAGATATGACTGGTCCGGCATCACTATCAGTAACCAAATAATATAGTTGAGGTCAATCACCCCAAACCACTCCTAGCCATCATCTTTTAATAGAGTTCATACCTTAAGAAGTAGATTGGGCTCTCACCCCTAAGCTAAAAGAGTCTAACATAAAGCAAAAGGACAAATTCGATGCACACAATCACTCATTTATTTCAAAATCCAAAAAAATCAATAAAAATTAAAAAATAACTCCTAAGGTTTTCATCTACTCATTACGTTGACCACTGCCATGGCCACCATCGACGTCATCGGTGACCACCACCAACGGTAAAATTTTTGATCATTGGGGTTTGAACCTCATTGCCCATAGTGACGGTAGCCCCCTTTGGTAGATTGGGTACCACCATGAGTGACAAAGACCATGGAAGTGACCCCATGTGAGGTTGTTTCCCATCCAAAAATTCAAAACCCTAACCCCCTAAGCTAACCTAAACTACATCTAAACTAAGGGGTGAGGTTTATTGCTTACATTTTAGTGAGGTTCATTTAACTCATTACTTAATAAGGTTCATTTTAAATGCATAAATCATGAGGATGAGATGGAGAAGTACCTTAGTATCTCTAGCTCCATCACTCATTGAAGCCTCGGTCTAATTAACCATGGTGGTTTATCCAAATTTTAGCAACGTTTCATATCAGTATTTACCTATCCTACCTCGAAGTTGTCTATTCCTCAACTGCCATCTGGAAATAATAAATTTGCAAAACCCTAAAAATACCATTTATATTTTGCAATTTCAGTCACCACCTATCTTAAGAGTGGTCGTAGATTAGGTTAGCTCCACCAGTCAACATCGATAGTAGCTACGGGATTTGTAAATCTCTACCACTAAATTTGATGGTGGTCGAGAAATAGTCATAAATGCACTCATTTTCTCACCATAAGGAGTTTCATATTGGGCATCAATCCATATCTATAGGTCCATAATCATCATAAATCCCAAAATTTAAAATAACTCAAATAAAAAAAAAATTCAAGCAAGGTTATGCATTAGGGGTCGGACATCACCACACGCATGTCCACTAACATACTACCATTTGTCCACCCCACACGCATATCCAATATGTTGTATGTATCTCATCCTTTGTAGAGGAAGTACTATGTATAGAGATATTCTTGGAGATATTTTCAGAGGCATTGGTAGGATTCCCGTGATTGGTGGGTATGGGTAATTTTAGCCCATGCTATTGTGTCCACAGTATTCTAATACCACATTGTGGTTTAGGGTTGTAAGAGTTTCCTTTATATTGATTATAATTTCTCATTACAGGTGAAGTGTAAAAAATAATAATAGAAAAGGAGGTGTGGTTCTTGCTTACTAGAGTAGCCCATATCGGGTGAACCAGGATAAATCTCTTGTGTTCTATGTGCATGTATTTTGTGAGATGTTATTTTCTTCTAATTTATTTAATTCTCCATTATTATCTTGGAATAAGTCTGGGTATAACTCTATATATGGTATCAAATCCAAGTTGTTAGCCATATAGGGACACCTTTATTTCTAGGGTTTAAGTTCATTAGAAGATGATCTAGGATTTCTATGAGTTATAGAAAACCTATTATGGAGTGGGGTTTTTATGCAAAAGGAGCTTAAAATAAAATTATTTTAAATCAATCAAGGATAGATATTGAGAAATTTTATGGAAAAAAATTTGAACTATGGAAGTTAAATATGGAGAATCTACTCATGGACAGAGATCAATGGGCTATTATTTTGGAAAAAATAAAACATGCTAGTACATCCAATGAATATTGGAAAATTTTGAATTGGAAAGCAAGGAGTCTAATTTGACTGTGCCTTGCAGACTCAGTATTAATCAATGTTTCTGGAGAAGCTACTACAAAGGATGTCTAGGAGAAGTTAGGGGCTCTGTATCAATATAATTCCTTGGTGAACAGGTCGTGGAAGAGTGAAAATATTGTTGCAATATGGTAGGGTTAAAACCCTCCTAGGTGTGATGCATATTCCTGGCCTTGCTAGAAATTTATTTTTTTTAAGCAAAACGGATGATGCAATAGTGAACATTAATTTTAGTAAGGATTCATGGAAAATGGTTCATGGATCTATGGTGTTAGCAATAGGAGTTTAGATTGGAACCTTGTATAAGCTATTGGGAAGCACCATGAAAAATGAGTGTAATATCTCAACTATTCCTGAGGTTGAATCAGATAAAATTTCAACGCTCTGGCATCAAATAATGGGATATATTGGAGAAAAGAGATTGCATACCCTGTACATGAAAGGTATGGTCCAAGGTATCCCTAATTTCTCAATGATTTTTTATTTTTGTGAACATTGTATTTATGGCAAGCAGAATTGTGTGAGTTTCCCATATGGTACCGCTAGATCAAAAGGGGTATTAGATCTTATTCACAGTGATATATATGGTTTTTTCCTATTCCATCCCTTGGACAAGCACGATACTATGCTTCTTTCATTGATGACTTTTCAAGATATGCATGGATTTATTTTCTTGAAAGTAAAGCTGAAGTGTTTGATAAGTTTAGAGAATTTAAAGCACTTTTGGAAAATCAAACTCGAAAAAATATTAAGGTGTTGAGGTCTAATAATGGAGGAGAGTATTGTTCAAATAAATTTAAGAATTTTTGTAAGCAATGTGGTATTGCAAGATAGAATACTACTCCATATACACCTCATAAAAATGGAGTTGCTGAGAGATTGAACAGGTCACTAATGAAAAAGTCTAGAAGTATGCTCAGTGGTGCTGGTCTGGCAAAGGAATTCTAGACAGAGGTAGTGAATACAGCATGTTACTTGCAAAATTTGTCTCCTACATCAGCATTGTTGGATCAAACTGCATTTGAAGCATGGTTTGGTAAGAAACCCTCTCTTTCACATCTTAGAATTTTTGGTTGTGATGCATACATGCATATTCCAAAGGATAAAAGAAGTATGTTTAATAATAAGGCTATTAAATGTATATTTATTGGTTATAAATATGGTGTTAAAGGATATAAAATTTGGAATCCATAAACTAAAAGTATAGTTTACAGTAGAGATGTGGTGTTTAGAGAAATTAAAAGTGATCACAGGAAAGAATTAATAGAAGAAGAACCTAAAAAGGTGCAATTTGATCTCATAGAAGAATAATTCTACTCATTAGAAGAGGATGAACCAGAGGTTCATACACCTATGGTAAGGATATCAACATGAAAGAAAGTGACCTGAAAGGTATAGTCCATCTACTTTTCCTTATTCCTTTGTTTTAACTGTTACTGATGAAGATCCTAGAATAGTTAGAGAAGTTGTTAATTCTAAAGAGGTAAACCTTTGGGAAGAAGCCATGAATGAGGAAATGATGGCCCTGAAAAAAAATAATATATGGGATCTAGTAAAATTACTTGGTGGAAGAAAAGCAATAGGTTGCAAATGGATCTTCAAGAAGAAGTAGAATGTTGAAGGTAAAGTGGAGAAATATAAAGCTCGTCTGGTTGTTAAAGGATATTCCTAGGTAGAGGGAATTAATTATGGTGAAGTATTTTCTCTTGTTGTAAAGCTAACCTCAATAAGATTTATTTTATTTGTGGTTGTTGCATTTGATATTTAAATAGAGAAAATGGATGTAAAAACAACATTCCTTCATGGATATTTGGAGGAAGAAATCTATATGAGACAACCTGAAGGATTAATTGTTGAAGGAAAGGAGGATTTTGTATGTAAGTTAAAGAAATCTCTATATGGACTGAAACAATCACCTAGAATGTGGTATCATAAATTTGATACTTATGTTTTAGGACTTGATTTTGTTCGTAGCAATGTTGATCATTGTGTATACTCAAAGAAAATTGGTAATGAACTTGTCATTATAATTTTGTATGTTGATGATATGTTACTAATTGGAAACAGTAAGAAAATGATTAGGGAAGTGAAGTCTCAGTTAGCATCATAGTTTGACATGAAATATCTTGGCCCTACAAGTTTTATTTTGGGTATGCAAATAAATAGAGATCGTTCAAACAGAAAGTTGTGGCTGAATCAAAAAAAGTATGTTGAGACATTATTGAAGAGATTCAGTATGTAGGATTGCAAACCAATGAAGGTACCTATTCCATTGGGTGAAAAATTATCTGTTGAACAATATCCAAAAATAGAAGAAGAGGTAGAAGAAATGTCCCATGTTCCTTATGCAAATACTATAGGGAGTTTAATGTATGCCATGGTGTGTACTAGACCAGATATTACCCATGCAGTGAGAGTTTTGAGTAGATATATGTCTAAACTTGGTAAAGAGCATTGGGCTACTGTAAAAATGGTTTTCGGATATTTGTGTGGTACATCTAATTTTTTAATCTGTTATGAAGGTACAAGAAATGAAAATAAATCCTTGGATATATAAGGTTTTGTTGATGTATATTGGGTTGGATATCTTGACAATAGAAGATCTACTAGTGTATATCTATTCAACTTGTTTGGAGGGGCTATTAGTTGGATGATCAAAAGGTAAACTATTGTTGCTCTTTCAACCATTGAAGCTGATTACATGGTAGCCACTAATGCAAGTAAGGAAGCAGTATGGTTACAAAGACTATGTGCTGATATTGGGTTCTTCCAAGGAGTTGTGAAGATAAATTGTGATAGCCAAAGTGTTATATTTTTGGCAAAGAACCCTGATTACCATTTAAGAACAAAGCACATTGATAAAAAGTACCACTTTAGTAGGGACATGATTGAACAGAAGAAAGTGTTGCTAGAAAAAGTGGATACCAAGGAAAATTTTGCAGATGCTTTAACTAAGGCAGTTAGCATAGAAAAGTTCATTTTTTGTATAGTTGAAATGGATGTGGCTAGACCAAGTGTTAGAACTATTAATGATTATAGCATTTATCCAAAGTATTCAACAAGTGGGAGAATTTTGGATGTGTCTCATCCTTTGTAGAGGAAGTATTGTACAACAAGCCCTTGTTTCGGTGGTCTCGCTCGTCGGTGAGCAGGCCGAGGGGTTCAAGGGGGTAGGAGATATTTGGGCCCCTTTTTCTAGAGATATTCTTGAAGCTATTTTTGAAGGCATTGGTGGGATTCTTGTGATTGGTGGGTATGGGTGGTTTTAGCTAATGGTATTATGCCAACGGTATTCTAATACCACATTATGGTTTAGGTTTGTAAGAGTTTCCTTTATATTGATTATAAATATCCCATTACGAGCGAAGTATAAAAAAAATAATAGAAAATTTGTGGCTCTTGCTTGCTAGAGTAGCCCATATCGGGTGAACCAGGATAAATCTCTTGTGTTCTATGTGCATGTATTTTATGAGTTGTTATTTTATTCTGAGTTATTTAATTTTGCATTATTATTTTGGAATAATTCTAGGTATAACTCTTCACAATAACATGCTACCACGTGTCCACCCCACTCAGTCTCATCTATAAAAAACATCAAGAGTTATTTTTATAGATTTTTTTCCACTGTACGAGATTAAAGAAAAGTTGCTATCACTTCCCTTACCCAAGAGACCATTACCCCACATCTTTCCATAGTGATGGTGACCATGACAACACAAAAAATTGCATTCAAAAATAAAATTTGTGTTGCTTTTTCAGAGTACTTAGCTGGTACAAATGGCATAGACCGCATATGGGTTTAGAATGCAGGTTTTGGGGGTTTGGCTTTTATGCCCCAATTTTGAATAGATAAATTTATTCTACACAATATAATCGATGCTTATGACAATGATCTTGGGGTTGTTATTGTATCGACACACATTCAAAAATTTTATTTTACAGTTAAACCCTTTAATATCTAGATATTGATTGGACTTCCACAGAAGGATCTTGTTGCAGTATCACAAAAGCTTCTTCTCTCAAAGAATGACAAGGCTTTCTTGGTAGAGCATTTTGACATCTCTTCAAAATTGTTGTCAGGTATAATTCTCTTTAGTTAATTATCTTAAATTTTATAATTTAAAATTTGTTGTCACCTAATTATTTTTTTTGCAGCCTCTACGATGAAGTCCAAGAGAGGGTTAACCAATAACTCTGTTTCAAACAATGATTTCAAGGTAATTCTTGAATTTTTCCAAGAAAGACTATTTTTGCTTGGAATATTAGAGACTCCATTCCGGTCTTTGGATTATATTGTTTTTATTTACAATACAATGAGAGATTCAATTGGTGTACATATATTTTCAATCAAATCAGATCAAAACTCTATATTGTTCAAACTAGCTAATCAGACAAACCTCTCACGGTTGCCTCGATAAGTTATATTTTAGCTCTTTATTATAAAAAAATTCATAATTTGTAGGATACTAGTTCACCAACTATTTTGCACACAAAATTACAAAGCATTGCTATGACTTTCAAAGAGTTGAAGGTAATTATTCTATTTTTCACCAATAATAATTTTTATATTTTAATATGTTTTTAATTTATGTTTTAACTCTTTGTTTGCATCTACATGCAGAGTAAGGAAGCCATCACACATGCAAAGAAGGATGTTGGCGTTAAAAGTAACATGCCATAGTACGATGGTGATTCATAAGGGATAATGATTGAATTTCAACCACAAAGACCTCATAAATGGTAGAAACCAACTTCTTCTATCTCTTCTCATCAACATGTGCAACCAAATGCCATGGAAGGTGAATCCAGTTATGTCGCACTAATGATGGTTAAGTTTACTATTTCAAGTTTTTTTTATTCATTACCATTTCTTTTTAGTTGAAATTATATCTATTTTTCATATTTTGGTATTTTTTTTAGTTTTACATAAAACCACCACAAACACTCGCACCTAGTTATCTCCATAGGCTGAAGGGCAACATGATATATGTTCATCAAGTATGTGAGTTTTTAATTTTGAATTATAAATTTTCTCCTTTAATTTTATTTTATAATATCTTATTATAATATATTTAGGTCCCTCCCCACAATTTCATGAAAGAAGGAATAAAATGATGCCACCGCCACCACCACCAGGTCCAACACCACCACCAAGTCCACCACCACCAGGTCCATCACCACCAGGTCCAACACCACCAGGTCCACCACCACCACCAAGTCCACCACCACCACCAGGGTTATGCATAGCGGCGAAACTTCGCCATTGGGGCGAAAAAACCCATTTTCGAAAATTCAAATTTGCGAAATTTTTGAGACCCGGACGTCGGCCATGTAGCCGAAAAAATAAATTTTCGGTGTCGGTTAGCCATCCTTTGATGAGAGTATCATGAATATTTTAAAAAATTCGCAAGTAATCCCGCCTAAATAAAGTACCCTTTTTGCCCTAAAATTTTAGAATTTCTAAATTATCCCGCCAAACTCGCCAAGTATACCTCTATATATAATTAACACCCCAGGGAAAATACCGACACAATTCTTCACAACATCGAAACCTTTTCTACTACCGATCGTAACAAATTTAGTAACCGAACGGAACAGTGTCATGTTCTACAACCAAACAGAACTAATTCTACAATGGATAGTGTTGTACGACCAAACCTATCATGCAACCAACCAGACGAAACCAATCCTAAAACCAAAATCTCTCATGCAACCGGTCGAAATCATCCCCACATCAAAAATCTATCGTGCATCCGAGTGGAGCCATCCCTGCATCCAGAACCTACTATGCAACCGGACGGATACTTTTTGTATCCAGAACCTGGCATGTAACCGGATGGAGCCTTTCCTACTTTTAGATCCTTTCGTGCAACCGAACGAAACCTTTCCTACTTTCGGATACTACCGTGCACCCAAACGAAACCTTTCCTACTTTCGGATACTATCGTGCACCCGAACGGATCCTTTTATACTTTTGGATACTACCGTGCAACCGGACGGAACCATTTCTGAATCTGGAGACTGTCGTGCAACCGGACGAGACTGCGTTTACCAGGATCTTTTCCTACGTATGGTCGGAACCAGTTTCTCTGCATACGACTAGAATAGCTTTTAGCACCAGGTTCTCTGTCACTTCTCTGCTTTTCTTTATATTGCCATGTTCTGCTTGTTATTTTTCCTGGTTCTGCATTTTCTTCTTTATTTAATGATTTTTTGCACCACACCAATATCGGAGACTCTTCGACATCTGGAATGTCATTGCTCTGTTGAGTCTGTTCCCTTGTTTTTCTCTATTTTGCCATGTTCTGAATGTTTTAAAACTCTTTGATTCTTAGTTTTAATTAAGATATTTTTTTCCTTGCTAAGATTATACATGAGTAAATGCTTTGGTTCTCTATTGACATATTGATGCTCTTTTTCTCTGTTAGAGTGCTTTCACCAGAAAACAACTAGTGGCATAAACTGATAAAATCACAATAAAGAATGGCTGGAAAAAAGTATGTATAATTTACCACCCAAACATTGTTTATTCTATTTACAATATTATCTCAAGGCCTCCAGAAAATACACCCTCTTTAACTTTTTTTTTGTCACTAGTAAAATGTCACCCAGTGATGGAAAGAAGGGCACCAAATCTTCTGTTGAAAAGAGTATCCTCAAATATTTTAGCCAAACTTCGAAATGCGACGAGCCAACGACATCTGTGCAAATTCAAGGTACAAATGATTTTTGACTTCCCAGTATGTGCTTGATTGATGATTTGAATATTTTTTTGTAAATTTTTTCATCCAATAGTGATAAAAAATATTATGGTATGCTACTATGCAGAATACCCTATCGATCCTGATATGCCTCCACTTGAAGATATTCCCCAAGAAGAGATGCCTTTCATTGAAAATCCCCTTAGAAATGACATCCAACAAACACCTGAAGACAACACGCAAAATGACATCACAATTGAAAATGAAAGTGATAAATCAAAATCATTACAAGCTTCAATTGAATCTTCAACCAAAAATTCCAAAAAAAGAAAAGCATCTCTCTGGATACTTGGAAGGGGATTTAGGAAAGAATGGGTAGAAATATTTCCCTGGCTTGAGCCTGTCATGACTGAGGATAACCAAATTGATGAAAAAGAATGTAGATGCAAAATTTGCAGTTGGAGACTTGGTAAGGATCATAGGCTTCAAAACAAGATTGATACAATTGAAAAACATGCTTGGCAAATCTTATGTAAAAGTTATAAAAAGTAATGGTGAAGTTAGTAAAGAAGTTAAGTGGAAGGATGCATCAGAATGTATGCATTTAAGATATGCTATAGAATATGACAATCACTTAAAGCAACAACAATCTCTTGTTGAGAAAGGTGGAACAATTGGAGCCCAATTTCACAAATTACAGAAGACTGTTTTTGCTTCAAAAAGTAAGCAGTTTGCCATTGTTTACAATATTCTCAAGAAAGGTAGACCAATGTCCGATTTTATTGATTATAAGCAGCTATTATGCCTTTTTAATGTGCAAAACCTTCCTAGTTCTCATTGGTCAGACCGAAGTGGTTGGGAAATGGCAAAATGTTTATCTTTGGTTGAGAAAGAAGACCTAAGGGAGCAAGTAAAACTTGCCAAATTCATTTCACTTTCTATTGATGAGGTAACAGTTGTGGATAACACTTCTTGGATTTGCATGCATGTGTACATATTTCAAAATCATGTTAGAAGGCCTATTTTGTTGGGAATACATAAGATGTTGGAAAGTTCAAATGCAGAAAATATTTATAATGTTGTTGTTAAAAGTTTAAAGAATATTGCGAGAATGAATGATATAGACATAGCAACAAAGTTAATTTGCGTTGGAGCTGATGGAGCTGCTATTATGCAAGGTCACAGGTCTGGTCTGTGTGTTCGACTCCAAACCACAGTTGCCCCATATATGATCCCCATTCACTGTATGGCTCATAGAGTAAATCTTGCATATAAAATTGTGAGCACATTTTCAAATGTTGCTAAAGTTGAAAACCTTGTTCGTGATATTCATTCTTATTTCTCATTAAGTCCGAAAATATTTGCAGAGTTTCAACAATTTGCACTAGGAGTTACAGAAGGGAAAAAATTGTTAAAATATGTGGATACAAGATGGATTTCACTGTATCAACCTGCTCAGAGAGTTTTGGCAGAATATCAATCACTGACAGGGTTTATGCATGCAAATCGTAGAATAGTTGATAAGGCAAAAGATATGTTGTTCCGTTTGACTGACTTGGAAACACTTTTGACATTATGTGGTATTCTTCCAATGTTAAAAGAAATGAACAGATTAATTAATCTTGCACAAGAGAGATCCATCTATATCATTGATTTTATGAGGATGAGAAAACAAATATGCGTGCTTCTTGATACATTATATGTGTCTAATGCAGATTTTACAGAACCTGTATTTGATAGTTGGAATACATTGATAAACGTGAACAATCCAAAAAGCTTCTTGAAGTTTGACATCAATGATCATCTCTGTATTAATGTTCATGAAAAGATGATACCTGTTTATTGTTTTGAAAGGCAATCAAGTATTGTTGTGGAATATTTTGAAGAAGTTCCTGTAACACATAATAGATTTCATGTTGTAATACAGAAAACAAAGAGTAATTTGTCAAATATAGCAAAAAATTTGATAGGTGAGATAAGAGAACGGTTTCAGAGAGATGAGTTGCTTGAGTCCATGGGTGTGGTTAACCCCATGTTTTGGGGTCCTTGTACTGAATACAGTTCTGCAAATGAGTTGTTTATTAAATATATGGGTAATCTCATTGACCATTTTAGTAAGAGTGTGGAAGTCAATGGTGTTGAAATTAATGGTATACTCAACAGTGAACTTTTGAAAGAACAGTCATCGCATTTTGGAAGAACAATGGTTTTGCAAACATCACATATGACAAGTGTCCATGAGATTGGTTCCACTACACATTTGTGGCAAAAATTGTATCCAAGCATAGTCTTAAAAGATACTATAAGTGAATACTTTTATTTATATGAATTATGTGAAACAATGATTTTGGGGTCAATCGAAGATGAAAGAGTTTTCAGTGCACTTGCTTTTGTTAAATCTAAAATCCACAACAGACTCGACAAGAATTTAGAAAATTGTTTAAGAATTTATGTGTCTTCATATCAGTTGGATACATTTTCATATGACAGAGCGTTGGAATACTGGAGTTCCTTGGTAGACAGAAGAGGAACGTTGAATACGATCGATAACGATGATGATGATGCTTTCAGTGATCAGATGGTGGAGACACAGATTTCTGCTATGCTTCATAATGATTCTGGACAAGCTGATATGTTTCAGCTTCCATAGTGATAATTTTCCATGATTTCATTGACAATAATAAACACGAACTGATTTGATAGCAGATTTCTCAATATTGTTCCAGATTTATATGATTTCAATGAATTGTTGTTTTAAATCATATTATTGTTTTAAAATTACATGGCTTATATCATTTTTGTAGATTGTAAAATTGTATTTTTGTGTCTTAGTGTCTCAACTCTCATTTCATTGACAATGATAAACACGAATTGATTTGATAGCATATTTCTCAATATTGTTCCAGATTTATATTATTTCAATGAATTGTTTTTTAAATCACATTATTGTTTTAAAATTACATGGCTTATATCATTTTTGTAGATTGTAAAATTGTATGTTTGTGTGTTAGTGTCTCAACTCTCATTTCATTGACAATGATAAACACAAATATTACATAACATTTTCAAACTCAAATATTACATAACATTTTCAAACCCAAATTATGTGCATCATAACTACAAATTAGATATTAGATATTGCAGTCTTTTTCAAACCCAAATTATGTGCATCATAACTTTTTCAAACCGAAATTAGATATTGCAGTCTTTTTAAAACATTTTCAAACAAAAAATTTCATATTAACTAGTTCAAAAAGATTTATATTACATCGTTCAAACATTTTGAAACCCAAATATTACATAACATTTTCAAACTCAAATATTACATTACACTTTCAAACCGAAATTAGATATTACAATATTTTTAAAACATTATCAAACAGAAATTACATGACATTTTCAAACAGAAAATTTCATATTAACTAGTTCAAAAAGAAACATATTACATCATTCAAACATTTGTAAACACAAATATAACATAACATTTTCAAACATAAATTAATATATTGCAATATTTTTTAAAACATTTTCCAACTCAAATCTCAAATATTACATACCAATTTCAAACAGAAATTCCCAAATATTAGATAACATTTTCAAACTCAAATATTACATAACATTTTCAAACCCAAATTATGTGCATCATAACTACAAATTAACTATTTCAAAAAGACATATATTACATCTTTCAAACACTTTAAACCCAAATATTACATACCATTTTCTAACTCAAATACTACATAACATTTTCAAACCGAAAATAAATATTGCAGTCTTTTTAAAACATTTTCAAACAGAAATTACATGACATTTTCAAACATAAAATTTCATATTAACTAATTCAAAAAGATATATATTACATCGTTCAAACATTTGTAAACCCAAATATAACATAACATTTTCAAACAGAAATTAATATATTGCAGTCTTTTGAAAATATTTTCAAACTCAAGTCTCAAATATTACATACCAATTTCAAATAGAAATTACATATTTCAATATTTTTAAAACATTGTCAACATTTTCAATCTTTTGATTGGTGCTTGGATGCTTCACTAGTGGTTGGAGTTGTCGTTTCTTTTCCTTTATCAACTTTTGTGACACTCTCTTCTAGCAGTGCTCCAACTCTAACAAGGTTGTCATGTACTTTCACAATACTTGACACACATGCAACTTCTTCTTTGTTTGGATCTTCAAGTATTGTTGGAAGTGATTCTTTCATTTTCTCAAGCACCTTTTCTGGATCTTCATGCAGCTTCTCTCTGATGTATTTTTTTAAACGATTGTTTTCTGAAACCTTTGCCTGTATTTTCTTTTTCATTTCCATTGATTTCATCAAACATGATTTTGTTGTAAGAATATTGACATCCATGCTCTTAACCTGTGTTTTCAAATTTTCAAAATTTGACTGCAAAACAAATTGAAAACTTAATTCAAAAGGGATATATTGAAATTATTACAAATTTTCAAGAAATATAAAAATTTAAATGCAATAGAAAATTGGAATATATATAACTTTTTTACCTCAGCCAATTCTTTTGCAGCCTCAACAACTGCAACCTTGTCCTTATCAGAAGCCCATAAGTTGTAAAATGCTTGGGCTTCAGCATTAACATTCTCCAATCTACCAACAACAACATTTAAGACATCATCATCATAAATAAAATCAGATTTAACAATTCCTGAAGTAGCCTGTTTTAGCAAGCCATCAAGCTTTTCAGGTTCATATTTGACTAAAGAATAAATAGAATCCCTTTTTTCATAATTTTTATATCGGGCATTAATTTCCCTAATAAGGACCTTTGCCCGATATTCCCATTCTTTCAACTCCTACAAATATTTCAACACAAACTCCTGAATTGTTGACTCGGTACTTGCTGCCAATGAAACATTTTCATTAAAATTGACAACATCATCCTCAGTTTGAGGACCCTGAGGATGAGGGTTGTCTCCTTGGGCGGGTGGTTCTGATGTCTGCTGAGCTGCAGGGACTTCTTCTTCTCGTGCTAGATCTTTAAGCACATATGTTGCCCTGAAGCCTTCAATGTTGCCCTGAAACATGTAATCCTCATCAAGTGGAATATTATCCAATCCCTGTCCAGAACATTCAGGTGCCTGTGTATTTGAAGAAAATGTAAATTGAGACCATCCATGCCCATGACTTGCTGTTGGCATGTGTGATCTCTATGGGTGTGAAATCCCATGCCCAGAACTTCGTGAAGTGCCCTGTGATCTCTATGAAAACAAACATTTTCCAACATCGACTTGCCCTCGCATAGGCATTGTCGGAGGTTGTGACTGTCCCTGTTGCTGATTGCGTGGAAGTGGTGAAACCGGTGAGTGTGATGCATGTGGAGGTGGTGGTGGCATATGCCCTCTAACTTGTGATGTTACTACTTGAACATGAGAATCAACTAAAAATAGTCAAAAATATTTTGTTAGAATTCTGCTTAAAATAAAAAAAATCTTAATTTAAATTAACTACACATAGAATCATAGATTTACCTGATGAAATGCGTTGCAATTGTCCTGCATTGGGGGAGGGGTTGGCCACACTAGATTCGGCTTGCACATTTTGTGCATACCTAGGTGTACGAGAAACCCCAGGAGTAGTTGCTTGCATGGGACGTTTGTGTGACCTCTGCATAGTAACAGGTGTTGCTTCAGAGCCCGTGTCTTCAGAATCACCTGTTTGTTTTAGCATGTGACCCCTATTGGCAGCAATCTATTTAGTCCTTGAAATTTTTGCCTTCGCCTGCATATAGATGAAAAAAAATTAAAAAAGGGAATGTGGTAAACTATAAAATAGTATGTCAAGGACAATGATGTAGTTATTACCCTCAATTCCTCTAGTGTCATGGCAATAGAGTGTAGTTTTGAATGCACAACAGTTGGTACAGGAGTAGTTGACAAATTATGAAAAGACTCAAAATATAAAGCTAAAAGATAATTTACAGTGCCCACAATGGGCTGAGTCTTGGGCTGAGTCTTAGCGGTTGCAATTTGGACCGCGTGCAACTCAGTCCTGATTCGATCTGAAATATAGGTACACCAATCGAACTTGTGATTTTGTTCAGACTGAACAATATAATAAAGTGCCCAAAATAGAATTTTTGGTCTTCCCAATAGAATAAGTCTGGCCTGGAAAAATTTGATAATGGCCTTCAGAGTTTGATGGTTAACATCGCTTATCGATAAACCTCTTTTTGATTTGGCGTTAGAAGCTGCATAAAAAATTTGATGTCAATTTACAAATTTAAAACATTGAAAATTAATAAAATACAATTAACAAGATTTATACCTGCCAAATATTTCGATGAAAGACCGTACTTGTTATCAAGGTGTGCTTTGTCATCTGGAGAAAGTTGTGACCTCGATGACACTTGATTAAAACCAATGAATGGAAGACCTATCAATCTGTGAATATCTCCAGGGGTGATGCTGAAAACAACATTTCTAGTTCGTATTTTAATGCTCATTGTACCCCTATCATGGTCATAACCAGAGATAATATGTTGCAGGAGCCCTTTATCTATTCTAAAATGTGGCATGGAAATGAGGGTTGATAAACCTACGTTATGGAGCCACTGAAAGTTCATCCCTAGCATTGTTATCAGATCTGATATCAAAGTGCACATAAAATTCTTGAATTTTGGTGAGATTGTGGAAGGGGTATCCATTGGAAGTAGTTGGAAGTGGAAGAAAAAGGATTGGGAATCAAAACTGAAAGGTCGATCAGAAAGGTTAGCTCTGGTTGTAGCAGTCATAGAAATGAAATGGGAAAATGATTATTGATGCCCTTTTATAGACTTGAAATATATCTGACATGTGGCAGCATCATATTGGACATGCAGTATTGGACACATGGTAGTACTGGACATGCATAGTGTACTGGATTGCAGTATGCACCCGGGTGGCGTTCGGACCAAACTGTGCATCCGGTCCGAGACCGGCACATATTATGCATCCGATTCTAGGTCGGCCCATATTATGCATCTGGTTCGAGGCCAGACCATAATATGCATCCGGTTCGAGACGGACCATAATATGCATCCTATTCAAGATCGGTACATTTTATGCACCCGGTTCGAGGTCGATGCATATTATGCAACCGGTTCGAGACCGACACATATTATGCATCCGATTCCAAGCCGAAACATATTATGCATCCAATTTGAGGTCAGACCATAATAAATAATATGCATCCGGTTCGAGGCACCATAATATGCATCCGTTGAGGTCAACCATAATTATGCATCGTTCAGACCATATTATGCAACCGATTCGAGACCAGTGCATATTATGGATCTGGTTCAAATCCAAACCATATTATGCATCCGGTCCGAGGTCGGACCATATTATGCAATCGGTCCAAATCTAGACCATATTATGCATCCGACCCGAGATCGGACCATATTATGCATCCGGTCCAAATGGACCATATTATGCATCCGGCCCGAGGTCGGACCATATTATGCATTCGGCCCAAGATCGGGCCAAATTTTGCGTTCGGGCCTTTGCCACGGTTTTAAACGTCGTCGACATATTTTTGACCTATTTCGGCAAAACTTTGAATTTCGCCCTTTTTTGCCAATTTTTTGGGAAAAATTAAGGTCATTCGCCATGCCATCACACATGCAGTTCGACTGGTTTCATCGGGGTTTCGAAATAGTTTCACCATTTTTTTATAAGTACCTTTTGGGTCCTACCTCTTATGCATAACCCCGACCACCACCAGGTCCATCACCACTAGCACGACAATCTCAAAAATGACAACAATTTATGCGAGGTCAAATTGCTAAAAAAAGCTTGATGGACCAAGATCATGGGCGAGACCCACACAATTGAACACACAAGGATAGGCATATGGATTTCTAGCTTTGTCATTTTCAACAACTAGTGTTTCTTTGAAAGATATTTTGACCTTCAGTTTAGATGTGCCAAAATTCGATCAGAATTATCTTCTACAGTGGAACATTGAAGGGTTAAAAGTGTCAGATATGGTAAATTTACAACAAGAACCTGAAGCTCAGATAATTTCATCATCACCTTTTGACACCTCTGATTCTGATCCTAAGGATGAAGAAGTTACTTTATCTAAAGATAAGTTGATTTTTGATAGTTGTTATTCACTAATCTAGGATGTTTTGCTTGAAAATATGAACAAATTGAAGAATTGGGAATGGTCGGCAAAGATCCTTATTAAGGAAATAAATACCCGCTATAAAATTATGATAAAAGGGAAGAAATTTTTGCCTTTGTTAGAAACCAACCTGAGAAGCTTGTTGGGTTGCTACATCAAGCCCAATCATGATCATTGAACCCTTCTGTTTCTTATGATGATAAAATTTTAAAGACTATGTTGATGAAGTTAGAGAACCTGAATGTTGAAGCCTAGGTGTACTACAACCTATGGGCTTCTGATAAGAAGAAAGTTTTAATTGTTGATGTTGCAAGAGATGCTATGGAGGTGAGGCTTTAAATGCAATCAAATTTGTCATTATATTTTACTCTCAACTAACTAAGTTTTTCTTTAATTTTTATGCAGGTAAATTTCTAGAATTTACATAAACAAGTTAATTTCTTGGTTGTTAATCTCAAGGTTGGAAATAAATCAATATTAAATGTGATAACAATAAAGCAAACCTTACAGGATAAGGTTAGGGATAATAATTATTTAAAAGCAATTATCCTCGAGCATAAAATGAATCCAAATATCTTGCTTAAGAAGAAGCTTAAACAAAATGAACATGTAGTCCTTGAGGATCCAACCAAATATGATATGTTGTTTTTGGGGAGCTTAAAAATGGCAAAGGAAGACCTCATCAGAATGAGAGCACTAAACCATCATGTGCAGGTTATTGGTACATGAGATAAGGGAAAAGAACCTACAACTTTAGAAGCATCTCAGAGTAAAGGAAATGAATATATACATGGAGTATCTCAAACTCAAGGAGATGCAGATATACAAGGAAAGACTAAATCTCAAGGCCTAGGTGATCCATGTGCATAAGGAGGATCTGAATCTACCCTTGCTCACCCTTGAAAAAATTGCTTTGTTGTAATAAGTTTCATTGTGGAAAGAAATTTTTGGATGGTGGTTGTATAAACAATTTTTTTTTTTTTTGTAAGTAACATTATATACATAGCGGGTTTTTTAAGAGGATCCCAAAACCTTATAACAATAGAAGGAGAGCACCTTTAGGGCTGCAATGTTGAGACAGGAAACCACATCTCAGACCGAATTACAAAAAATTTTGACATAGCAGACGATCCCACCAAAGACAATTAAATAATAAAACAGAACCCGCCCGATGGGGAGAAGCTAAAAACCACCAACGAGAAGATCCTGCCACGGAATCATAGAAAAACTGTTACAATAAAATCCCGCCTTGCGGGAAGCAACAAACCACCAAAGAG
This sequence comes from Wollemia nobilis, assembly GCA_028583015.1. Classification (NCBI taxonomy): domain Eukaryota; kingdom Viridiplantae; phylum Streptophyta; class Pinopsida; order Araucariales; family Araucariaceae; genus Wollemia; species Wollemia nobilis. The sequence goes on from JAQPPZ010016475.1 coordinate 2,178,442, forward strand.
AGAAACCCGAAGGGAAGCAGCAAAACCCACCTCGTAGAAGATCCCGCCCCGGAAAGCATCAAAAAACTTCACCAGGAAAATCCCGCCATTCGGGAAACCAGCAAAAAGGTGAAAATCCCGCCCAGCGGGAAAAACAGCGGATTTTGCGGATCCCGCCCAACGAAAAACCAGCAAAAAAGGTGGATCCCGGCCAGAGGATCCCGCCCAGCGACAGGGGGATCCCGCCTAGAAAGAAGCCGAGAGCCAGGATCCGGCCCAGTGGGAAGCACACAGACAACTTCACCACGAGGATCTCGCCCTGGGAAAACAGTAGGAAAGTAGGTTAAGGAAACAGGGATCCAGGGGCTGGGAATCCCGAGCGAGAAGAGGAAAACAGTCACAGGGAAAGGATCCCAAGGAGCCATACAAGTGGGATCTAAGGTCTGCGTGCATAGATCAGACCCCCCAAGAAAGAAACATGCAGCAGAAACCATAGGAACCCAGCAACAGGGACCAATGATCTCGTCCAAGCATAGAAACAGCTTCAGGGAACTAGGACTAGGAATGGGAACAGCCCAGGCAGAGGAAAGCCCCCCCAAGGCCAAACCAGATGCCCAGGGTGTCCACCAAGGAGCAGAACCAGCACGAAGAAGCCTCCATGTGGGAAGAACAGCAGCCACAGGATCCTACTGAGGATTCACAAGCAAAGGAGGAAAGAGGCCCCCCAGACCACCCCCAAAGCTGTGAGGACCTCAAGGGAGACCCTAGGAAGCTGTCAAACCCTAAACCATCACCTCCATCGCTCAGAGAAACGCAGGGGACCAGATCCATGCGAATAACCTATAAAAAACCCTAGGGGGAAGCCTGAGGGAAAAAAGGGAAGGGATCCCCAAACAAACAGGGATCCCTGGGAAGCACCAGGCCACCAGAACAACCAAGGAATCCCGAGCCCGCTGGGAGGAGCGCAGAAAATGGAGAAGGATCTCCCCCCAGGAGATCATCTGCAAACAACCACTCCCAGGGAGGGATAACCTGGGTTGAGCCAGATACTGGGCAGGATCCAGGATCCAAGGGAGGGGGAGCAGGGAAGGGACCAGAGCCCTCCCCTCTCTGCTTTCTTCCCTCCTTATGAAGTTCGTTTAAAAGACCATTGTATAAACAATTTTGTACTGTATATTTTCTATGCAATTAATGAAAAATGTTTTTGTTAATTTGAATTCTATCACTAATTGGTTGTTTATATTTATATTCATGTGTTGTTTTTTTAATTTATAACGATTCAACTATATTCACTAAGAGTTGTAGGTTTTTGTGCTTTAAGAGTGTCTTTAGAAACTTGATGCAAACTAGATTTTGTACCTTTTCTTCAATGCACAAAACTAATTTCTTTTGAGAGTAATAATAGTGCAAATGAATCTAACAAATTCTACTTTTTAATGCACTAACAATTTACACCTTATCACTCCAATATACTCTCAATAAAATGCACTTAATCAATTTACCACAACTAATCAAGAATAATTTGAAATGAACCTTCAAATATTCTGCAAATTCTATCACTCATTGGTTGTTTCTATTTATATTCATGTGCTATTTTTTAAATTTGTAACGATTCAACTATATTAATAATTACAATTTGAAAATAAATGAGTAATTAAACTATATTCACCATTCAACTCAGTTATCCCATACATTAATATCAGTACACTATATTTTTGAAAATTATGTTGTAAATCAATTATGAAAGATAATTCTATATTTTACATCATAAAACATATAATTTGAAAGACAGTGTTGTGTGATAAAGAATAAAGTTACAATTCAGATAGATGAAACAATATTGTAATGACAAATAAACACATTCATATTGAACAAGGTTGTAAAATATTGTAAAAATTACAATTCAGGTAACTGAAACAAACAAATACTATGATATAAATGCAATTAAAACTATTTCAAAAATAACATTGGATCCATAAACAAACATTCTTGGCTTGTCCAGAATCCCAAATTAGTTAGCTGAAACAAACATTCTCAGCTTGTCCAAAATCACTATTGTGAAATCTGATATCAAATAAATTCAAATTTATTAATGTTGTGAAATACTGGAAAAATCATAATACTAGAAAATTCACAAATCAGGTAGCTAAAATAAACACTTCTCAACTTTTCTAGAATCACTACTATGCATAGCAGTTATTTGTATCCCCACAATCTGATCACTGAAATCATCATTATCATCATTATCATTCATATTCCCGGTACCCCTTCTGCCTATAAGGGAATTCTAATATGCCAATACCTGTCATAAGAAAATGTGTTCAACTAATACGATGACACACAAATTCTCAAATAATTTTCTAAATTTTTTTCCATCCTATTGTGGATTTTAGATTTAACAAACGATAGTGCACTGAGAACCTTCTCATATTCCACAAATCTCAAAATCATTGTTTGACATAATTCATATAAATAAAATTATTCACTAATAGTATCTTGCAAGACACTACTTGGATATAATTTTTTCCACAAATGTGCAATGGAACTAGTCTCATTGATGTTACTCAAAAGTGACATTTTTCAACCATTATTCCACGAAAATGCAATGCTTGTTGTTTTAACAGATCTTTGTTGAGTATACCATTGATTTCAACACCATTGAATTCCACACTTTTACTAAAATGCTTAATAAATATGAACATATATTTAACAAACAACTCATTTGCATAATTGTATTCAGTACAAGGACCCAAAAACATGGGGTTAACCACACCCATTGCCTCAAGCAACTCATCTCTTTGAAATCGTTCTTTTATCTCTTTTGTCAATGATTTTGTAATTTTAAACAAATTTTTCTTTGTTTTGTGTAAAACAACTTCAAATCTATTGTGTTATAGGAACTTGTTCAACATAATCAATAACTATACTTGTCTACATTTCAAAATAATACAAATGTATCATATTTTCATGAATATTAATACAAATATGATCACTGATGTCAAACTTCAAAAAGCTTTTTGGGTTGTTTATTTTTGTCAATGTATTTCAACTATCAAACAAGGGATCTTCAAAATCTTTTTTAGAAACATATAACCTGTCAATAATCACACATATTTGCTTTCTCATCCTTATGAAATCAATGATATAGATGGATCTCTCTTGTGCAAGTTTAATCAACCTATTTATTTCATGTAACATTGGAAGAATACCACATAACATTAAAAGGGTTTCGAAGTTAGTCAAATGGAACAATAGATATTTTGCCTTATCAATAGCCCTAGGATTTATGTACATCAACCCTATTAATGGTTGATACTCTTTAAAACCTCTATCTACATTGTATCCACATCTTTTAACAATTTCTTTCCTTCTGTAACTCCTAGTGCAAATTGTTGAAACTCTACAAACCTTTTTGGATTGCAAGAAAAATAAGAACGTATTTTACGAATAAGATATTCTACTCTTGCAATATTTTCAAAATATCTCACGATTTTATATGCTATATTTAATCTATGAGCCATGCAATGAATGGGTATCATATATGGGGCAACTAACATTTGGAGATAAACACAAAGACCATTCTTGTGCCCTTGCATTATAGCAACACCATAAACTCTGATGCATATTAAATTTATGGCTATCTCTATATCATTTATTCCTGTAATATCCTTTAAACTACTCACAACAATATTATATATGTTTTAAGCATTTGAACTTTCCACCATATTATGTAATTCAAGCAAACTAGGCTTCCTTATATGATTTTAAAATATGTACACATGCATTCAAACTCATGGTGTGTTGTCCACAACCATCACCTCATCAATAGAAAGTGATATGAATCTGGCATGTTTTACTTTCTCCCCCAGGTCCTTCTCAACTAATGATAGACATTTTACCATTTCCCAACCACTTCGATCTGCCAATGGGAAATAGGAAGGTTTTGCACATAGGATATTTCAAATAGGTGCTTATAATCACCAAAATTAGACATGGGTCTACCCTTTTTGATAATATTATATACAATAGTAAACTGTAAACTTTTTGAAGCTAAAATGGTCTTATACATTTTTTGAAATTGGGATTTAATCATTCCACCTTTCACAACAAGAGATTGTTGTTGCTTAAAGTTATTGTCATATTCTATTGCATATCTGACATGCATACATTATGATGCAACCTTTCACTTAACTTCTTTTTTAATTTTACCATCACTTCCTTGAACTTTTACATAAACTTTACTAGAATGTTTTTCTATTGTATCTTTCTTATTTTGCAACCTATGATCCTTACCTAGTTTCCAACTATAAATTTTGCATCTACATTATTTTTGTTTGAATTGGTTGTCCTTGGAAGGGATAGGCTCTATCCATGGAAATATTTTTACCCATTCATCTTTAAATGCCCTTCCAATAGCCCAGTTAGATGTCTTTCTCTTTTTAGTATTTTTGCTTGAATATTTGAAAGAATATTTTAATGTATTTGATTTATCACTTTCATTTTCAGCTGGCATGTTCATTTGAGGAATATCTTCAAGTGTTTTTTGGATGTCATTGTTAAGAAAATTTTCATTAGAAGGCATCTCTTGGCGAGGAATATCTTCAAGTGGAGGTATATCATGGTCAACAGGGTATTATGAATAGTAGCATACAATAATATTCTTATCATTTTTGAATTTAACAAAAAAATTACAATAAAGAATATGATTCATTTCATCATAAAATATAGACAGAGGGACATACTACGAGTTAACTATTTGAGAAAGAAAGCATTATTTAAAATAATCATTGAATATACAACTAATTGTTCACTTTTTAGAAATCAAAAATCATTTGTACCTTTAATTTGCTCCAATGTCGATGGCTCATTGGATTTTGATATATTGCTAAAATAATTCAAGATACTCTTTTCAGCAGGATATTTGGCCCCCTTCTTTGCATTTTTAGTAGGTGACATTTTACTTGTAAAGAAAATATTTTTCAATTTAGAAAAGTAATAAAATGAAGAGATTTTAATTTTGTGAGGACTCAAGATAATGTAGTAATTAGAATAAACAGATGGTGTTTTGGTAGAAAATACATACCTATTTTTAGACATGATTTATTGTGTTCTTTTTACCACTACACTAGAGATAGCACTTATAACTAAGAAGAGCATAAAACTAATCAATATACAAATTGAAATCAATGTAAGAAAAAAACTTGTGTATGCAAAATAGAGCATCACAATGTCCTTAGAGAACCAAAGCAATTACCTACTCATAATCTTGTAATAGAAAAGCATATCTCAATAGAAACAAAGAATCAAAGAGTGTTAACAAAAAGAGAGAAAATATGGGAAAACATGGAGAACAGGATGAAATAGAGAATAACATGGGAAACAGAGCATTGACTTATTTTTAATAAATGATTAAAAAATAATAAAATAAAAACTACAATGAGATGACAGAAAAACATATCTTATTTCTACAACTGCTTCAACTCATATTCTCTAAAAAAACAAAATAACACAACATCATAGATCACAATATTTTAAGAAATAGAGTACCTGGTATAGAAAGAGGTCTAGAGGTAGATGAGATTGGAAAAAATATTAATAGTCAACTCAGCTTAAGAATAGTGTTGATTGTAGTCCTATGTCAGGTTGTCTGTAGTTTGTGTAAATATCGTTCTGTGTATAGGTTAGTACCAAATGGTACTTCAAGTACAAACAAAGCTCGGATGTCGGTTCAATTACAAAAAAGCTATCGGATGTCGATCCATGTACAAAACAAATATAGGATGCCAGTCTGGGTACAGAACAGGAATATGATGTCAATCCAAAATCATAACTTTTTCATGCCATCTAAATATTTAAATGGCTATAAATTTCTTTCAGTGTGGTGATTCAGGTATAGAACAAAGTCAAGATATCAGTATGGGTATAGAAAAAGTTAGGATATTAGTTCACGTGAATATATATGTAGTTGTTTTATCTATCAGTTCGTGTGAAGAACTATGTTAGGAAAATAGATTTCAGCCTGGGTGCATAACAAAACTTAGATGTCGGTCCAAGTAAATAAATGTGGTTGTTTATTGTTCCAAGTGCAGATATGGTTTTTGTTTCGATCTAAGTGGAGTTTTGATCCAGATCGACAGTTTTTTAGACCCGACTAAACTTTAGTGGAATTTTACAACAAATCGAATGTACTCTTCGATTTAGTTGTGAAAAGTATCACTAGTGTGTTAGTTATTTATAGTGTTATAGTTGGTGAGTTGGGTGGGATAAATTAAAATTTTTAGAAATTTAAGGCAAAAATGGTCCACAATTTAGGAGTGTTGGCGAGTTTAAAAAAATGTAATACTATTATCAACGAATGGCGAACCGACACCTAAAAAAATCCCAAAAATTTTGGGTGAAAGGACCAACGTCTAAGGTCCCCCAAACTCACTAATTTGAATTTTTTTAAATGCAAATATTCACCCTATTGGTGAATATTCGCCATTGTGCATAACCCTGAATTCAAGTGTACCTCGTATTCAATAATTTACCTTATACACTTGGTGGTTGCAATGACTTGCACTTCATACAATCCAGCAAGATGAGTACATTACCATAAGGCCATTTGAACAAAATTATTCATCGATGACTTGAAATGTCTTCACTTCAATCCCCAAGAAGGCCATTGTGGTCAGATTGCTCCACGAGAATGAGGTATTCATTTCATTTCTTCTATGAAATTTCATCAAATCATTGAACATAGTGATTCATCACATGCTTAAATTGAATTGCTATCATCTTGATTACCTAAGAAGGTCATTGTGGCCAAAATGCTCCATGGGATAGAGATGTGAAATTACTATAACATCAAAGGATGCCCTAACAATGAGATGGCATGCCAAGGAAAAAGATAAAACGATATTTGGTGATAGATCTAAGTCTAAAGGTAGATCCAAGTCTCGACGAAGGTTTGAGAGAAAATATTGGAAATGTGGCAAGCTTGGACACATTAAGAAGTATTGTAGATCAAATAATGTTGATTATGGAAAAAGATCTGACGAATCCACTTTCATAGAGATAAATAAATCCACTGATGAATGAGGGGATGTATATTTAGCATCTTGCTCCACATGTTCAAATAGCAATGATTGGTTGATCGATATTGGTACCTCTTTTCATATGACTCCTCATAGGGGTGGTTTAGTGAATATGAAAGATATGATGGAGGGGAGGTACTTTTAGGATATGATTCACCACTTAGAATCATTGGTTGTGGAAGAGTGAAAATACTGTTGTAGGATGGTAGGGTTAAAACCCTCCCAGGTGTGATGCATATTCCTGGCCTTGCTAGAAATTTAATTTTTGTAATAAAAATGACTTATGCAGTAGTGAACATTAGTTTTAGCAAGGATTCATGCAAAATGGTTCATGGATATATGGTGTTATCAAGAGGAGTTTATATTGGAACATTGTATAAGCTATTGGGAAGCACTATAACAAATGAGTGCAATAGCTCAACTATTCTTGAGGATGAATTAGATAAAATTTCAATGCTCTGGCATCAAAGAATGAGATATATTGGAGAAAAGAGATTGCATACCCTGTACATGAAATATATGGTCCAAGGTATCCCTATTTTCTCAATGATTTTTTATTTTTGTGAACATTGTATTTATGGCAAGCAGAATCGTGTGAGTTTCCCATATGGTACTGCAAGATCAAAAGTGGTATTATATCTTATTCACAGTGATATATCTAGTTTTGTTCTTATTCCATCCCTTGGACAATCACGATACTATGCTTCTTTCATTGATGACTTTTCAAGATATGCATGGATTTATTTTCTTAAAAGTAAAGCTGAAGTGTTTTATAAGTTTAGAGAATTTAAAGCACTTGTTGAAAATCAAACTAGAAAAAATATTAAGGTTTTGAGGTCTAATAATGGAGGAGAGTATTTTTCAAATAAATTTGAGGATTTTTGTAAGCAATGTGGTATTGCAATATAGAATACTACTCTATATACAACTCAAAAAAATGGAGTTGCTGAGAGATTGAACAGATCACTAATGGAAAAGGCTAGAAGTATGCTCGATGGTGCTAGTCTGGCATAGGAATTATGGGCAGAGGTAGTGAATTTGGCATGTTACTTGTGCAATCGATCTCCTACATCAGCATTGCTAGATCAAAATCTATTTGAAGCATGGTTTGGTAAGAAACCCTCTCTTTCACATCTTAGAGTTTTTGGTTGTGATGCATACATGCATATTCTAAAGGAGAAAAGAAGTATGTTTAATAATAATGCTATTACATGTATCTTTATTGGTTATAAATATGGTGTTAAAGGATATACACTTTGGAATCCAAAAACTAAAAGTATAGTTTACAGTAGATATGTGGTGTTTAGATAAATAAAAAGTGATCACAGAAAAGAATTAATAGAAGAATAACCTAAAAAGGTGCAATTTGATCTCATAGAAGAAGAATCCTACTCAACATAAGAGGATGAACCAGAGGTTCATACATCTGTGGTAAGGATATCAACATGAGAAATAAGAAAACCTGAAAGGTATAGTCCATCTACTTTTACTTCTTCCTTTGTTTTATCTGTTACTAATGAAGATCCTAGAATAGTTAGAGAAGTTGTTAATTCTAAAGAGGTAAACCTTTGGGAAGAATCCATGAATGAGGAAATGATGGCCTTGAAAAAGAACAAGATATGGGATCTAGTAAAATTACCTGGTGGAAGAAAAGCAATAGGTTGCAAATGGATCTTCAAGAAGAAGTAGAATGTTAAAGGTAAAGTGGAGAAATATAAAGCTCACCTAGTTGCTAAAGGTTATTCCTAGGTAGAGGGAATTGATTATGTTGAAGTATTTTCTCTTGTTGTAAAGCTAACCTCAATAAGATTTATTTTATCTGTAGCTATTGTATTTGATCTTTATATAGAGCAAATGGATGTAAAAACTACATTCCTTCATGGATATTTGGAGGAAGAAATCTATATGAGACAGCTTGAAGGATTCATTGTTGAAGGAAAGGAGGATTTTGTATGTAAGTTAAAGAAATCTCTGTATGGACTGAAACAATCACCTAGAATGTGGTAACAAAAATTTGATACTTATGTTTTAGGGCTTTATTTTGTTCATAGCAATGTTGATTATTGTGTATACTCAAAGCAAATTGGTAATGAACTTGTCATTATAATTTTGTATGTTGATGATATGTTACTAATTGGAAATAGTAAAGAAATGATCAGGGAAGTGAAGTCTCAATTAGCATCATAGTTTGACATGAAATATCTTGGCCCTATAAGTTTTATTTTGGGTATGCAAATAAATAGAGATCATTCAAACAAAAACTTGTGGCTGAATCAAAAAAAGTATGTTGAGACAGTATCGAAGAGATTCGGTATGTAGTATTCCAAACCAATGAAGGTACCTATTCCATTGGGTGAAAAATTATTTGATGAACATAATCCAAAAATAGAAGAAGAGGTAGAAGAAATGTCCCATGTTCCTTATACAAATATTGTAGGGAGTTTAATGTATGCCATGGTGTGTACTAGACCATATATTGCCCATGCAGTGGGAGTTTTGAGAAGATATATGTCTAAACCTGGTAAAGAGCATTGGACTACTGTAAAAATGGTTTTCAGATATTTGTGTGGTACATCTAATTTTTCAATTTGTTATGAAGGTACAAGAAATGAAAACAAATCCTTGGATATAGAAGATTTTTTTGATGTAGATTGGGCTGGAGATCTTGACAATAGAAGATCTACTAGTGCATATGTATTCAACTTGTTTGGAGGGGCTATTAGTTGGATGAGAAAAAGGTAAACTGTTGTTGCTCTTTCAACCACTAAAGCTGAGTACATGGTAGCCACTGATGTAAGGAAGAAGTATGGCTACAAAGACTATGTGCTAATATTAGGTTCTTCCAAGGAGCTGTGAAGATAAATTGCGATAGCCAAAGTGCTATTTTTTTGGTAAATACTTGCTTACCATTTAAGAACAAAGCACATTGATACAAAGTACCACTTCAGTAGGGACATGATTGAACAAAATAAAGTTTTTTCTGAAAAAGTGGATACCAAGGAAAATATTGTAGATGCTTTAACCAAGGCAGTTAGCACAAAAAAGTTCATGTTTTGTACAGTTGAAATGGGTGTGGCTAGACCAAGTTGTGGAACTAATATTGATTATAGTATTTGTGCAAAGTATTCAATAAGTGGGAGAATTTTAGATGTGTCTCATCCTTTGTAGAGGAATTATTGTACAACAAGCCCCTGTTTCATTGGTCCCGCTCGTCGGTGAGTAGGTTAGGGGGTTCGAGGGGCAGGAGATATTCGGGCCCCTTTTTTTTGGAGATATTCTTGAAGCTATTTTTGAAAGCATTGGTGGGATTCTCGTGATTGGTGGTTATGGGTGGTTTTAGCCAATTGTATTGTGCCCACGGTATTCTAATACCATATTGTGGTTTAGGATTGTAAGAGTTTCCTTTATATTGATTGTAAATGTCCCATTATGAGAGAAGTGTAAAAAATAATAATAGAAAAGTTGTGGCTCTTGCTTACTAGAGTAGCCCATATCGGGTGAACTAGGATAAATCTCTTGTTTTCTATGTGCATGTATTTTATGAGTTTTTATTTTCTTCTGAATTATTTAATTCTGCATTATTATTTTGGAATAAGTCCGGGTATAACTCTTCACAATAACATGCTACCACGTGTCCACCCCACTCAGTATCATCTATAAAAAAGCATCAAGAGTTATTTTTATAGATTTTTTTCATTGTACAAGATCAAAGCGAAGCTACTATCACTTCCCTTCCCTAAGATACCATTACCCCACATATTTCTATAGTGATGGTGACCATGATAGCATATAAAATTGCATTAAAAATAAAATTTGTGTTGTTTTTTTAGAGTACTTAGCTGGTTAAGAATACATAGACTACATATGGGTTCAAAATGTAGGTTTTGGGGGTTTGGCTTCTATGCCCCAATTTAGAATAGATAAATTTATTCTACACAATATAATTGATGCTTATGACAATGATCTTGGGGTCGTTACTGTGTCAACACACAATCAAAAAATATATTTTACAGTTAAACCCTCTGATATCCATATATTGATTGGACTTCCATAGAAGGGTCTGGTTGCAGTATCACAGAAGCTTCTTCTCTTAAAGAATGACAAGGCTTATTTGGTTGAGCATTTTGAAATCTCTTCAAAATTATTGTCAGGTATAATTCTCTTTAGTTAATTATCTTAAATTTTATAATTTAAAATTTGTTGTCACCTAATTATTTTTTTTGCAGCCTATGTGGTGAAGTCCAAGAGAGGGTTAACCAATAACTTTATTTCAAACAATGATTTCAAGGTAATTCTTGAATTTTTCCAAGCAAGACTATTTTTGCTTGGAAGATCGGAGATTTCATTCGGGTCATTGGCTTATATTTTTACGGTACCATGAGAGATCCAATTTGTGTACATATATTTTTAATCAAATCATATCAAAACTCTATACTGTTCAAACTAGCTAATCAGAAAAACCTCTCACGGTTTCCTCGATAAATTACATTTTAGCTCTTTATTATGAAAGTTTTCATAATTTGCAAGATACTAGTTCACCAACTATTTTGCACACTAAATTAAAAAGCATTGCTATGACTTTCAAAGAGTTGAAGGTAATTATTCTATTTTTCACCAATAATAATTTTTATATTTTAAGATGTTTTTAATTTATGTTTTAACTTTTTTTTGCATCTAAATGCAGAGTAAGGTAGCCATCACACGGGAAAAGAAGGATGTTGGTGTTAAAAGTCACATTCCAGAGGACGGTGGTGATTCATAAGGGATAATGATTGAATTTCAACCATAGAGACCTCATAAATGGTAGAAGCCAACTTCTTCTCTCGCTTCTCATCAACATGTGCAATCAAATGCCATGGAAGATGAATCTAGTAATGTCGCACTAATGACGAGTAAGTTTACTATTTCAAGTTTTTTTTATTCATTACCATTTATGTTTAGTTGAAATTATATCTATTTTTCATTTTTTGGTATTTTTTTAGTTTTACGCAAAACCACCATAAACACTCGCACCTAGTTGTCTCCATAGGCTGAAGGGCAACACGAGATATGTTCATCGGGTATGTGAGTTTTTTAATTATTAATTATAATTTTTATCTCCTTTAATTTTGTTTTATAATATCTTATTATAATATATTTAGGTCCCTCCCCACAATTTCATGAAATAAGGAAGAAAATGATGCCACCGCCACCACCACTAGGTCCAACACCACCAGGTCCACCACCACCACCAGGTCCACCACCACCAGGTCCATCACCACTAGCACGACAATCTCAAAAATGACAACAATTTATGCGAGGTCAAATTGCTAGAAAAAATCTTGATGGACCGAGATCACGGGCGGGACCCACACAATTGAACACACAAGGATAGGCATCTAGATTTCTAGCATTGTCATTTTCAACAACTAGTGTTTCTTTGAAATATGTTTCAACCTTTGTTTTAGATGTGCCAAAATTTGATCAAGATTATCTTCTACAGGGGAACATTGAAGGGTTTAAAGTTTTAGATATGGTAAATTTGTAACAAGAACCTGAAGCTCAGATAATTTCATCATCGCCTTTTGACACCTCTAATTCTTATCCTAAGGATGAGGAATTTACATTTTCTAAATATAAGTTGGTTTTTGATAGTTTTTATTCACTGATCCAGGATGTTTTGCTTGAAAATATGAACGAATTGAAGGATTGGGAATTGCGAGCAAAGATCCTTATCAAGGAAATAAATTCCCACTATAAAAATTATGATAAAAGGGAATAAATTTTTCCCCTATTAGAAACCAACCTGAGAAGCTTGCTAGGTTGCTACATCAAGCCCAATCAGGATCGGTGAACCCTTCTATTTCTTATGATGATAAAATTTTAAAGACTATGTTGATGAAGTTAGAGAACCTGAATGTTGAAGCCCAGGCGTACTACAACCTATGGGCTTCTGATAAGAAGAAAGTTTTAATTTTTGATGTTGTAAGAGATGCTACAAAGGTGAGGCTTCAAATGCAATCAAATTTGTCATTATCTTTTACTCTCAACTAACTAAGTTGTTCTTTAATTTTTATGCAGGTAAATTTCTAGAATTTACATAAACAAGTTAATTTCTTGGTTGTTAATCTCAAGGTTGGAAATAAATCAATATTAAATGTGATAAAAATAAATGATACCTTATAGGAAAATGTAAGGGATAATAATTATTTAAACACAATTATCCTCGAGCACAAAATGGATCCAAATATCTTGCTTAAGAAGAAGCTTAAAAAAATGAACATGTAGTCCTTGAGGATCCAACCAAAGATGATATATTGTTGTTGGGGAGCTTACAAATGGTAGAGAAAGACCTCATTAGAATGAGAGCACTAAACCATCCTGTGCAAGTTATTGGTACATGAGATAAGGGAAAAGAACCTACAACTTTAGAAGCATCTCAAAGTAAAGGAGATGAAGATATACATGGAGTATCTCAAACTCAAGGAGATGTAGATATACAAGGAAATACTGAATCTCAAGGCCTAGGTGATCCATGTGCACAAGGAGGATCTGAATCTACCCCTACTCACCCTTGAAAAAATTGCTTTGTTGTAATACGTTTCATTGTGGAAAGAAATTTTTGGATGGTGGTTGTATAAACAATTTTGTACTGTATATTTTCTATGCAATTAATGAAAAACACTTTTGTTAATTTGAATTATATCACTCATTGGTTGTTTCTATTTATATTCATGTGTTGTTTTTTAAATTTGTAATGATTCAACTATATTCACTAAGAGTTGCAGGTTTTTGTGCTTTAAGAGTGTCTTTAGAAACTTGATGCAAACTAGATTTTGTACCTTTTCTTCAATGCACAAAACTAATTTCTTTTGAGAGTAATAATAGTGCAAATGAATCTAACAAATTCTTTTTTTTAATGCACTAACAATTTACACCTTATCACTCCAATATACTCTCAATAAAATGCACTTAATCAATTTACCACAACTAATCAAGAATAATTTGAAATGAACCTTCAAATATTCTACAAATTCTATCACTCATTGGTTGTTTCTATTTATATTCATGTGTTGTTTTTTAAATTTGTAACGATTCAACTATATTCACAATTACAATCTGAAAAAAAAAATGAACGATTAAACTATATTCACCATTCAACTCAGTTATCCCATACATTAATATCAATACACTATATTTTTGAAAATTATGTTGTAAATCAATTATGAAAGAGAATTCTATATTTTACATCATAAAACATATAATTTGAAAGATAGTATTGTGTGATAAAGAATAAAGTTACAATTCAGATAGATGAAACAATCTTGTAATGACAAATAAACACATTCATATTGAACAAGGTTGTAAAATATTGTAAAAATTACAATTCAGGTAACTAAAACAAATAAATACTATGATATAAATGCAATTAAAACTATTTCAAAAATAACACTGGATCCATAAACAAATATTCTTGGCTTGTCCAGAATCCCAAATCAGTTAGTTGAAACAAACATTCTTAGCTTGTCCAAAATCACTATTGTGAAATCTGATATCAAATAAATTCAAATTTATTAATGTTGTGAAATATTGGAAAAATCACAATACTAGAAAATTCACAAATTAGGTAGCTAAAACAAACACTTCTCAGCTTGTCTAGAATCACTACTATGCATAGTAGTTATCTATGTCCCCACAATCTAATCACTGAAATCATCATTATCGTTCGTATTCCCGGTACCCCTTCTGCCTACAAGGGAATTCCAATATGCCAATGCCCTGTCATAAGAAAATGTGTTCAACTAATACGATGACACATAAATTCTCAAATAATTTTCTAAATTTTTGTCCATCCTATTATGGAGTTTATATTTAACAAAATATAGTGCACTGAAAAGCCTCTCATCTTCCACAGATCCCAATATCATTGTTTGACATAATTCATATAAACAAAAATATTCACTAATAGTATCTTGCAAGACACTACTTGGATATAATTTTTTCCACAAACGTGCAATGGAACTAGTCTCATTGATGTTACTCAAAAGTGACATTTTTCAACCATTATTTTGTTGAGCAAGGTGCAGAAACAGTATTATCATTGTTGTCAACACAGTCAGACAGATCGGTTGATGCAGTGGATAGGAGTTAAGAGGTTCTTCAGAGTATGTACAGTGGTTTTCCAAAAGATAGAAGTGGCCCATATACTAAAAATCAAAAGAAAATCACAAGGAAGAAAACTATCGTGATATCGCGACATGTTGAGCAAAGAAGAAAATTATCGCGATATCGCGACATGTTGAGCAAAGAAGAAAATTATCACGATATCGCGACATGTTGGCAAGAAAGAAAAACTATCGTGATATCGTGACATGTTGAGAAAAGCAAGAAAAACTGTCACGATTTCGTGACATGTTTGGAGAGAAAGCGCAAGCAAGCAAAACTATCACGATTTCGTGACATGTTCGGAGAAAAAGCATATCCAAGCAACATGTTGGATTTTCGTGACCCGAAGGCAAGAGAGAGAGTCCGAAAGAAAAAGTGTCATGATTTCGTGACATATGACAAGAGAAAGTACAAAGGAGAAAAAGTGTCACGATATCGCGACATGTCGGGTTTTCGTGACCCGAAGGCAAGAGAAAGAGCTAAGGAGAAAAAGTGTCATGATATCGTGACATGTCGGGTTTTCATGACCCGAAGGCAAGAGAAAGAGCAAAGGAGAGAAAGTGTCACGATTTCATGACATGTCGCATTTTCGTGACTTAAGGAGGAGAGAGAAAGTAAGATGGCAAAAGTGTCACGATATCGCGACAAAAGTAAAGAAGAGTACGGAGGTGAAAGTGTCATGATATCGCGACATGTGTTTTCAGGGTTGAAGCCAAGAAGAGTAGCAAGGAGGCGAAAGTGTCGCGATATCGCGACATGTGTTTTCACGGGTTGAAGCCAAGAAGAGTAGCAAGGAGGCGAAAGTGTCGCGATATCGTGACATGTTGTGTTTTCACGGGTTGAAGCCAAGAAGAGTAGCAAGGAGGCGAAAGTGTCATGATATCGCGACATGTTGTGTTTTCGTGGGTGAAAGCCGAGAAGAGGACAAAGAGGCAGAAGTGTCACGATTTCATGATAGGTCACGTTGGCGTGAGCAAGAAGAGAACCCAGCCAAAATAAGATATGTGATAGTTAACTAAAGTTCTATGGCAGTTACAGGGGCCGTTGTAGAAGAAAAACATGCAGCTAAAATAAGAAGAGTTAACTAAAGTTAGTACGTCAGTTACAAGTGCAGTTATAGAGAAAAATCATGCAGCTAAAATAAGAACAGTGAACTGAAGTCAGAACGATAGTTACAGGGCCAGTTACGGAGTGAAAGCATCGAGCGACGGTTAAACTAAAAGTCATCAGTCGAAGACCAAACAAAGAGCCGTAACTATTAATAGGATGCATGAGAGAATACTGTGTGATAAAGGAGTTACATATAGAAGTCTCTATTAATAAGTTGCATGCAAAAAATATGGAAGTTAAAAATAGAGTCAGAGCTTTGTTATAAAAGGAGGTCTGCGTGGAGAATTAAAAAGTGCTGCTGAAGGAGAGAAAAAGTGTTGCAAGAAGAGGGTTGGAAGAGTGCCGCAAGAGAGAGTTGAGCAGAGCCGTGAGAGCCGTAAAAGTGCAGTAAGCAGAGCCTTTAGTGTGTGTGGTATTTTGGTGAATAGCGAGAGAGGTTGGGTTAGCAATAGACCAGTCAGGGTCTTGAATAAGTGAAGGCATTTTTATGTCAATCTTATAGCTTCATATTTGTAGACCAAGTTGGTGCTTGGAATTAGGGGTTGGTGCTCCTTTCTGTGGGTGCAGATAAATTAGGGGTTGGTGCTCCTTTCTGTGGGTGCAGATAAATCAGGGGTTGGTGCTCCTTCCAGTTGGTGCTTGGTAAATTGATTGTAAAATTGGTATTTTGCAAAGGCTGGATTTGGACGGTAATCCAAGCAGTCATTTTTGAGGAGTAGCCAAATTGGTGAACCTCGTTACATCGTGTGTTGTGGAATGCTCTCTTGTGATACTTGCATTATCTGATTTAAATCTTCATTGTTTCAGTATTAAGAGTTGTAGATTTGAATTTAAATAGCTACACTGATTCACCCCCCTCTCAGTGTCATTGTGAGACTAACAATTGGTATCAGAGCCAAGTTCCTGAACAAGCTTAATCGGCTAAGGTGATCTTGGAAGTGAGACAATGGCAGGTGGTGAAGGATTCTCTTCAAACAAAGCACCATTGTTTGATGGAACAAATTACTCATTTTGGAGACTCAGGATGCAGACATATCTGTGTGCTTTGGGATTCGACATTTGGGAGTCAGTAGACAGTGGATACACAATACCCACCACTCCTCCAACCGATGTTGCCGATAAGAAATTGTTTGAGAATAACTCTAAAGCCAAAAATGCTATCATGTGCGGTTTAGTGGACAACGAACTGATAAAGATTATGAGTTGTAAAACGGCAAAGGACATGTGGGACAAACTAAAGAGCATTCATGAAGGAGACGACAAGATCAAGGAGGCCAAGTTACAAACGCATCGAGCTCAGTTCGAAGCATTAAAGATGAATGACGATGAGAACATAGAGGCATACATGTTGAGAGTTAATGGAATCATTAATGCGATTAGAGGACTCGACGAGGAAATGGAAGATGTTGTCATCGTGAAAAAGGTACTAAGATCTCTTCCCCAAAGATTTGATTCTAAAGTTTCAGCAATAGAAGAAGCTAAAGATCTAAATACTTTTAGTATGGATGAGATGCATGGTTCTTTGACTGCATATGAGATGAGAATAGGAAAAACTAAACCCACAGACAGAGAAGCTGCTTTTAAAGCACATAAAAATATAAAAGCAAAGCAAGAATCCGAGGAAGAAGAGACATCGGATGAAACGGAAGCAAACTTTGTTCGAAAACTAATAAGGGGAAAAGGAAAATACAGAGGAAAGCTACCATTTAAGTGTTTCAACTGTGGAGGCGTTGGACACTTTGCAGCTAAATGTCCACTTAATGAGAAAAGCAAAAGTGATGAAGGTTCACATCAAGAAAGAAGTGACTGGAAGAAGAAACCAAATTTTAGAAAAGGCAACTACAAGAAGAAAAGTTTCATATCCAAGAATGTCAGTCCTTCAGAAGACAGCTCTGATGAGGATTCTGAAGAAGAAACAGGTGAAGCTCTTTTCATGGCATTCGAAGAAGAAAGAACAGAAGAAAAATAGGAAGGTGATAAAAAATTTGAGGCTGAGGCTGAAGTAGATCTGGAAGGTGAGTTGGTCGTTGCACTTCAAGAGCTGAGTATAGAAAGGAAAAAGAATAAGAAAACTTCAAGAAAGCTTGAGGATGCCAATGAAATCATAACCAGCTTAAAAGTATAGATAGACAAATTTAAGAAAATATCTGAAGATATCGAAGTACAATTAACCATGAAAATAGATGAGTGCAACAAGCTAGAAGAAGAGATTGTTGGTTTAAAGATACAGCTAGAAGAGATGAATCGAAAAATGACTTGCTATCACAAACTTGAAGGAAGTTCTGTGAAGCTGGATAAGATTATAAATAACCAAAGGTCTACAGGCATCAAATTTGGGTTAGGCTTCGTCGAAGGAGAATCATCAAATGGATCAAAGGCCATAACTATAGAACCCATAAAGAATGAAGACAAGATCAGGGTTGATCAAGAAAAAATGAATCATTCTAAAGAAAGCAATAATGCCAGGCAAGAGAGGAGTATTGACAATGATGGATTCACCAAAGTCACTCATCAAAGGAGAAGAAGATTTATGGCTCCCACTACAAAATGGCAAAGACCATCACCCAGGTTCACTCATTCCTTTTCTGGTTATTGTTTTAAATGCAATAGTTATGGACATAAGATTTTTGATTGCAAGTATAAAGTAGGACAAAGGAACTTTTCCAGTAGAAATGTTTTTTCACCATTGATGGATTATGCAGTTGAATGTTATAACTGTCATAATTATGGGCACATTGCAAGAAATTGTCGAAGTACATTTGCAGCAAATAAACATCAGGGAAGAAAATTTCAACCAAATGGTTGGAAACAAAATAGAAAATTTCTCGAAAAATAGGCACAGGCTACTGACAAAGAAAAGTCAAAACAAGTGACCAAAACTGCAATCAAACCAGAGTGGAAACAAAAGGAGCAACCCAAGGAAGAAAAGGAATCCTTGATTGTACAGACAACATTTAAAGCACAGAACAAATCTGCACCATGGATACTTGATAGTGGATGCTCCAGTCATATGACAGGGGACAAACAAAAATTTGAAAAGTTACAGAATTATGAAGGTGGTTCTGTAAAATTTGGAAATAATGATGGAGCTAAGATAGTTGGCAAAGGATCAGTTAAGATCAGTGATGGAAAAATCAAGTCGAAAGAAGTCTTGTTTGTGATTGGTCCGAAGCATAACTTATTAAGCGTAAGTCAGATTTGTGACGAGAGGTCATGAAGTAATTTTCAAGAAGCAGGGTTGTGAAGTCAGAACAACAAACTATGGAAAGTTGATAGCAACTGGATCAAGGACATCCGGCAACCTGTATACTCTCTCAGAGACTTCAGAAAGAGCATGCTTGATTGGACAGGAAGAAGAAAATTGGCTGTGGCACAAGAGGCTCGGTCATATTAGCTTTGACAATCTAGTAAGAATCAGCTCAAAAAGGGCAGTGAGAGATATTCCCACCATTGGTAAACCTTTAAATAGCATTTGTGCTTCATGCCAAAAGGGGAAGCAAACTAGAGCCACATTTAAAACAAAAGAATACTTCACAAGCAAACCTTTAGAACTAATACATACTGATTTATGTGGACCCATGAGAACGCAAAGCATAAATGGTGACAAATACTTTATGTTGTGCATAGATGACTATTCCAGGATGACATGGGTACTATTTTTGAAGCTTAAATCAGATGCCTTTGAAATGTTCAAGATTTTCAAAAAACAAGTTGAGAATCAAACAGGAAAAAGGATTAAATGCTTAAGATCAGACAGAGGAGGAGAGTTCATTTCAGAAGAGTTTGCAGAGTACTATGAAAAATATGGGATTAGGAGACAGTTTTCAGCAGCAAGGACACCTCAGCAGAATGGAGTGGTAGAAAGAAAGAACAGGTCAGTGCAGGAAATGGCACGGACTATGTTGACTGAGAGCAAAATAGCAAACAGATTTTGGAAAGAGGCAGTCCATACTGCGGTTTACATCCAAAATAGGTGCATGTTGAGGACGCATGAAAGCAAAACTCCGTATGAACTGTGGTTCGGTAAAAAGGCAACAACAAGATACTTTAAAGTTTTTGGAAGCAAGTGTTATATCAAAAGAACTGAAGATAATCTTGGAAAATTTGAAGATAGAGCTGATGAAGGTATTTTTCTAGGCTATTCGACAAAAAGCAAAGCCTACACTTGCTACAACAAGAGGCTAAAGAAAATTGTGGAGAGTGCCGATGTTAAAGTTGATGAAGGTAGGGAACAAGAAAGAAGCTATAAAGAAAACTACCCAATATATGAAGAAGTTATTGAAGGAGATGATGAAAAGGAAACCGAAAAGAAACAAAAAATTGACTCAGATGAGTTAAGTAGTGATTCAGAAGAGGAAGAAAACAAGAAATTCAAAATAGGCAGCTGGCAGAAAAATCATCCTAGAGAGCAAATAATTGGAGATCCCACAGTTGGTGTTCAGACAAGAAGAAGAGTAGTAAGTAACTACTCTCTATTATCCAGCATTGAGCCCAAAAATGTTGTTGAAGCAAGCAAAGATGAAAGTTGGATGACAACAATAAATGAAGAATTAGATCAGATCGAGAAAAACAAAACCTGGGAGTTAGTACCAAGACCTGCAAATAAAAATATAATCGGTACTAAATGGATTTTTCGAAACAAATTGAATGAAGATGGATAGGTAGTCAGGAATAAAGCAAGATTGGTCTGTAAAGGCTATGCACAAGTTGAAGGTATTGACTTTGAGGAAACCTTTGCACCAGTGGCCAGACTAGAGGCAATAAGAATGTTTCTGGCTTTAGCAGTTCACAAGAATTTCAAAGTTTATCAAATGGACGTGAAATCAGCATTTTTGAATGGAAAACTTGAAGAAGAGGTCTATATTGAACAGCCAGATGGTTTCCAACTCGGTGATAATCCCAATTTCATCTGCAAGTTGAAGAAAGCATTGTATGGCTTGAAACAGGCACCCAGAGCATGGTATGCAAGACTAGACAACTATCTTACTCAACAAGGGTTTAAAAAAGGTATGGTGGATAGCAATTTGTATGTCAAAATAGCAAATGGCCATCTCATTGTCCTTGTTGTATATGTAGATGATATCATCTTTGGCAGCAACAATGATGATTCGTGTAAAGATTTAGCAATTAAGATGCAGAAAGAATTTGAAATGTCAATGATTGGTGAACTTTCGTATTTTCTCGGACTGCAAGTTAATCAAAATGAGAAGGGCATATTCATTTCTCAAGTCAAATATGTGAAAGAGATGCTAAAAAAGTTCACAATGGAGGATTGTAAGCCTGTTAGCACTCCCATGACGACAGGTTGCAAGTTGAGCAAGGATGACAAATCTCCAGATGTTGATCAAACCATGTACAGATCTATGATTGGGAGCCTACTGTATTTGACAGCTACCAGACCAGATATCTTGCAGGCAGTTTGCATGGTAGCATGATTTCAGGCGAGTCCCAAGGAGACTCATGTGACAGCAGTGAAGAGGATTCTTCGATATCTGAAGGGTACTATGGAGTATGGGTTATGGTATCCAAAAGGTAAGGACTTCACCCTTATTGCGTATTCAGATGCAGATTGGGCAGGATGTGTCGATGACAGAAAGAGTACCAGTGGAGGGGCATTTTATCTTGGAGACAGGTTGGTTGCATGGCACAGTAAGAAACAAGAGTCAGTCTCTTTATCCATAGCAGAGGCAGAGTATATTGCAGCAACTACGTGTTGTACGTAGGTCTTATGGATGAAACAAACCCTGAAAGATCTTGGCATTAACTTCAGTGAGCCAATTTTAGTTAAGTGTGATAACACCAGTGCCATTAACATCTCAAAGAATCCGGTTATGCATTCTCGCACAAAACATATTGCTATCCGATATCACTTTCTGAAGGAGAAAGTTGCGGAAGGTGAGGTAAAGTTGGATTTTGTTCCAACTACAGAGCAAGTAGCGGATATCTTCACAAAACCGCTGCCCAAAGAAATTTTTGAGTACCTTCGCAATAAATTGGGAGTGGTTATGCTTCCCAAGAACTGACTAGCTATCGGAACCACATTCTCAGGGGGAGCATTTATATATTTGATTATCTTTTTGCTCATATTTGTAATTTTTGCTAACTGTCATAACGTGTGCCTGAGAATGATGTGCATGGACTCAGGGGGAGTCTACAGCAGCCCTTTGGTATTATTGTCAAAGGGGGAGAAGAATTACAGGAAATTGCATGTGTGTTGCCAACAATTCCAAAGGGGGAGATTGTTGAGCAAGGTGCAGAAACAATATTGTCATTGTTGTCAACACGATCAGACAGATCGGTTGATGCAGTGGACAGGAGTTAAGAGGTTCTTCAGAGTATGTACAGTGGTTTTCCAAAAGATAGAAGTGGCCCATATACTAAAAATCAAAAGAAAATCACAAGGAAGAAAACTGTCGTGATATCGCGACATGTTGAGCAAAGAAGAAAACTGTCGCGATATCGCGACATGTTGGCAAGAAAGAAAAACTGTCACGATATCGCGACATGTTGAGAAGAAAGAAAAACTATCACGATATCGTGACATGTTCGGAGAGAAAGCGCAAGCAAGCAAAACTATCATGATTTCATGACATGTTTGGAGAAAAAGCGCAAGCAAGCAAAACTATCATGATTTCGTGACATGTTCGGAGAAAAAGCGCAAGCAAGCAAAACTATCATGATTTCATGACATGTTCGGAGAGAAAGCGCAAGCAAGCAAAACTATCACGATTTTGTGACATGTTCGGAGAGAAAGCGCAAGCAAGAAAAAGTGTCACGATTTTGCGACATGTTGGAAGAGAGAAAGGCAAGTAGAAAAAGTGTCATGATTTCGTGACATATTGCAAGAGAGATTGTACGGACGAAAAAGTGTCACGATTTCGTGACATATTGCAAGAGAGTTTGTACGAACGAAAAAGTGTCATGATTTTGTGACATATTGCAAGAGAGATTGTACGAAAGAAAAAGTGTCATGATTTCGTGACATATTGCAGGAGAGAGAGTCCGAAAGAAAAAGTGTCACGATTTTATGACATATTACAAGAGAGAGTACAAAGAAAAAGTGTCACGATATCATGACATGTTGGGCAAGAGAGAGAAGAAAAAGTGTCACGATTTCATGACATATGACAAGAGAAAGTGCAAAGGAGAAAAAGTGTCACGATATCACGACATGTCGGGTTTTCATGACCCGAAGGCAAGAGAAAGAGCTAAGGAGAAAAAGTGTCACGATATCGCGACATGTCGGGTTTTCATGACCCGAAGGCAAGAGAAAGAGCAAAGGAGAGAAAGTGTCACGATTTCGTGACATGTCGCATTTTCGTGACTTAAGGAGGAGAGAGAAAGTAAGATGGCAAAAGTGTCACGATATCATGACAAAGTAAAGAAGAAGAGTACGGAGGCGAAAGTGTCACGATATCACGACATGTTGAGTTTTCGTGGGTTGAAGCCAAGAAGAGTAGCAAGGAGGTGAAAGTGTCGCGATATCGTGACATGTGTTTTCATGGGTTGAAGCCAAGAAGAGTAGCAAGGAGGCGAAAGTGTCGCGATATCGTGACATGTTGTGTTTTCATGGTGAAAAGCGAGAAGAGGACAAAGAGGTAGAAGTGTCACGATTTCACGATAGGTCACGTTGGCATGAGCAAGAAGAGAACCCAGCCAAAATTAGATATGTAACAATTAAGCGAAGTTATATGGCGATTACAAGTGCGATTGTAGAAGAAATCATGCAACTAAAATAAGAAGAGTTAACTAAAGTCAGTACATCAGTTACAGGTGCAGTTACAGAGAAAAATCATGCAGCTAAAATAAGAACAGTGAACTGAAGTCAGAACGACAGTTACAGGGCCAGTTACGGAGTGAAAGCATCGAGCGAGGGTTAAACTGAAAGTCATCAGTCGAAGACCAAACAAAGAGTCGTAACTATTAATAGGATGCATGAGAGAATACTATGAGATAAAGGAGTTACATATAGAAGTTTCTATTAATAAGTTGCATGCAAAAATATGGAAGTTAAAAATAGAGTCAGAACTTTGTTATAAAAGGAGGTCTACGTGGAGAATTAAAAAAGTGCTGCTGAAGGAGAGAAAAAGTGCTGCAAGAAGAGGGTTGGAAGAGTGCCGCAAGAGAGAGTTGAGTAGAGCCGTGAGAGCCGTAAAAGTGCAGTAAGCAGAGCCTTAAGTGTGTGTGGTATTTTGGTGAATAGCGAGAGAGGTTGGGTTAGCAATAGACTAGTCAGGGTCTTGAATAAGTGAAGGCATTTTTATGTCAATCTTATAGCTTCATATTTGTAGACCAAGTTGGTGCTTGGAATTAGGGGTTGGTGCTCCTTTCTATGGGTGCGAGATAAATTAGGGGTTGGTGCTCCTTTCTATGGGTGCGGATAAATCGGGGGTTGGTGCTCCTTCCAGTTGGTGCTTGGTAAATTGATTGTAAAATTGGTATTTTGCAAAGGCTGGATTTGGACGGTAATCCAAGCAGTCATTTTTGAGGAGTAGCCAAATTGGTGAACCTCGTTACATCGTGTGTTGTGGAATGCTCTCTTGTGATACTTGCATTATCTGATTTAAATCTTCATTGTTTCAGTATTAAGAGTTGTAGATTTGAATTTAAATAGCTACACTGATTCACCCCCCTCTCAGTGTCATTGTGAGACTAACATATTTCACAAATATGCAATGATTGTTTTTTTAACATATCTTTGTTGAGTATACTGTTGATTTCAACACCATTGAATTCCACACTTTTATTGAAATGCTTAATAAGTATGAACATATATTTAACAAACAACTCATTTGTAGAATTGTATTCAGTACAAGGACCCCAAAACATGGGGTTAACCACACCCATTGCCTCAAGCAACTCATATATTTGAAATCGTTCTCTTATCTCTTTTGTCAATGATTTTGCTATTTTAAACAAATTTGTCTTTGTTTTGTGTAAAACAACTTCAAATCTATTGTGTGTTATAGGAACTTGTTCAACATCATCAGCAACTATACTTGCCTGCCTTTCAAAACAATACAAAGGTATCATATTTCCATGAATTTTAATACAAAGATGATCATTGATGTCAAACTTAAAAAATATTTTTGGATTGTTTATGTTTGTCAATGTATTCCAACTATCAAACAAGGGATCTTCAAAATCTTGTTTGGAAACATATAACCTATCAATAATCACAATATTTGCTTTCTCATCCTTATGAAATCAACAATATATATGGATCTCTCTTGTGCAAGTTTAATCAACCTATTCATTTCATGTAACATTGGAAGAATACCACATAACATTAAAAGGGTTTCGAAGTCAGTCAAACAGAACAATAGATCTTTTGCCTTATCAATAGCCCTATGATTTACATATATCAACCATGTTAATGGTTGATACTCTTTAAACACTCTGTATGTAGGTTGATACATTGAAATCCACCTTGTATCCACATCTTTTAACAATTTCTTTCCTTCTGTAACTCCTAGTGCAAATTGTTGAAACTCTACAAACATTTTTTGACTACAAGAAAAATAAGAATGTATTTTACGAATAAGATATTCTACTCTTGCAATATTTTGAAAAGAGCTCACGATTTTATATGCTATATTTACTCTATGAGCCATGCAATGAATGGGTATCATATATGGGGTAGCTAAGATTTGGAGATAAACACAAATACCATTCTTGTGCCCTTGCATTATACAACACCATCAACTCTGATGCATATTAACTTTGTGGCTATCTCTATATCATTCATTCTTGCAATATCCTTTAAACTACTCACAACAACATTATAGATATTTTAAGCATTTGAACTTTCCACCATATTATGTAATTCGAGCAAACTAGGCTTCCTTACATGATTTTAAAATGTGTACACATACATGCAAACTCATGGTGTGTTATCCACAACCGTCACCTCATCAATAGAAAGTGATATGAATCTAGTTTGTTTTACTTTCTCCCTTAGGTCCTCTTTCTCACCACCATTTCCCAATCACTTCGATCTTACCAATGGGAAATAGGAAGGTTTTGCACATCGGCTATTTCAAATAGGTGCTTATAATCACAAAAATTAGACATGGGTCTACCCTTTTTGAGAATATTATATACAACAACCAACTGTAAACTTTTTGAAGCTAAAATGGTCTTATGCATTTTTTAAAATTGGGATTTAATCATTCCACTCACAACAATATATTGTTGTTGCTTTAAGTGATTGTCATATTCTATTGTATATCTAACATGCATACATTCTTATGCATCATTTCACTTAACTTTTTTTTTAATTTTTACCATCACTTCCTTGAACTTTTACATAAACTTTACCAACATGTTTTTCTATTGTATCTTTCTTATTTTGCAACCTGTGATCCTTACCTTGTTTCCAACTATAAATTTTGCATCTACATTATAATTGTTTGAATTGGTTGTCCTTGGAAGGGATAGGCTCTATCCATGGAAATATTTTTACCCATTCATATTTAAATGCCCTTCCAATAGCCCAATTAGATGTCTTTCTCTTTTTAGTATTTTTGCTTGAAGATTCAAAAGAATATTTTAATGTATTTGATTTATCACTTTTATTTTCAGCTGGCATGTCCGTTTGAGGAATATCTTCAAGTGTTTATTGGTTGTCATTGTTAAGAAATTTTTTATTAGAAGGCATCTCTTGACGAGGAATATCTTCAAGTGGAGGCATATCATGGTCAATAGAGTATTATGCATAGTAGCATACAATAATATTCTTATCATTTTTAAATTTAATAAAAAAATTTACAAACAAGAATATGATTCATTTCATCATAAAATATAGACAGAGAGACATACTATGAGTTAACTATTTGAGAAAGAAAGCATTATTTAAAATAATAATTGAATATACAACTAATTGTTCACTTTTTAGAAATCAAAAATCATTTGTACCTTTAATTTGCTCCAATGTCGATGGCTCATTGAATTTCGATATATTTCTAAAATAGTTCAAGATACTTTTTTCAGCAGGAGATTTGGCCCCCTTCTTTGCATTTTCAGTAGGTTACATTTTACTTTTAAAGAAAATATGTTTCAATTTAGAAAAGTAATAACATGAAGAGATTTTAATTTTGTGAGAACTCAAGATAATGTAGTAATTAGAATAAACAAATGGTTCTTTGGTAGAAATTACATACATGTTTTCAGACATGATTTATTGTGTTCTTTTTACCACTAAATTGGAGATAGCACTTATAACTAAGAAGAGCATAAAACTAATCAATATACAAATTTAAATGAATGTAAGAAAAAAACTCGTGTATGCAGAATAGAGCATTACAATATCCTTAGATAACCAAAGCAATTACCTACTCATAATATTGTAATAGAAAAATATATCTCAATAGAAACAGAGAATCAAAGAGTGTTAACATAAAGAGAGAAAATATGGGAAAACATGGAGAATAGGATGAAATAGAGAATAACATGGGAAACAGAGCATTGAATTATTTTTAATAATTGATTAAAATATAATAAAATAAAAACTACAATGAGATGACAGAAAAACATATCTTATTTCTACAACTGCTTCAACTCATATTCTCTAAAAAAGCAAAACAACACAGCATCATAGATTCACAATATTTTAAGAAATAGAGTACCTGGTATAGAAAGAGGTCTAGAGATATTGGAAAAAATATTAATAGTCAGCTTAGTTTAAGAATAGTTTCAATTTTAGTCCTATGTTAGGTTGTTTGTAGTTTATGTAAATATCGCTTTGTGTATAGGTTAGTATCAAATGGTACTTCGGGTATAAACAAAGCTCAGATTTCAGTTCGGTTGCAAAACAACTATCAGATGTCGATCCATGTATAGAAAAAAGACAGGATGTCAGTTTGGGTACATAATAGGAATAGGATGTCAATCCAAAATTATAATTTTTTTAGGCCATCTGAATAGTGGATTGGCTAAAAATATCTTTCAATGTGGTGGTTCGGGTATAGAACAAAGTCAGGATGTCAGTCTAGGTATAGAACAAAGTTAGGATATCAGTTCAGGTGAATATGTATGTAATTGTTTTATCTGTCAGTTTGTGTGCAGAACTATGTCAGGTGAACAGAATTCATCCTGGGTGCATAACAAAACTTAGATGTCGGTTCGAGTAAAAAATATATGATTATCTATAATTCCAGGTGCAGATATGGTTTTCGCTTCGGTCTGAGTGGAGTTTTGATCCAGATTGACAGTTTTTTGGACCCGACTAAACTTTAGTCAAATTTTGCAATAGATCAAATCTACTCTTCGATTCAGTTGTGAAAAGTATCACTGGCATGTTAGTTATTTATAGTGTTATAGTTGGTGAGTTGGGTGGGATAAATTAAAAATTTTAAAAATTTAAGGCGAAAATGGTCCACAATTTAGGAGTGTTGGCAAATTTAAAAAAATGTAATACTATTATCAACGAATGGCAAACCGACACCTAAAAAAAAATCCAAAAATTTTGGGTGAAAGGACCAACGTCTAGGGTCCCCCAAACTCGCTAATCTAAATTTTTTAAAATTTAAATATTCACCATATTAGTGAATATTCATTATTGTGCATAACTCTGAATTCAAGTCTACCTTGTATCCAATAATTTACCTTATACACTTGGTGGTTGCAACGACTTGCGCTTCATATAATCCAGCAAGATGAGTACATTACCATAAGGCCATTTGAACAAAATTATTTATCGATGAATTGAAATGTCTTCATTTCAATCCCCAAGAAGGCCATTGTGGTCAGATTGCTCCACGGGAATGAAGCATTCATTTCATTTCTTCTATGAAATTTCATCAAATCATTGAACATAGTTATTCATCACATGCTTAAATTGAATTGCTATCATCTTAATTACCTAAAAAGGCCATTGTGTCCGAAATGCTCCATGGGATAGAGATGTACAATTACTATTAATGGTTGAAATCATAGTTGTAATATGACCTTCCCAACAATAGTAATCATCTTTAACTATCCATATCAGTCATCTTGGTCAAGTGACTTGTCACTTTCATCACTTATCATTTTCCTCATCGACTCATCACTTGAGGGGGTAGTCATAATAAAAATTAACAATTGAATACTTAATCTTATTAATTACGTTCTTCAATGAAACATTTCTAATAGTTATCATAATATTACCCTTTTGTTAGGGAAAAAGCAAATATATTGAATTAAACCTTTGTCAATCTGAACATCGGTCCTTTGTATTACAAACAACGTAACCTGATTGCATTCAGAGAGATTCAAAGTTTTACTTAAATTAAGCCTTCCATTTCATTAAAAGCAATGATTCTAAGATGTCTACCCTTATTATGATTGGGGCATCTAACGTTGACTAGATCAATGAACATCAATCAACCTACAATATGGTTTTAGGTTTTCTATTTTTTCTTAGTGTTGTGTTTTCCCATAATGCATCCCAAAAAGGGATATCTATAGACACCTAAAATGCATCATGTTGAGGAGGCTACTCATATGGATACCTCTTTAGGCCATGTGACTCATATTGGACCTTTCCAAGACCCAACAGTGGTTTTAACCACTCAATTAGGGTAGTCTAGTCCTATTCAACCATAGCCACTAACATCATAATTTGTGGCCATCATTGCCACTGATGATCAGAGCAACTATGTCCATAGTCATGTCTGTCAATAGCAGTCGAGCCTCTAACAAACTCATGATAATAGATCCAAGTAAATTTATTGGAATCTAAAAATTATTGAATAGTTGAAAAAATAGAAGCATCTAAAATCTTCCTCTCAATGGCCTTGGCCTAACTAAATCAAGTTATTGGCTTCCTAGAGAAGCTAGGAGGAGAATTTGTGAGTCTATTTAAGGCCCCAAATTTACAAGAAAATTCTAAAAGTTAATGTGCAATTGCCATAGCGGAGCTCTACTGAACTGATGAGTGAATTGGCATCCCTTTGAGGTGAAATAGAGTGTTATCCAATTGTGCAATGACACCTACCTATTCATCAATTGAGACCATTGAAGCTTGAGGAGAAGAACAACTACCTATTAAAGCACCAAATTCATCATAGATTGAACCAATTTCCCACCCTAAGTCATTCTGTAAGAATGCACCAAGAATGTTAATTCATATAGCATCGAAATTGATTGTTATCAGGCCTAAGAATGCAGAGAACAAAGTATTTGTCTTGTAGCCACTATTTTTAATAGTGGTCCACAGACACTACCGCTGATTTTGATAGCAGCTAACATAGCCCGCTGCTTATTTTGACAACAACTATTTTATGTATTTCATTTATTTTCTAACCTAGATTAGAAGCATTTATCTTCAATTTTATGCATTATTTCTGCTTTATTTTTAGTATTTTCATGCATCTTGTCATTTCTTTATGTATTTCCTTCATATTTTGTAATAATCATGAAATGGCCTCATATTGAGAGGCTTGAATCTTGCTATTGATGTTTTGTAGGTTTCCTTGTGTGTAGGTTCAAGCCTTATCAAGAGCATATTATCTTCAAGATCATCCTCAATAGTACCATAAAGTGGAGGACACCAAATAATCCCTCCTATAATCAGTTTGTGGGGATTCTAAAGATCTATTGAAGACACCTATCATTTTGAATGATTGATTGTAATATGTATCAAAATGGTTAATCCCTTAGAGGGATATTTTGTAACCTTGATGTAAAGAAGAATCTACAAATATGAATAAATATGGGCACCATTTATTTCATTTCTTTCTCTTTGCATTGATTATATGATGTATTTTATCATTTTGATTACATATTGCTTTAGGTGTTATATTTTTAGCTATCTTTTAGTGGTAATCATGTGTGGGACTATTCCAATTCTATTTTTAACTGGTATTTTATGTTTATTTTTCATTGTAGGTATAGCTTCTCTAAGTGATAGCAACTAACAGTCATCGCCACCTTGATCATCAATGGCTATGGTAAAACATAATGATCAGAGTGCAACAATGTATTCAAACTTAGGCTACACCTGTAAGTAGCACTAAAACCCTTATTCTATTGTGTGTGATTGAAAATGTTTCAATATACCATTAATTAGCAAACATAGAAAAATATTAAGGCAAATTTTATAGGTTTTTCTTTTTTTGCTATTAGCCATTATTGGGAATAGTGGATTTTGTTGTTAGCCTCCCTAGAATCCAGTGGCTAATATTCTGGTTGTGCCTGTATGTAGAGGCCATGATTATGCATCGCTTTTCACAGAGGTGGCCACTATTGTTGGATATTTTGAGTCCCTAAGTCAAAGTTGTCATTGATGTCACCAGATGAAGTCATCATTAATAATCAAGGATTTTAGCAAGAAACAAAGGGGATAAAAATGGTTATTTGATATCCAGGAAGAAGGCCAAAGATCAAGTGAATCAGTGCAGAAGTTAAGAGTTCAAAAGGAGATATAATATTTATTTTTATAAATTATTTAAATTCAGTGAGAATTTAAATTTTATAAATAAATATTATTTACGACATGGAATACAGTGAGAATGAGATATTTTATCAAAGGTATAATATTATAATAATGGTTATTATAATATCAAAGGTCAAATGGTGAAAACCCAAATAAAATACTTGTAATTCTTATTATAATATTTTATAATGCAAAAGTGGGTTTTATAAAGTCTAAATATATTTTATAAACCCAAAGGTTGGGTTTAATACAAAAGGCATTCGAAGCCTTTATAATCTCCATCGACGTCATGGAAGATAACATGGAGAGCGTCGATGTCTTCAAAACAATGGAGGAAGCATATAAATACAAACGCCCAAAGTTCAATTAATTATCCTTGCTCATAAATTAAAAATATTGCATGTGAAGAAAAGAGCTCATGAGTTTTTGCAAAATTTGTGACAAATAAGAGTTTAAGGGAGGAAGCTTTAATCCTCAAAGTTGCATAGGACAGCATGACCTAGTGGTATTTTTAGAAGCATGAAAGTGCTAGCTTGCAAGAGGGTTTGCATTCGAATCTCGATGGATGCATCGTGATTTGTTTTGGTTAAAGCACCTATAGCACATGTTCTTTTTCCCAAGGTGGAAGATATGAGGAGATTAATAAGCATGTGGTGCTTCGTTAATATCAAATAATAACTTGGCTCATGTGGTGACTTTGGCCATGACTAAGATGCACATTTGGGGTAACGTTGAGGGTTTGATTCCCTTCAAAGACGAGGTAATATTTTTTGGTTTTAATTTTAATTAAATGCCTAAGTTGGAGGTACAAGGTTTTTTAGTGGTTTGTGTTTGAAAAGGTTGGTTTGTAATAAAGTTGTGGTAGTTGAGAATTATCAATAGGAGTTATAAGGATATTTTTATTTTTAACTTTTAATAAAGTCTTAAATTGCTATAGTGGTATATTGGAGGATTAAGACTTTATGGGTATTGTGTTATTTTGAATTAAGGGTTTTTGTTATTATTGTGAGGGTGTTGATTATTAATCAAGTTGGAGTGATAAGGTGTAAATTTGATATTATTTTTGTGTTATGTTTTTTTGATAAAATTATCCTCTAACCCTTATTTGAGATTGGCAAAGAAGTAATTGTGAGTGTGGCAGATTTGTGAAATCAACTACTTGTCAAGAAAAAAGGTATGGGCAAATTCTTCTTTGGTTGAATGGCTTACTAGAAAATAAATTTTGGAGTGAAAAGGATTTGATTATGGTTTCCTTTTTAAAAGTGTTTGAGTTAATAATTCAAGGTTTTCTAAAATTAAGAGTTGTGATTAAAACCTTGTTTTATAAGCATTGTTGTTGAAACCATTGGTTGTGTGAAGAACTTGAGTTAGGGTTTGAAAATATCATGAGTATCATTGTTATGTTAATAATTTTTTATAAGCATGGTTTTTGAAGTGAGTTGTAATGCAAAGAACTTGAACTAGGGTTTGAAAAGATCATGAGTATCATTGTTATATGATATTTGTTGTTGAGCATTGTTGGAAACATTTTGAGTTGGATGATACATGCTTGGACTAGGGTTTGTGAGCAAGAGTTTTTTCTTGAGTGATTGGTTGAGTAAGTTTATTGAGCCTAGTCAAGTGGATGTATGAAGTGATTGTTCAAGTTCCATAAAACAAACTATTATATATTCTGATTTGAGTTGTGAAAGAGATTGAGTTGTGAGAATAGAACATATTGAGTCTCTAACAATTCTCTTTATGCTTCTATGAGATTGAGTTGAGAAAGTGATTGAGTTTTGAGTATAGAACATATTGAGTCTTTAACAATTATCTTTATGCTTCTATGAGATTGATTTGAGTTGAGAAAGTGATTGAGCTTTGAGTGTAGAACATATTGAGTCTAACAATTATCTTTATGTTTCTATGAGATTGGACAACTTCTATGTGCACTGGTTAAGCAGATTTGAGGTAAGTCTTTGAGAAGACTTGTGGACTAATTTTGTGTGAGATTTTGTGGAAGCTTACAATATAGATTTGGTTAAGTTCTAGAGAGGAATTATTGAGTATGTTTGAGCAGGTTTTGAGTGGACCTATTAAGCATATTTGAGGAGGTTCTGAGTGGACCTATTGAGCATATTTAAGAAGGTTCTGAGTGGACCTGTTGAGCAGATTTGAGCAGGTTCTAAGTGGACATGTTGAGCATATTTGAGTAGGTTCTGAGTGGACCTATTGAGAAGATTTGTGCTAGATCAACTAGACTGTGTTTAGTGTAGATTTGAGTGGACTTGTGCTAGACCAACTGGACTATATTTAGTACAAGAGTTGAGTAGATTTGTGCTAGATAAAATGAACTGTGTTTAGTACAAATTTGAGTGAGCTTGTTGAGTATACTTGTACTAGACCGACTGGACTATGTTTAGTACAAGAGTTGAGCAGAGCTATGCTAGAATGACTGGACTATGTTTAGTATAGAATTAATACAAATATTTGGAGGTGATAGAGCATAGAGGATAGTAGTCTCTAGTGGATAGAGATCCATCAACTAGGGTAGTGAGGATAGATCTTCTAAGTGGGGACAAGAGTCTTCAGTGGAGAGAGATCTACAAGCCAGTGTAGTGGATTCAGTAGTCTTCTAGAGGATCACCAGCCAGAGCAGAGGAGAAGGACTTCTCCTATGGATAGAGATCCACAAACCAGATTTAGGGGATCAGTATCTCCTTTGGACATAGGTCCATAAACATTGTAATTGGGAAGGATTCCCAAGAGATTGATTGAGAAAATTTAGTGAAATATTTTCTCCATGGAAGTAGCCATATTTGGGTGAACCACATTAAAATTGGTGTCTCTATTGTGTATGGTGTTTTGTTCATTGCTTTTATTACTTCTATTGATACTGCTATCTATACACTGCATAATATTGATTTGAAAAGAAAAGTAAAAAGTGCTCTTATATTGTTCACCCCCCCTCTCAGTATAAGCTTTTGTTCTTCAACTATCATAAATGTGTGTAGGTTTGCATGCTTGGAGCCTACTCAAAGGTTGTGTCATTCTAGTTTGCATCTACATTTTTTGAATCTAAAACATCATTTATATGCATTATTTCTAAAATTTAAACATCATTTTCATGCATATAGTTGAAATATCATGACGTGTTGTTTGATGCATTGTTATTTTCATTTAAAGTAAAAAACACCACACACCTCACATTTCAAAGATTAAACATTAGTTGAGTTGGGCTCTCACATCCAACCAATTGATCAAGACCAATGGTGGATGTCATTACCACTTGGTTGGCTTACTTATTGAGAGTTTTTTGTTACCCATCTATGGCCAAGGCTGATCCAAGAACCATCAAAGCCATAGAAAATAGCATGCACTTCTCTTATAAGAGTGTATAACTACCCACTATGGATTGGGTGAGGATCAGTAGGACCTATGCTCCCTAACCAAATATGGGTTTCGTCTCCATATCTCGATGGGTATGACAACCTGGACTTCATCATCGGGTTTGTCACTACGAGTATATAGGTGAAATCCTTTAACAATTTGAGAGTATCATCAATAATTTTCAAACATGATAAGAGCAACATTAGATTTCTAAAACATCATAACACACAAGATAAGTTTTTAGGACACACACATAATTCTTAAAAGAGAATCATTGTGTCTACTTTATTTGCTTCTTTGATGTTCATGTAATCAACATAAAATCCTACCATCCAATCTAGGACCAAACCCTAAAAACAAAGTAAATTTCTACTTTTTTATTTTGCATCCAACGAATCAAAAATCATGAAAATCGAAGCTATAACAAAGAATTTAGTTGGTTTTATCATTACTCTATTTTTGAGTAATTTTTAAGCTAAAAATAGGCAAAAATTGCACTAAAACAATCATAAAAAGCCCTAGATAAACCCAAAAATCACCAAATTTGTTTTGTTATCTTAGTTTCCCCTTGTGTACCTCTCACATTATTTTAGAGGTCTACCTCTATATTTTCTCAAAATTCCTCAAATTGATCATTTTCCACAAGCCTTGTTTGGCCAAATATTCTAAAAATACAAATTTTGACCCATTTTTTTTGGAGCCCTAGCCCATTGTGATCAGCTCGTCGCACTGATCGCTTTGGTATATAACACCCATAAAAAAATTTTGGAAGTCAAAATTTTCTTCAATGTGGGTGTGTTTTAGTATTTGCCTAGTCAACACATCATGACAACTATGCATAGTCGAGCTCAATCACAAGTTGACAAAGCAAAAAACTTAAGAAAAGGCCCTAAACATATCTTCCATAGGCCTAAATATCTCACCATTCCTTCATGATGCCCTGATAGTCATCACAAAGCTAATTCTATTGAGTATCTCATCATTCTTATACACCCTGATAGTCGTTGCATCCATCATATTCCTAAGGATCTCACTATTCTCGCATGATGCCCTAATAGTCGTCACAAATACACTTCCTCACATAGGGGATCTACTCACCAAGGTGTTAGGGTTTCCACACCCTCAACAAGAACTAACATAGCTAAAACTCCCTATAGTGAGATGGAAATCCATCGGCCTCACATAATGGATCACACGGATTGGCTACCTATACCTACTACTAGCCAGAAAGAGCAACTACTCCAAGCTCAATTGGAGAATTTGCATCATGAGTGGGAGCGCTTAAACCTTGAGCACATTTAAAAATAGATATTACACCATCATAGATTGTATGAGCACAAACAACATGAAGAAAGGATTTTCCAACAGAAGTTATGCAAAGAACAATCATGTAGGGTAACTCCTGAAGAGGTACCCACACCTTGTACACATAGGCAATAGGTCAACATGAATTACATTGTGCATCATCAAGAGTTGCCTCCTAGTCAAACAGACAACCATTATCCTAGATAGACAAACAAACCCCTTGATATCTATAGTAAAAAAATAGACATTAAAATATCCCTTACCCAATCATGAGGCCAAGGAAGATCAAATGGAGTATGTGAATAAGGTGCATATAGCCCCACCTAATGAGGGTTTTATTGGCATGATGAATATCATGATGGGGATTAGGAAACTCCCTAACCAATCTGCATCATTTTTGAATCCAATCAACTCTCGACATTCATCATAGTCCTCACAATAATTGAGTCCCATTCCACTATACGAGGACCCTGTGATTACTTTATACAAATAGGAGATTAAGCCAACCCCTATTAATGAACTTGATCTACCATTTCACATTATAGCTAGCATCAATCAGACTCTGTATAAGCAAGTTTTTATTGATATCGGTTTTTCCATTATTATCATCACTACCACCACACTGAAGCATATCAACATTCCATATTCCCATATTAGAGCATCTACAATTACCTTGCAAGCCTTTAACAATATTGTATCTCCTAAAGCTAGCATAATAGTCATCCCCATTTAGGTTGGACAAAATACCATATCTACATTATGCTATATCTTATAGGATTCAAGATAGTACAACATATTTCTTGGAATGCCATGGATGAGAGCCATGGAGTGTGTGCCATCCATGATGCATCAATGCATTAAATACATTTATGAAGGTAAGGTCCATGTAGTCCATGTCGACCCAGACCCTTTTAAGTATTACAAATAAGTGGATCATCCACAAGAGCCTACTGTGTCACCCACGCATCTGAACATGAAAACTAATGACTTTATCTAGAGTCTAGATGCAACCTCATGGTTGGTTGTGAGGTTACCTCCACCACTTCCATGACCATTAGTTTTGCTTGTGACTCCACCTTCATATTTGGTTTCTCCAAGAAAGGATAAGTTGAATAATTCAACCATGGAGATGTTCATAACTATCTCAAACATATCATTAGAGGACTTTCTTACTCCTATCAAAGAAGAAAAGCCCATTGTGGTTTTGGATAAATCAGATCATATCACATTGTAGGTCATAGTTCACTCAGATAAAATTGAATTCAAAGAGTACATAGCATCAAACATTACATTTATGCCTATCATTGAGTCCATTGATTATTTAGGTTGACCTCCTATCAAGTCGCCACCCATTGATCACATCGTCGATTCTTCACCTGAACATGGGGGACAAGCAGATCACCCTAGACAAGTTGATGAACCATTCACAACTTTTATAAGTTCCAAAACACCTTCCCATGAGTTTATGGGAATGGTTAATATTAATATAGAGAATCATATTTCTCTAAATCAATTGACACAATTGGTAGTTCCATCAAAAATTGCTTCTATATCAAAAGTGCTACCACCACTGAAATTAGTTGCACCTAATTCATTTCACATGACACCTTCACAAGAGTAAGAATAGGTGAGTCCCCTAATTCAAATTTGGGGTACTCCAACCATCATAGTAGACAACTCCAAAGTGAAACAAGAGCATGTGGATATACCTACTAGACAGGAGCATTATGACACATCCACATCACCTCAAATGACAAAGATATATATTTCCCATCTACCTAAGGGTCCTTTGGTATTCGCATTCAACTCACCTCCATCAACTAGTAGTTGTCATATAGATAAATCAATGATGATGTAATTCGCATCTCCATTAGTATTGCAACACATCCTAGATCACCTTAACAGGATAGAGATGCAAATGGGTTGAAAAAATGAGGCTTTTCAACAAATCATGCACTAGCTCATGAAAATTGAGCTACAAAAGCAAACCACCTCTAAATTCAAGCCACGTCCTACACAATCACCAAAAGTTCCTTGACAAGATCAAGCACATATTTGACCACCCTAATTACCTTTTAATTATAGACCTCTACCCAAACTGATGGTATCAATTTTCAATCAATTATGTGAAGCAAAGGCCATTACTTTGCCTAAGGTTCACCCTTTAGATCCAAACCATCACAAACCTAAAGGATATAGAGAGGATTTACATTACCTCTACCATCGACAAGATGACCATGATATTCAATCATGTTGTAGCTTCAGGAAATTAATACAAAATATGCTTGAGAGGAATTGAATTCATATTGATAATCCTCTCACTATCAAAAACCAACGAGTGAGCATAGTGAAGGGTACTTCACCTATACTAGAAAACCAAGGAGAGTCATCCAATAAAATGACTAAGACACATGTATCTCAGCCACCACATAAATTGCACCCTCAACGTCCTCTCCCTTGCCAAAAATACCCTCAACTTACTTGGACTTCGTTATCTGAGCCCATTTCAACCATTTTTTAGAAATTATAAGAAGCTAAGGTCATCACCTTACCATACATACACCCTTTAGACCCAAAAAAAACTAAACCTAAGGGTTATAGGGAGGATCACTTCTACCTTTATCATTGAATAGAGGGCCATGACATTCACAATTTTTATGGGTTTAAAAACATCATCCAAGACCTTATTGACAAGGATGTCTCACTCATAGATGGTTCATCCACCTCAGTTCAACCCACCATAGGTCATGCTTCATCATCCCATTTGCAACCCCTAGGTCGGCTACATCCTTGTAATATAAGCAAGCCACCTCACTAGGTAGTCACATTTTTTATGACTACTATAGCCCGATTTCAAAAATTGTATGAGGTGCATGCAATCATGTTACCAAAAATTAGTTCAAGAACACCTAATCCTAGGTCACACAATGAAAGCCTCTTTTGTATCTATTATCATATAAATGGTCATGACATCCATGACTATTATTCATTCAAGAATGTGTTCGAAGACATGGTAGAACATAATGAGCTTCACACAGAAGGTTCACTTGTTTTACCCCATCAAAACATTGGCACCTCACATAGTCCCATGTCCTAACAAGGAGAGTTGATTTTTGTCACTCTTCCTAAACATGTCAATTACATTGCAATGAATGACGTACACAATGGGGGTCTTCAAGGTAGTACACCTTCCTCACCATCCACATCACAACCAATGAAGCAAAGTGAGAACACTAAAGGTATCGCACCTTCCTCATTTTCATTGAGTAGCACACACATTAGGGGTACCTAAGATATCGTACCTTCCCCCTACAGAAACATCAAAATTCCAAAAAAATAGAAAAATATCAAATCCAAAAACAATTCAAAACATTAAAGCATTTGCACAAAAAAAATCCTCTTCTATGTCCTCTTATTCTCCCAAAAAATCTTTAATGAATACCCCATTGGAGTATTGAATTTGCTTGATATTTTTTTTGCTTTGGGATTCATTATGTATAATATCCTACAATGTGTTTTTTTCCTTTTGTACCATAGCTTTATAAACTTATTTTATATATTCATGTTTATTATTCCCATTGTCCTATTCGATTGTCCCAGTCAAAACAACCACACCTTGCACAAAGCAACATAGAAGGGCCTCAACCAAGAGCATGGTGTTTGGCTCAATAAAGGGACTCTGGGAGTTTTATAAAGCCAGTTCCTTGTTAATATGTTATATTTAGGCTCATTTTAAAACTCAATGGAAAAAGGATGCAATATATAAAATAAAAATAAAAGCTAGGCTAAAAGGGTGGTAATGCACCAAAATATCTATTAATATCTTGCACAAAATACATGAATTTTATGTGCCAATGGCGAACACTTCCTCTCTTAAACACAATTTAGCATAGACAAGTTTTATTGACATATATGTTCATAATAAAATGAGTCAACAGGAGAGCCATAAATGGCTAGTCCAAAAATTTGCATAGGCCTCACACACACGCACACATATGCAAATAAAACCCAAGATTTAGGTAAAAATTACAAACACATACACATATAAAAATGGGTTAGCATGAGAGCCATAGATAGCTAGTCAAAAAATTGATGCAATCCTCTTTCTCTGCACATAAATACATACATATATATATATATATATATAATATATATATATATATATATATATATATATATATATATATATATAATATATATAATATGTATATTTATATCTATATATATATATACATATACATGTATATATGTATATAATATATATATATGTGTGTGTGTGTGTGTGTATATATATTATATACACATATAT
This sequence comes from Wollemia nobilis, assembly GCA_028583015.1. Classification (NCBI taxonomy): domain Eukaryota; kingdom Viridiplantae; phylum Streptophyta; class Pinopsida; order Araucariales; family Araucariaceae; genus Wollemia; species Wollemia nobilis. The sequence goes on from JAQPPZ010016475.1 coordinate 2,219,150, forward strand.
ACATACATATATATACAAATATATTTACAAGGATTGTGCCAAAAGCGGGGGTTCAATTTTCCCACAAGTTGCTTAGGAGTTGATTGCTCTATAGAAAGAAATGAAAGGATAGCTTATAAAATATTACAAAGACTACTACTATTTATAGATTACAATAGGGAGAAATTCCCTTCAAAATTATGCCAAGATTTCAAAATTATTGTTTATTTGCATGCCAAGTCATGTCCTTATTGAATTTGTTGTGTCCTTGTAAGATCTTTAGTTATAGAGTCACTAATGTTGAGTTTTTTGAATCCTTGGATGCTCTCTTGCCTCTGTTAATATCATCTACCTTTTTCTAGGGATTCATGGAAAATTAATATCACTTGGCTTAAGGCTTTCTCCTAGTATGGCTCTCATCACTTTTGTTTTTAATATGTCAAATACTTTCTCATGTTGTCATGTCTTCTCTATAGAAAGTGATTTATTTATTTCAAAAGAATATACACCTTAGAAAAATATAAGGTATTGTTGGTGTAAAATATGCCTTTGGTTACATTTACGCCCAAGACTTTGCCAACATTGAAAGACCAGATTCAAAACAAAGTTTACCCAGTTCAATCTCCAAAGGAGGTTGGTTCCTTGCTTTATTTTAAGAAAGAGGGGAGAGTAAAGTGCATAAAGAGAGGGAAATATAGCTATTTCTAGGAATGTTAGATGGTGTAGATTATATAATAGAAAAGAAACATCTACAACCATTTATATATAAGCATGTTTTAAACTATCAAAATCAGAATAACCAGACCTCTAGTATAGATTTAAACAAGCTTAAACCTATTAGAACTATTAATTTCAGAGCTAATGAAACTTTAAACACAGAAATTCAGAATAAGAATTAAGGCGATTTCTATTCAATGTAGCTTATATAGCAATTAACAATACATACATGAAAAAAACACTTGTGAACTAGAAATCAAAATGAATAGTCTTTATTTTACTTTTAGAAGTCTGTGTACATTGCCTTGTAAAAATATAAGAGTCAATCTCTTGTTAGGGTCGCTCATCCTATATAATATATATATATATATATATATATATATATATATATATTCTAAGAGGGATAAATTTGTAGCCATGAATTGATTCAATTTTAATAAAATACACCTTTCTTTTGGTTATCTTAATTTTGCCAATTTATGTATGTGCTTTATGTGATACTTAATTGTTACTAGATTAGGTGTATGCTTTTTAGGATTGTACAGAGATCATGATGTTTTTTCCTACCTTAGCTTGTGAGCTTCAAAATGTCATGATATCATGACGTTTTTCCTTGCCTTACCATAGAAGCTTCAAAATGTCATGAGATCACGATGTTTTTTCTTGCCTTCACGTGGGAGCTTCAAAATATTGTGAGATCACAACATTTTTCCTTGCCTTCACCTAGGAGTTTCAAAATGTTGTGATATCATGGCATTTTTCCTTACCTTCACTTGGGAGCTTCAAAATATCATGATATCATGATGTTTTTCTTGCCTTCATCTAGGAGCTCCAAAATATTGTGAGATCATGATGTTTTTTCTTGCCTTTGCATATGAGCTTAAAAATTTCATGATATCACAACATTTTTCTTTGCTTTCACTTGGGAGTTTCAAAATGTCATGATATCGTAACATTTTTCCCTGCCTTCACCTGTGAGCTTCAAAATGTCATGATATCATGACGTTTTTCCTTGCCTTAGCCTGGAAGCTTCAAAATGTTGTAAGATCAAAATGTTTTTTCTTGCCTTCACCTAGGAGCTTCAAAATATCATGAGATCGTGATGTTTTTCCTTGCCTTCACTTGTGAGCTTCAAAATATCATGAGATTACAATATTTTTCTACACTTAGTCAAATTTTGAGAAGACATCTTCTTACTCCCTTGGATGTAATCATTTTGACCTATATGTCTAGGGTCATAATCCTAGCTAGAGGGTATGGTGGCTAGTGGACCTCCATGAAGAGGTTTTGGGGTAGGATCCCCTAAGGTAGATTTTATTTCCTAGAATATCATAGCATGGGCCATATAAACTTGGAAGCCTTCCTTATTAGTTGTAAATTTATCTTTGATCCTTGGACATCTTATGTGCTTTGTTGATTGTCATAACTTTTGTTCCTTCTTTTTCTTTGTACCTTAAAAAAAAATTGATCTTTGGATTTTTCCTTCTTCATGCTTATTGAAACTTTTGATCTAGATTTTTGGCACCTCATATTTTGCTTCTCTACTACTTTATCCTCACTTGTGCCATGTTAAGATTTTCCAAAAGTAATATTTATTTTAAATATAGTGAGAATTCACTACATTTTTGGTGACTCATAGGGGATATTTAGTTTGATGAAGATTAGGAACCTAGAAGGAAAAGTATCCTTCTCCATTAGCAATGGAATCTAGAATAACTAAAGAGTAGTCTTTAGTCTCTATATATTTTTACAGAATTAAGACTACTCCAAATTGATGGGTGAGGCTTGCTCTTGATTTTTCTAGAACATGCATGGAGTTCCAACTATCTCTCTTATCTTTAAACTCATGGAATATCAAGGGTAAGATTCTACTATGAGAGATTTTAATTGTTCTTATTTAACTCCATCCTCCTTGGAAAGCTTGCAATAATTTTGATCTATGTAGCCTCTTTTAAACTACCTAGTGTATTTCCCAAAATACTTAGATCCACCTTTCTCCTTTATGTACCACCATAGCTTTTGATTGTTCTAGAACATGCATGGAGTTCCAACTACCTCTCTTATCTTTAAACTCATGGAATATCAAGGGTAAGATTCTACTATGAGAGATTTCAATTGTTCTTATTTAATTCCATCCTCCTTGGAAAGCTTGCAATCTTTTTGATCTATGTAGTCTCTTTTAAACTACCTAGTGTATTTCCCAAAATACTTAGATCCACCTTTCTCCTTTACATACCACCATAGCTTTGTCAGCTTTATTTATAAATATCACTTATTTATAATTCAAAATTTTGACATGTTTTATGCACCAATGGTTTCTCATGCAACTCCATTGGAATATATAGTGTCCAAACCATAATTAATTTTGTTGTCTCTATGTGTTTATTTTCTTGAACATGTGACTTGTCATTTCCTAAGGTTATTTGTTGGTTGGCATTGGTGAGTGATGAATCCTTAAGCTAAACATGTTATAGGGACTTAGAATGGATAACTTATTATTGTTCTAAAGTCCCTTCATTATTTCTACTAGGCATTCAAAAGACTACCCAATGATCCCTTGAGAGGTTTTAGGATTGTAGTTATCCACGTGTGTTCTTTGGTCTTTTATTTCCTGATTCCTAATTTGTTTTTCATCATTTGGCCAACTTCTTGAGCTGGCCATTTTTTCAGATACCATGATGTTATAGAATCATTTATACAAACACAATTAATAAGAAGATAATCCAAACTTAGTTGCATTAGCATAAGAACAGGTTCCTATAAATAGGCATTACAAGACATGATAATAGATAAGAATGCATTAAATAATGCTTATCCATAACTAACAAATTATTAAAACATGTACTATAATCCATATCATTCCTCCCCACTAAAGAAGCATTGGTCCCCAATGCATACAAAGGTGGAAGAGAAAGAAGAAAAAATAGCCAGGAGTATCGGGTACAACCAAAAATGTACTCCTGTTACAAAATATGAAGACCAAAATAACAAAGTTTTATAAATCTTCTAAAAACCAAAATATAGCATTGGATCTGAGTTGGGTATGAAAAATGCTCTTCAATGACTGTAAAAACTGCTATATCGGTGGACAGTTGAATGGATCCCTGAATTCAGCAAAAGAAAAAAACAACTAAAATGTTAGAGAAGATGCAGTAGAAGATGCCTCGAACTACATGCCAAATGGAAAATTTAATTGTTGTAGCATTTAAGACAAGCAGGTATGCATTGAATTGGCTAAGTCGTGCATTAATGGAGATCAGAAAATATTAAATTAAATTAAAATAATTTAATTTAATTTAATTAATTTGTGGTTAATTGTGGGTCACTTGCATTAAATTATTGGTGGACTGGGACAACGGTCAATGGAGACGGAAGTGATGGATTAAATTAAATTAAATTAAATTTTAATTTAATTTAATTATGGGTTTATGGATAAGTCAATATGCAATGATCAACAGAGAATATTTAATTTAATGCATAATTATGGTATTTAAAAATATGTGTGATATTAAATATTGTAATTTTAAATTTAATTTAATTTAATTTAAAAATTTCTCCAAGGGAAAGGGAGCAATGACTATTATGGGATGACAACAGCTAATTTGATGGCAACATAGGCAAGTGGCAAGTGGTAAGCATGTTTGACCCATGATAACGACTAGCAATCAACACAGGGTGAGAGGGGGAGGCCATGGGGGTGCATGAGCTAGAGAAATAAATATGGTCAAAATGATGCTCGAGAAATCAAGAGCAGATCATATTAGCATTGAAAAAGAGATATGACATCGATAAATATCATATCACCGCCAAAAATATGATGTTGTAGGTATGAAGTGTGGAAGAACTACCCAAAAATACATAAACATGTTGAAAAGTCGTAGAGGATCTGAGGAACCACCAAGGAAGATTGCATGAAAGTTGTGGGTAGAATATCATCGCTTGAAATTAGGAGATTGTCGTCGTAAAATAGTAAATAATGCAGTGGCAGCAACAATTCAACATCTGAAAATAGGAGAACATCATTAAGAGGAACAAGTGTATCATGAAGTGTAGCAAGAATGATGATAAGGGTAGAGAGGGAAACAAGGTTATCAACTACAATTACTTCTAGAGAGCTTGGATCTGTAATGTCTGAATGGACCTAATCTACAATAGAAGCTTCAAATGAGCTTGGATTCGTAATAGGAGCCAAATCATCTAGTAGGAAGACATTGGGTATATTACCCAGAGATCTTGGTTTAAATCTAGGTGTGGCTATGAATTCTTCAAGTTCTAGATTAGGGGCATAATCCTAATCTTCTTCACTGAGATCTACGTCGACATGAACAAGATCTTTGGCATCTAGTTCTTTGTTAGTAGTAGCAATGATGTTAGCTTTGAATTTTGAAGAGTGGTGATGAAATCCACTTGGTTTTGCTAAATTTGCATGAAAATATTGATAAGGATGGCAGAAATATCTATGCAACTTGAGATCATGAAATATGGTCACTAACGAAGTTTGGAGATGGTAAAAAATGCAAGGCAAAAGTAGGATGAAATCGCGTACGGAAAGCCTGCAAATAAAATGTCTAAAATGAAGGTAACTCCATAGACATAATACAAAGGCATTCTCATTTCCCATTTGAACCAATATTGGCCTAGGGGAAGAGGATACTAGCCTGTAACTCGTAACCTACTCTAATACCAATGTTGTGGAATCAGTTATACAGACACGAGGAATAAGAAGATAATCCAAACTTAGTTGCATTAGCATAAGAATAGGTGTCTATAAATAGTCATTAAAAGACATGATAATGTATAAGAACGCATTAAATAATTCTTATCCATAACTAACAAATTATTAAAACATGTACTATAATCCATATCATATGATCACTTCTTCTTACCCTAGAAATTGAGGCTCTAGTTGAGGCTTAAGATGAGTATGGTTAGTCAAAAAATTTCTCTAGGAATAATGTGTAGGATATGTGTGTTTTAATATGGGATATAATAGGTAGTAAGCTCCTCCTCATTATTATATTGGGTGAAAGTAGCCTCCTCAATAGGACCCATAGGTTCTGGTTGAGGAGGATTAAGCTCCATGGTCCTTTTCTAGTCTTGATCATGGGCTTGATCCCCTTATTAATTGTTATGGACCTCTACTTTATTTGTATTTTTTCACACCCTTCCATTAGGAGGGTAGCAATTTGGTCCTAGAAAACAATGGAGCATGGTGAAAGGGATTCATATCCTCGATGAGCTTTGCCTTTTAATGAAGCCACTATTAGTATGACGGCCATATCTAGCTCTATGATATAGTGTGTTTGGTAGATGAAGACCATCTCCTTTAGGTGCTCCAAAAAGGTTAACGAGACTTAACCAATTTTTTCTAGAAATATTTCCAATAGTGATTCTAGGTGCTTTTCCCAAATAGTTGGTGGTTCTAGAGGTCATAGTGGGCTTCTATCATCCCATGTAAAGGATAATTTGGGTGGCAATGTGGCTATTATTGGTTATATGGATTGGAAATGAAGTCACTAGGTGAATGCAACATGTGCTATTGAAAGCAAATATATTGAGGCCTTCATCACATATTCAATCTAGTATCTTTGGTAGTGGCTTCTTCTCATGTTTTTTCTAGAGTAAAATAACCAAGTGAGTGCAAAGGTGTTTCAATAAGTAGGGATAGGCATACACTCACCAAGTATAGCCTAACTTATTATTGTGATTATGGGACCAATGATTTGTCACTATGGTCCCATTGCGTGTGCCATTAAATAGTCTTCAATTATCCCAGTTAGAAAAATTGTGCCTCACACAGAGTGACATAGCAGGGCCTCATCCAAGAGCATGGGGTTTGGCTCAATTGAAGGCCTACAAAACCTTTTTATAAATTTGGATCCTTGTTAAGATGTGATATTTAGGCTCACTTTGAAAATCAATGGAGAAAGTATGTGAGAGATAAAATAAAAATAACTCAACAAAAGTAAAGCCTGGGCTTAAAGGGTGGTGATGCACCAAAATATCCTCTATGATTTTCTTAAACAATAGGCTTGAACACTATGTGCCAAAGGTGAAAACTTCCTCTTCTCAATATTTTTAAGCACAAATGAGATTATTGATATATATGGGCATAAGGAAATGGATAAGTAGGAGAGCCACATATCGCTATCCCAAAAACTCTTTTAGGCCTCCAACACACACATATGTAGAAAAAACACAAGATTCAAGTAAAAACTATAAACACATACACATACAAAAATTATTCAACATGAGAGCCACAGATGGCTAGTCAAAAAATTGATGCAGGCCTCCATATATATGTGTGTGTATGCATACAAATAATTTTTAGAAGGATTATGCTAGAAATAGGGGTTCAATTTTCCCATAAGCCCCTCAAAAACTAATTGGTCTATAGAAATAAATGAAAGGGAAGCTTACAAAATATTACAAATGCAAACTTGCAAATTATTTACAATTCTAAGACTACTATTTATAAATTACAATAGGAATATTTTCCCTCCAAAATTGTGCAAGAATTTCAAAAAGACTAGTCATTTGTGTGTCAGGTCATGTCTTGATTGAATTCACTATGTCCTTGTAAGATATTCAAATCTAGAGTCATTAATGTTAATATTTCTAATTCCTTGGATGCTCTTTATCCTTTGTTATTGGCATCTACCCTTTCTAGATATTCATGGAAAATTAATATCACTTGGCTCAAGGCTTTCTCCTAGTATGGATCTGATCACTTCTACTTTTAATGCACCAATTACTTCCCTAGGTTGCCATATCTTCTCTATAGGAAGTGATTTATTTATCTCAAATGATTATACACCTTAGCACAATATGTGAGGTCTAGGATCATGACCCCTACTATGGGGTATGGGGCTAGTGACCCTCTATGAAATTTTTTGAAGGTGATATTCCCTAAGGAAGATTTGGTTTTCTAAATATTGGAGCAAGGGCCATCTAAACCTAGGAGATTTTCTTGTTATTTAGAACTTCACTTTTGATCTTAGATATTTTATGTGTTTTATTGGCTATTAAAACTTGTATTCCTTATTTTTATTTGGACCTTTCAAAACTTCTTATATTTAGAGTTTTGCCTTATTCATGCTTATCAAAACTTGTGTTCTATATTTTTGGAACCTCATATTTTAATTCTTGACTATTTTATGTTTGATTGATCCATCTCAAGTTTTTCCAAAGGTAATATTTATTTTGATTGTAGTGATAATTCACTATGGTTACAAATTATTTAACCAAGGATATCCAAGAACAATATCTAACCCATCCATATCCATAGCATAAAAATTTGAATGCAAAACATATTTTTCCATGGTGAGTTTCAAATCTGCAAAAATTTGAACATGCTTACCCTCTATTTGAGATTCCTTGATCTTTTTTCTTGAACTAGTAATTGCTTTACAATTTTCATGTTGATGAAGTTATACCTACTACTAGGCTTTATAGGTATAATAACCTAATTGTTTTTCATGCATCCTTGCAATTGAAAAATGAAATCTTCCTTTATTGGAGTTTTTTTTTGGTATTGATAAAAAAGGGGGTTGAAGGGCCCCAACCCTTTACAAAGAGCTCAAAATATGTACAAGAAAAAAACAAGAGAAGATCAAAAAAATGCAAGATAGCCCTATCTTAGTAAAACAAATAAACCTAGGCTAAACCTACTGATGGAGAAGCTGAAATAATATCCCTCTTGCTATCCTTCTATTTGATAAGTCTTATGTAGTGCTCAATGCTTTACATAATTGATAAAGAAACTGCTAACAAAAATGTAATTTAGTGTGCTCAAATCCTTCATTGCATGATACTAATAAGTATTTTTCTTTGCTCTACCCTCTTTATTTGTTAGCTTCATTATCAATTCTTATAATATCTTTCAATTCCATGGAGGCATATGACCAAAAATTGAAATTCTTATAATCTCTTTCAATTATAATATAACTACAATGTTCACTATTTTATCAATAGCTTTGTTTCCCTCTCTATAAATATGTTTAACTTTAATTTCTTCTAGGTTTTACAAAATATTCCTTGCATCTGTAATTATTTGAAAAATGCTAGAATTATTTAGCTCCCCTTTTTTAAGGGAAGTTATAATATTATTGGAATCCCCCTCAAGAAAAATTCTCCTAAAACCCAAATTCATCATAATTCGAAGACCCATAAGCATCACCCTTGCTTCAACTTGGTGATTTGTGGTAATTCCTAGATCCTCAGCATATGCAACCACTACCCGACCTTTGTATTTCCTGATGAGGCCCCCACCACCAACATGACCTAGATTGCCTTTCACAAAATTCATAGCTATGTGTTGTTTAATCAATCATCACGTGCCTCTAGTGATAAATCCACAACCATACCCATGTGTCAAGCAAGTGAAGGCCAATTACAATGCTAGCCACCACTTAGAGAATCACAAGAGAGATCAAACCATCACTAGAAGTGGTCATTCATTTATTGGAGTTAAACTACATGTACTCTTATATTTCATATCATATTCATTATTTTCATCCATAATTTCTACTCCATTCTCATCCTTCTCTTCCTTGTATTTATTTTAATCAATTGTTGCTTCATTTTATGCCCATATATCTAATAAATCTTGTTTAATTTGGTCCTAAGAATATTTTGTGTAGTGAATTTCACTACACCCAGAAAGAGTTTTGTCTTGGATAATTTTATAAATTGGCTTTCATGGGAAGAAAATCAGCAATTTGAAGGGGGAGAAAAGGAAGGGGTGAAGTGCATCATTTATTTTCTAAATATAGAGTGGGTGCTAATTGTAGAGTGAAAAAAAATGGTGCACCTATCAAGGAAAATTGAAATGCATCTATAGTCCTAATCAAGCATTCAAAAGCGACAAGTAAAGTAAACCATAAATGACAAATGTTTGAAAGGAATGGGGGGTTCTATTTTTATTGATTAATTTACCAAATAGAAGGTTATAAAATGTCCCCTTGAGGGCTCTCAATTTGATACAATTCAAATTACAATGTTGAAATATCCAATCCTTTCACAAACTTATGGCACACTTCTAGTGTTCTTCTCGAACTCACGATTGGAGCATAGGTTTTTGTTACTGTTGAATGAGCTATCATCATTCAAATATTTAGCTCCTTCCTCATATTTTGGAATACTTGTACATACACACAAGAAATTGAAATGGGTTAATAGCATGTGTGGATTAATGTAATATCAATGAAATGCATGCAACATAGGATACAAAAAGTGTAATCGACATATCTAAACTACTCCAAATGCTTCCAAAACTTAACATGATGCATATTAACTACTTTTGTAATTATCTGTGTAGAAATTGAAGTGAAATTATGAGCATAATATGTGGTCATCCCTAGATGGGCCAATTAATATTGTAATAAAAAAAAAATCCTAATTGAAAAATCAAAATTGCTCCAAACTTCACCAAATTCAAGTATGATGCTAATATACTACTCTAAAATTGATCTATGCTAAAATTGATTCAAAATTGTGGCCCAATTCATGGCCATCCTAGGGTGAGCCATTTAGGACTATCACAAATTGGGGGTCATCCTGGGGTGGGACGACCACCAAATATGGTGGTTTTTACCACCAATTCTTCTAGGATCTGGTCTAAAATCCTCCTAGGGATGTTGTCATCAAATTTGGTAAATTCACTCATAGGAATGAATGGGTTTTGGAGAGGATGTGTGTATTTGGGAATGCCTTGAAAATGCCTTCGATTTATGAGGTTTCCAAGGGCAAATATGAGGGCAAAAGGTGAGAGGGAATCTCGATAGCACTTTGTGGTAAATGCTTGCAAAGAGATCTCTCTAAAATTGAGTGAAAACACTTCAATTTATATCCCAAGAGGGCAAAAGGGATAAATGGGAAATTTGGGGCATGCAAGGTAGGTGCTACCACTTGTCAAAACCTTTGCCATGCATTGGGAGGAAGAGGCCTCCAATTTGTAGTCCCTAATGGCCTAGACAGTCTCCCAATATGTCATAAGTCATTGGGTGGGATAAATGGCATAAATTGATTGCCATTTGTCCCACCCTTGAATTTTTGAGGGGTCTAGACCATGGCCATCCCACCCAAGGATGATTGCTTGTGGTCGTCCCTGGGTGGGATGACCATGAACTGTGGTCATCCTAGGGTGGGACGACCATGGCTACATGGCCCAAAACCTCTCAAAAGTGGGGTAAACCTTCCCAAAAGTGGTTAGGACCCCTAATTAACCCTTGAGGGTTGCCCAATGGGGCCATATGATGTCGATAAGAGTGGCATCATGGCAATCTTATCTGATTTACATGATTTTAGTGTCTATAGATACCCTTTTTGAGATGCGCTATGTGCAATAGAGCACTGAGAAAAAATAGATGACTAAATTATCAAATAATTAAGGTTATTCAATAACCTAACCAACTTTATATGCCTCCATTGTGGAAAGAGCATACATTCTTGGAATCCTTGCTTTTGACATAATTGAAGGATTGATTTTGGTATACCTTTTAGCCACCCTATAATGACAATCTTAGGGGTTTAGGGTATACTTGGTCTTGGTTCCTTATTTTTACTATATTGGGATACATGTTCCTAGGCTTCAAGTATACCAAGACTTTGTTTTTTTGCATTTGTGCTGAATTATTTACCCCAGCATAGGCTTTAAAATTTATCTTTGAAAATGATTCTTTTGAATGTATGCAAGTTGCACTTTTGAGTGTTTAAGTGTTGATTTTTATTATGAATTCATTATTATGACTACCCCCTCAAGTGATGACTCGATGAGGGCATGAAAAATGATGAAATTGATGATTTGCTTGACCCATATGACTTGATTGGGATTACCTTCAGTTTTATCCATTGTAAGATTTATCAATTTTGTGAGGATTTTGATAGTTTTTTTGATATTTCATGGTAGAATAGAACTGAATACCTCCTTCCCGTGGAGCGGTCCATCCATAATGGCCTTCTTAGAGATTGAAGTAGAGACTTTTAAATTCATCCATGAAAAATTTGAATGCAATCTTGATCCTTTGTGAATTTCATCAATTTTGACCTATTTTTGGTGGTTTTTAGGCCATTTTTTTGGTCTTTTTGGTGGTCATCCTAGGGTGGGATGGCTGCATAGTTTATGGCCATCCTAGGGTAGGATGGTTTTCCAATTGGCCGACTATCCCACCCTAGGATGACCATGCTCATCCTAGTGCTTTTTAAGCCCAAAATTGGGCAAATGGGCTCATTTTCACACTTCTAACTTGGAAAATTGAGAGGTGAGGAGTAGGAGATTGATTGATACAGAGAGAAGTGTTGCTGAAACCATCCCAAAATCACCATGAGCCAGCCATAGGACTCGATGAGTGGAGTAATCGGTGCGAGACGGGTAATGACTACATTTACCCCTATACTTTATTGAATTTTTAGAGATTTAATTATTTTCGTATTTTCCAACCACATACACTAAATATCAATAAATGAACTGCATTAGTGCTATATTTTAGGAATTTATGCTTTATTTGTGGTTTGTGTGCCATTTAAGTTTTATTTTTTATGTTTTTATGTTGTTTTATGCCTATTTTTGGGGCCAAAATGGCCCTTTTTTAGCATTTTTGGGGGTCATCCCTAGGTGGGATGGCCACTGGTGGCCATCCCTAGGTGGGATGGCTACCAATTTGGGGGCCATACCTAGGTGGGACAACCACAAATTTGGGGGAAAAGGCCCATTTTTTGAGCTATTTTTGCTATTTTTGGGTAATTTTATTGTATTTTTGGTGTATTTTTGTTAAACTTGCTTGCCTCTGTCAGGTGGTCAAGAGTTGGTATCAAATTTCTAATATTTTTTAGACTACCAAGGACTTATTGATAGAGGATGACTAGAGATGGCTTGATGCCATTGGTCTTAAGCAAGTGACATGACTAGAGCCAGTGGTGGGTGACAGAGCCTATCTAACAACGTTGATAGATCTGTGGGACCCTCGCACCAACACCTTTCACTTACCTACTAGGGAGATGATAGTGATGTTAGAGGACATCTACCAAATTTTATGCATTTTTATAGAGGGGTTTTTGATTGTATCTACTCATCATGATCTTAGAGATGCAATTTTGCAGAGATACTTTAGAGCAGATTGGATGGAGGTACTACAAGACTTGCCTAGCGAGGGCATTCTAGTGGAGTTATGGTATGAGGTAGAGGTATTGACTACGAGGTATACCTTATTGATGATGTTGATCTCCAACATGTTGCTACCATATTCATCAGGCACCAAGTTCCCCTAGAACCTTTTGGAGTTGGTATTTTCACTGGTGGAGTGCACCATAGAGAGGTCGCTAGTGATGGCTTGGGGCCCTACTTTGCTAGCACAGCTTTATGATGAGTTGTATGAGATCCATTCCCATGGATGAAAAGGCTTGGGATGTAGCTTTCTACTATAGGTGTGGGGATGGCAACATATTATTGTGGATAGACCATGAGGACTACCTTGGACAACTTGAGCACAACTTACGGATAGGGAGATAGGCTATGGGATCCTATGGTAGTGAGACTAGGAGAGGGGTCAAAACCATCCCTATGCAGGCATGATTGATCATTATGCATAGTCATTTTCATATATTAGGACTAAGGAGATGATATGGATACCCTATAGGGATTATCCAGCATGGCCTGAGGCTAAGGTGCAACTTCATTAGGCAAGGCGAGGGAGATGGTTAGTTGGGCAACATGGGACCGAGTGAGAGTACTTCCCATATGCTTGAGTGCTATGGTAGTTTGGGCTACACCAGGGGTTTCCTAGTGAGCCAGTGATCTACCAATATCATGGGGATGAGAGGACACTCACTTGGCCTATAGTTGAGGTAGTTGAAGAGGAGGTAGATCCTACAGTGGATGTCTCTAAGCTAGATGACATAGGGACTATAGTAGAGTATGACTCCTAGTGGGTGATATGCCAGTGGTGAGGGGAGGGATCTCTAGGAGGTGGTATAACTATAGTGACAAGGGAGGCTCACAAGGATGCTCCAGATGAGGGACATGATGAGGCTCTAGATGAGGAGGAGCCATATGTAGGTGAGTGACATGTGCATCGCCATGTAAAAGATGAGTGGATAGATCTCATTGATGTGGGGGATCCATAGGATGACTATGGTGAGGATGAATTTGATGAGAAGGGAGTGTAGGTACATTTGGTAGCATATGATGCTACTATTGATGAGCTACAAGGTAAGCTAATTAAGGGTAGACAAGAGCATGTAGAGGAGAGTACTCTCCTACAGGCATAGGTGTAGATTTCATAGGTTGAGATTGACAGGTAGGTAGAAAATTTAGCTACTCTCTGAGCATAGGTTAGAGCAGGAAGCCCTAGCCATGGGGGATCTAGCAATGGCAAGACATCTAGGCTATGGGAGGAGGTGGTACATATATAGACCTTACTAAGTGAGTACCAGGATCATCATCAAGAGAATACCGCCTACACACAGGATTTGGAGGATGACATAACACACCTTATAGGGCACTTAATTGCTTGCTCTACTACTAGTGGGTCCTAGTAGAGTAGGAGTGATACAAGATAGTCATAAACTAGGATGGGGGCACCTATATCTATGAGGAGAGTAGATAGATCCAAGGAGAGTAGATCTGGGAGCTCTCAATGCACACCGACTAAGGGTGGGGGTGAGAGTCATAGTGTCAATCCTGCGTGACCATGGATTTTGAGACTCTATGGTTATTTTTGGCTTTTTGGCATGGTGAGGTCTAAGGACCCACTTTATTGTAGCCTCAATAGATTTTGGATGATGATGTATCTTTTTGTCCCATACATACATATATATATATGAGTTTTTTTGTTATCATCATGTATTTCTTTACTACTTTATTAGATGTATGTAATGCTTATGTATGCTTTACTTATTATTTTATGGATGCTTATCATGGATGCATGTAATGTAATATGATGTGATTTTGATGATATGTGTATGAGAATATGCAAAATGAAATGGATGATTTGTTAATTTGTATGATGAGTTATGAATACTATTTGACACACTAGATGCTAGAACCATAGACCTTTTTTCTTCCCTTTCCTTTCAAAAAGAAAAAAAAAAAGACAAACATGTGATAAGATGATATGTAATGGAATGAATAATATGAGGTTATATGATGTCCTTGATATTTTCATGAGACTCAAACACTCTAGTGATCTAGTCAAAAGTTGTATAGTAACTATGCAAGACTTTTTGGCAAGGTATAAATCTACTAGGATGACCAAGATATTCAATATCCCTGTGTGTGCATGTGAGTTCATTTCTATGATAACGCATAAAGTTACCCCAGTGCCAAACAGGATTGATGCAACCCATCTATACTGAAGATAACCCTACGAGTATCATTATCCATAGTTTTGTACATAGTTGGATTAGACCACTAGGCAATATAGGCTACCAAAAGCTAGCTCATCCACATGCAAACATTGGTATGTACAAAAGTAGGTTGCTAATGTGATAGACATATTATCATGCGTAAGGATACCACCATTACCAAGTAGGCTTGATGCCATCCAACCTATAATGAGGATCACCTTATGGTTGTCAAATGCTGAGAATTCCAGGGATTCAAGTTTAGTACTCCCTTCTTTTCTTTTATCTTTGAATTGCTCTAGGGATTTACTCATTTTTGTTTTGGTGAGAAAGGGATTTTGGTAGTGGTGAGAACCACTATTTATTTTACTTTTTGCTTTTGCTAATGGTGAAAACCACTATTTCTTTTGAATATTATTTAGTGGTAACAACCATTGTTTATTTTTCTCTTTGGATACTTGCCCCAATTTGGCATGAAGCAAGGGATTTTGATTGTTTTGGGTAAGGAGGAGCTTGTCCTTTTGTCAATTCTCAGCATTTTTGAACCATTTGCACAAGGGGATGAGCGAGGTAAACTTTTTATTATGGTAACATGGACCACTTTGTAGGTTTCATATTTCCTTATCCAAAACTTGGATTTATTAGTGTAAAAATGTTTATATATACCTTTGGAGTATTTTGGGGTGACCAAAGGGTTCATAGATACCTTTGGAGTATTTTGGGGTGACCAAAGGGTTTATAGATACCTTTGGAGCATTTTGGGGTGACCAAAGGGTTTATAGACACCTTTGGAGCATTTTAGGGTGACCAAAGGGTTCGTAGACACCTTTGGAGCATTTTAGGGTGACCAAAGGGTTCATAGACACCTTTGGAGTATTTTAGGGTGACCAAAGGGTTTGTAGACACCTTTGGAGCATTTTAGGGTGACCAAAGGGTTCGTAGACACCTTTGGAGCATTTTAGGGTGACCAAAGGGTTTATAGACACCTTTGGAGTATTTTAGGGTGACCAAAGGGTTTGTAGACACCTTTGGAGCATTTTGGGGTGACCAAAGGGTTTATAGATACCTTTGGAGCATTTTGGGGTGACCAAAGGGTTTATAGATACCTTTGGAGCATTTTAGGGTGACCAAAGGGTTTATAGACACCTTTGGAGCATTTTAGGGTGACCAAAGGGTTTGTAGACACCTTTGGAGAATTTTAGGGTGCAATGCTTTAAGCATGAAAAGGCCATAGGTGAAGGATATTCAAGGGCTTAGGCTCCTCACATCCTTCAATGGAAGCTAGGTGATAAGTTCTAGGTCCAATATAACTAGTGATAATGTAAGGACCTAACTAGTTTACCATAAATTTGTCCTACAGATGGGGCGACAAGTTAGAATTTTGTTGGTTCTCTTTTAGAACAAGATCACCAACCTAAAAGTCTCTAGGATGGACTTTCATGTTATAGGCTCTCTTAAGCCTCTCTTGATAAACACATAGGTGCTCAAGAGCATTAATGTGTCATTCATCAAGCAAAGTTAATTGGTCTAGGTGAGCCTACCATGCGGTGTCATCATCGATGAACTCTTGCATGGATATGCACAACGATGAGATTTCCAACTCTAAGGGCATGACAGCCTCAATACCATACACTAGTGAAAATGGGGTTGCCCTAGTGGGTGTTCGAATACTAGTGTGGTAAGCCCAAAGGGCCAGAGGCAATTGATTATGCCAATCTTTGTGATTATCCTTAACGATTTTCTTTAAGATTGTAATTATTATTTTATTTGATGCCTCAGCTTGCCCATTGTCTTGTGGATAATAGGGCATAGAAAAATTGTGTTGGATGTTATATTTAGTTGTTAAAGCATGCACATCCTTATTCTTAAAATGTGGCCCATTATCTAAAATTATCTTGGATGGGATACCAAAATAACAAATGATATTATGCAGCATGAACTCCGTAATGCAAGGTCCAATCGTAGTGGTAAGGGGAATTGCTTCCACCCATTTTGTGAAATACTCAATGGTCGTAATGATGAACGTATGATGACCTAAAGAAGAGGGTGAGATTTTCTTGATTAAGTCAAACCCCCATTGTGAAAATGGCCAAACCGATTGAATCGGTTGTAAGGCCTGAGAAGGTACATGTGTCAAATTAGCATGGTGTTGACACTTGATGCACTTCTTAACATAAGCACAACAATATTGCTCTAACATTGGCCAATAATAGCCCATGCAAAGAATGCACTTGGTGATGGCCATGCCACTGAAATGGCCACCACATGTACCATCATGCGCTTGGGAGATTACCCAAACTGACTCTTGATGCTCTAAGAAATGAAGGAGGATACCCTCATAGCTTTGATGATACAATATATCTCCAAGTAAGACATATTTTACCACTTTTTTCTTGAATGTATGCTTGGTGGCATGCGACAATCTAGAAGGGATATTACCAAGATTTAGGTAATATTTTATCTGGATGGACCAATCTTGTTTTGAAGAAGCCTCAATTGCATTAATTGCTTGATCCTTTTGAAGTTCATCTCTCACGAATGCTAATTGGGAGAGAACTTGTAAATATAGCATTGTGCTGCTATCAAAAGGAGTTTGAGGGAACAAAGTCCCCCAAGTGGTATTATTTAAGCAATTGTGAAGTTGAGAGAACCATTCATGAGAAGGTTCAATTTGAATCATGTGGACTTCTAGCATGGAGTTGATCTCCTCACGCTTAGTCATAAAGTGTGATAGCATTTTGACTTGAATGGTTGTTATATCATCAGAAGGGTTCTGTGGGATTAAAGACCCTAAGGAGGCCATTGTATCCATAAAACAATTATATGAATGAGGGAGTGCCTCAATATCATACCATTCAAATTTTTCCAAAATTTTATCCACTAGGGCTTTGTAGGCTTGCAATATTGGGCATCTACATTGGAATATTCCCTTGACCTAATTCACTATGAGCAAGGAATCACCAAAAATGTTGAGCTTGGTTATTTTCATGGTGATTGTCATTTGAAGGCCTATGAGGAGAGCTTCATACTCAGCATTATTGTTGGTGCATGGGAAATCAATTTTAAATGATAGGGGTATTGGAGCCCCTTACGGTGTGAAAAATACAATTCCTGTGCCACCCCCTTGCTCGCACTTAGAGCCATCAAAAAATAGAGTTATGTCAGCCTTTGCTTCAGGCTCTTTAGGATCAGGTGATTCTGACACCTAAAATACTCCATCATCAGGAAGCTCTATGCTAAGAGGCTGGTCATCCTGGAGGGGAGCCTCTACGAGTTGATCGGCTATGACCTAACCTTTAATTGATTTTTATCTGATGAATTCAAGGTCAAATTCTATCAACAACATAATCCATTTCACCATGCGACTATTATGGTAAGTTTGACTCATCATATATCGCAATGGATTCTCTTTAGATACTACATACATGGTATGATTGAGCATGTAATGGCATAGATTTTTAGTGGTAAAAACCACTGCTAAGCATAGCTTCTCAATGTATGCATAATTTATTTCATAACTGACCAGGGTACGGCTAATATAGTATGTAGCCTGTTCTTTGTGTAATTCATTCTTTTGGGCCAACATGGTGCCCAATGCAAGCTCAGTAGTTGAGATGTATAGATAGAATGACACTCCTAGTCGAGGAGGAGCCAATACTGGTGGTGAAGCCAAATATTATTTAATCTCATCAAAGGTGGCTTGACACTCATCATCCCACTTAAATGTGACCCCCTTGTGTAACAACTTGTTCATAGGTCGACACTTATCCAAAAATTGCACTATGAAGCGTTTGATGGATGCAACCTTTCCTTGTAGACTACGTAGCTACTTGATAGTAGTGGGGGAGGCATTTCTAGGATTACCTTGACTTTATTTGGATCAACTTCTATGCCTCATTTAGAGACTATGAATCCCAAGAGTTTTCCATATGTGATGCTGAAGATGCACTTCTTGGGATTTAGTCTAACATTGTGTTCAATGAGGTGATCTAGAACTTTGCGCAATACATCAATGTGCTCATGGTGAAGTAAAGACTTAGCCAATAAGTCATCTATGTAATCTTCCAAAATTTTATGCATGTAGTCATGGAAGATATAAGTCATAGCTCGCTGGTAGGTAGCACCAGCATTTTTGAGGCCAAAATGCATGACCTTATAACAAAATGTCCCCCAAGGTGTTATGAATGTCATTTTGAGTTGGTCTTCTAGATTAATGTGAATTTGATTATATCTAGAGAAACCATCCATTAGGGATAACATCTCATGACCTGTTGTGGCGTCCACTAGTGCATCAATGTTTGGAAAAGGGAAATTCATCCTTAGGACTCACTTTATTTAGATCTCAAAAATCAGTGCAAATGTGAATCCTTCCATCGGGTTTCTTGATAGGTACCATATTGGAAACCCATGGTGGATAATCAACTGATATTATGAAGTTGGCATCTAACAACTTTTGTAATTCATCTTTCACCATTAAGGCTACTATTGGATGCATCTTGCACAACTTTTGCTTAACTGGTTTTGCATTTGGGTCAATCATGAGATTATGCGTGACTAAATTGGGATCTAGTCCTGGCATATATCTATAGGACCACACAAAAGCTATATTCTTCTCTTTTAAAAGCTTTGTATAATCAGCTTGCTCAGTAGGGGATAAGCCTTCCCCTAGCTTGATGAATTGGGGATTATCAGGATCTGTGTCGATATCCCTATCAATTGTTGGCTCAATTGACATATGGGATCCCTCTTCCAACTGATGTGGAGTAGGGATCAAATGAATGTCATCAGTTGGGTTTACATCATCAATTGAAAACTCATGCTCAACCTCAGCCTAAAAGACATTTTGAGTAGTTCTTGGACAAAAATGAAATGGTTGTAACATTTCATCGCAAGGCCAATACTCTGATGGAGATGGGGGAGAATCTCCCTAATCAAAGTCAATTACCTCAAGGTCGAGGTGCAATGGCTTTGATGGGTTATTCAAATCATGCAATGGTGTAGTAAGATCTATGGAAATCATATTGATGGATGGATGACTTCCATTGTATGGGTGATTAGGTCTAGGGACAAAAGGTTGTCACAAGACTCATGGGGGTGGTTGCGGTGGAGGTGGAATGACCGACAGTGGTCTATGGGGTAGGTGAAGAGCTTGCTCTTCAAGTGGTAAAATTTATCACCATATGGGATGTTGCACTGGGAACATACATAGGTAGAATTCTTCTTTGTCATCCAATGGGATGACCTACTCATATTCCTCATATGAACTAGGGTAGTTTATGGGTGCTACGCCATAATCTGATTCATCATTTGTTGTCCATTCCTCAGGGGGACCTTGATCTTCTTCCTCATTGTCAGATGGAAGTGTATGTGAACCTTCACCTTTTTCAAAATATTGGGTGAAATCATGATATATTCCTTGATCTATCATGTTTATAGGAAAATAATCCCCCAAAGAGTGGACATGATTTGGATTAGCATAGGGATCACATGCAAGCTCATCCCTATAGTTCAGACCTAGGCATTCTAAAATCTCTGTGAGGACATCAAGGGGCACATGATTGTTGTGTCCTAGACCAGATTTATCATATGGAAATTGATATTATGGCTAGCAAGGAACATGAGTGCCTTGTTCATACAACCCTAGACCATAGCCATGCTAATGGAAGCGATGGAGATATCATAAGGTATAGTCAAGATTGGACATGTAATTTATATCCTCAGAGAAAGGTTCCTCATCTTCTTCTAGCTAAGGAGATGGATCTATTCCATATTCAATACCCCCGTATATGAAATTTGTTTTATTGGGAGGTATACCTAGAGGTACAATGGTACCTATGGGAAGATGAGATCATCCCATATCTTGCACTGTCTTAATGGTTGGAACAGTTGTGATGTTCTTCACTAGATACTCTCCTAAACCTGTGCTAGCCAAATGGACTGTGACCTGGGATGGTGAAGGTGGAGGAGATGGAAACAAGGCTTGAGATGACTCAATGCTTACCTCATGAGATGGTTCCTCATCTACTAGACTAGGAATCTCTTTTGTAGAAATGGTGGAAATTATGGGAGGGATCTCATCGATTAGCCTCTTTGACATATTCCTCTACGAAGGATTGGATGATGATGAAGGTTTTTATGAAGGTGCCAATGATGATGATGGTATGGAAGAATATGGTAATGGAGTAATGGAAGGTTATGGTGAGGGAATTAGACCCCAAATGGATGTATTTAGTTGGAAGTCCACGTGAGTCGATGGCAAGGTCAACTCGGGGATTTGTTGCACCAAGTTGTAGTATTTGAAGGGCTCAAGGTCTGTAGAGATGACATGCACTTGCCCTTCATAAGTATACTTCATATATTGGTGAGCTATAGAGGGTACACACTTCATGTCCCTGATCCAAGGTCTACCCAAAAATATGTTGTAGGCCATTGCACCCTCCAAGATGTGACACAAATTTGGTATAGTCTTGCACCCTACCTGGATGGGTAGGACTATAGTGCCAACTATTGAGCATATTGTATCATTAAATGCTTGAAGGGTGTAGGTGGATGCAACAACATGGGATTCTAGGAGTCCTAGATGTTTGAGAGCATTGGTGGTAATAATGTTACTTGAAAAACCAATGTCAATTAGAACTCTCTTATAGGGTGTTCCATTTACACATGCAATGATGTGTAGAGGAGGATCAACTGCATCACTTGAAATCATTTTTAAGTTTATCTTTGTGAAACATGATCACTGGTTCTTTACACTTTTGGATGTGTCCCGTAAAATTGATGAAAGAGTTAGACTCTTGAGGCTATAGGTTGTAGATCTAAAATTCACACACTCCTTTCCTTTAGGATAATGTATTCATGCCTCGAATGGGAATGTGGGAATGATAGGTCTACACCTCAAAAGAGAGGTACTTTATTGTACCTTATTATGGTGATTTTTTGACAAATTGGTTTAGGGTTCACCAGGAAATATTTTTGTGGTAGTTTCCACGTCTAGGTTTTAGGATTTGTTTTGATGTGTTCCTTTTTTATCAAATCATGCATATACCTAGTTTGGCCAATATGCAACTATGCTAATCTATATGTAATTTTATTTCATATGTAGACAAGTAAACAATAGAAAACAAAATCCAAATGGATAATGCAGTGCTTAAAAAGTGATTTAAAACTCTTACCTGTATCCAAAAGTTTGATGGAGATTATGATTTTTGATTGCAATCTAGATCATATACAATAGGGCAAAATCATACGAATAGAGCAAGATCGTATGAATACAATTCAAAATCGTATCATCCGATTAGAGATCAAACAATACGATCTTGATAGAAACCTACAAATTCATGGATAGAGTGCAAAAAATAAGAAACAGGAGATTCTATTGTTCTTTTTAAGCAAAATGAAACTAAATTTCAGCTATTAAATGTTATAATTGAAAGAAAATAATAGAGAGTTACTTTAAACTACATGTAATATGCAATTATATGCAAAATCGGTGAACTCCAAAATGCAAATGATTGAATTCTATAGTCTATATGATGTAAATGATAAATAAAATAGCAGATCTAAAAAGAAACAAAGCTAGAATATGCAAACTAGCACTCGAGGTTGCCCCCAAGTGATTTTAGAGCAAGATCATACAGTTTGAGCAAGATTGTATGCCTCTAGTGCAATATCGTACCATCTTAATGCCAATCATATCCTTCGATCCTGCATAGAAAAAAAAATGGCCTAGGCCTAATGCAAAAATTATAGCAATTTGAATGTAGAAACTAAGTTGATATGCTAATTATGCCAGGGGAGAATCTGAGGGGAAGGGTGTCTAATTAAATAAGTTGGAAAATCCACAAAAATAGACTAAAAACCAACTTAGTTGCAACTCCTTCCAAGTTGGGACTGATTGGGCGAATCCTATCCTACAACTATCGTACGGTTGCACAGGTGAGGACAAAAAACATTGTAACCGATTTTGTTGCTTTGCTAAATTGAGACTTTCTATTATGAGAAAGATCATACGCATATGATAAGGGATCGTATCGTATGATCTGATCTCGTATCGTATGATCCAAGATCTACGATACGATCTCATCTAGATTACTCGATCTCACTAGGAGGGTACAAAAATCACGGCAATCAGCTAGAGGCTCATTTTTGCAAGTTGTTTGTCCTTGGTGCTAATTATACTTTTCTCCCCTCTTTAGCGCAATTTCAAAGGAAAATGTGTTAAATAAAAGTATGACACACTTAATGATGAAGCAAAAATTTATTACAAATTTTGTTGATGATTTCTAATTTCTATTCAAGTTCTTTTAAGATGTGCTATTAGTGATACCCCCTTCGAGTTTTTATGCCAGTTTTGACATCTGGGTAAAAACTAAAAAATTATGGGTAAATGATTAAATAGTAAAAACAAAAATACAAAACTAATTCATTTGCATTTTACTATTTTCCTATTCAGAGCTCTGGATAAAAAATGGCAAACATTCCACATCACACTAATTTGGTCCGAACGGGATATGGAGCACTTCGGGTACGGATTTCTCACTTATTTAGCTTAGATTTTTCCTATTTTTTTACTTAATTTAATTTTTAATTTGGATTTTTA
Source organism: Wollemia nobilis (assembly GCA_028583015.1). NCBI lineage: Eukaryota > Viridiplantae > Streptophyta > Pinopsida > Araucariales > Araucariaceae > Wollemia > Wollemia nobilis. The sequence goes on from JAQPPZ010016475.1 coordinate 2,242,785, forward strand.
TGGCATGACTATCATGCACAACCCTAAATGTGAAATCGTAACAATTTCATAAAATCGTAATGATTTCATAATATCATATGGTACGATATCGACCGAAATCGATATGATTGGTTGATATCGTATCGATACGATATCACAAAAATTGCTATGATTTTGACATTTTTAGTATGATTTTGAAAAATTATTATGATTTTGCACTTGTTATCCGATTTTGACTATTTTGATACAATTTATTGATAAAAAAATTATTACTTTGTTTTTATTGATAGATGGTGGAATTAAAGAACCGAGAGTGGAGACACTCTACACTCAGAACAAATTTGTGTGCTCTCATAGATATTGAGAGAACTCTCTTAGAAGTTGTGGGATTGAGGCATGTGGTGTAGATGCCACATATTCTAGTAGATATGAGGGTACTGATGGCTCTGGTGGAGAGATGGTATCCAGAGTCATCTTGCTTTAGACTACCCACAGGGGAGATGGCTCCCACTTTAGAGGATGTCTAGAGGATCCTTCGGATACCATTGAGGGGAGCCCACATTGCTGCATCTAGAAACCAGGGCCAGGCATTGAGGAGACTGACTGGAGACCCTATATTATTATTGAAGAAGGGTGGGGTTGTTATTGATAGATTGGGAGATGTAGAGGGTATCTCCCAACTGATATTTCTACTAAGTGGTATTGTGGGTGGCCTACTAGTGAGCCATATCAGTGGACAACATCTGCCTTGGAATCTAGTAGAGGTGGTGTGTGATATACATGACCAGGAGGTACACTTTTTTTAGGGACCTTTCTTTCTTTGTAGACTATACTAATTCCTGCATCGGGTAGTCTACAAGGGTGGAAAGGGATTGATTTTGACTTCCTTCCTACAAGTGTGGTGTTGGGAGTACATTGCTATCCAACGACCTGTAGGACTTCCTCTAATTTGAGCTACTAATGGTCAGCCTAGGGTAGATGATGATAGGCCCAAGATCTTCTATTGGACACTACTGAGAGGGTGCAAGGGACAAGTTGGCCTTGATGTGACGAGTCAAATCATAGATGAGCTATGACCATAGGACATCACATGGAGATCCTGGAGGGGTCTACCAGGGTGGGATGAGGATGATTTTGATTTTACCCACATAAGATGGACCATCTAGGTATGGATGGACCAGGGAGAGGTGGAGTTGTACCACTTTGATTGGGTGCAATGATAGTTCAGGTTACAGTAGGACCTCCCTGAGTGTGGAGATATTACCTACCCTTGGGTGACTCAGGACCACATCACCATCAGTGGTGTACCGAGTATGGCTACATTTTTGGATCCTATACTAGATGATGTACCTATGTAGGTGGTATATGGAGATGATGTTGGTATGATAGAAAAGTACCAGTAGTAGTATGTTGGGATCTATCCATCGATATTGATCCAGCCATGGAGTGCTATAGAGCAGGTGTCCCATATAGTTAGTCAGTGATAGTAGAGGACATAGGTACCCCTTAGATGAGAGGGGCATCGCACTAGAGGTGGCCATATTCCTCAAAAGATATAGGACCGACCAGGGAGGAGACATTGGTAGGAGAGGAGAAAGGTAACCCCAGTAGGAGGGGAGAGCATCTCCTCATTAGGAGGAGAGACCTAATTTTTTTGATAAGGACAAGAGGATTCTAGAGGTAGGGGAGAGCAGTGGGATGGGAGATCTCGAGGTAGAGATCACTATGTTGAGGGTGAATACTACCACCCAGAATACTAGGATTGAGACCCTAGAAATGTGGGCTTGAGATCTAGGATTTGGGATCTAGAGGTAGAGTTGGCATAGGCTAGGGCTTAGGTAGGACAGAGAGATGTGGCTCCAGCACCTACACCTTCTCAGACTATATAGTCTAGGAGGGGAGGCATGGGGGATGAGCTGGTGAGGTCTATATAGCAGGCCATATTTTATCAGACTTTATACTTCATATAAGTTCCTCTAGAGCAGAGACAAGCTATGCCTCCTAAGATTGTGGGTCCTATTCACATAGGATCTTCATCTCACTCTACTACTAGGGTGACTTCTTCTAGGATGGAAATAGTAGGAGGATAGTTCTGACCACCACCACCATCGCCTGGTAGAGAGGATGATGTAGCAAGCTCTAGAGGCTTAAGAGGATTCTAGGGTGGACTCATGTAGACATATTTTTGTATTATATCTTTATTGACTAAGTATACCAATTTTTGATGATTGTGGCATACCAGTCTATCTCCATTTTATACATGAATTTTTGAAATATATATATATATATATATATATTTAAGTTAAAGAAATTCATTAAAAAGGGCATTTGAAAGGCGCCCCAATGCCTTGTACATCAGCAAAATCGAGAACAAAAAAGAGGAAACAAAAGAGGAAGCAGAAAAGGAAACACTAGAGGAACAAAAGGCATTCAGCCAACAGAACCAAAAAGGACCTGAGTCACCACAAAATGGAGCAATACAAAAAAGTGAAAGCTAAGACTAAGCTTTCAATAGCAAAGACAACAGACACACTAGTTGGGAACATCAGTCTGCATTGGTGATGCAACCACAATCTCCAGATCAACATCCTTAACCTCATCCTTTGACATATCCTTTGGGGCTTCCTTGCAAGCTTCCTTGGTGATCTCCACAACCTCCTCATCCTTAGCACTATATTTTATGTCAAAAAGTCCCCCCACAGTAGAAGTAGCCTGAACATCCTCGAAAGAGTCATAGAAGAATAGCAAGCTAAGTGCTTGACGTTGCTCTTTAAGCTGCATGATAGCTTTCCCAATGGCAACATGAGCAGTTTCCAGGTGATTGATAGTAGCAGATGTGGCTTGGATAACAAGCTTATGAAGGTATTTTTCCATAATGTCAGGAGAACTAGAAAGTTCTTTCTTGGCCCTCTCAGAGGAAGGAGTGGGTGTTTCAGCAATCTCCTTAAATTTAAGCCTTTGGGAACAACGAACAGGTGTTTTTTCAATTTTGAATTTTTTCTTGATGTTGGACACAGCCTGAGACTTCTCAATCTTGTTCTTTCTCTTGGACCTAGAACCCTTAGGGCTAGGAGTAGAGGAAGAGTTTTCTTCAGTAGAATCAGGGTCAGGGATATTACCTTTGGGAAACTTAAGAAGTAAAAACCTATAGAGAATTTTGAATAACCCCTGGTGAGAAGGCCAACCCTCATCCTTCTTGCCTCGGGTTGAAGTTATAGCATAGTCCATGGACCAGTAGAGAGCAGTAGGGATGTTCATCATTTTGGCCTCATGAAAATGGTTGACAAATGCTAAATGAAAACTACAAAGCTAGGAATCAGGATGGTCAACAGTCAAGTATTGCATAATAGGCTTAAGTAACTCTTTCCAAGGGGTGGAAAGGTGATGGCGATACAAACATTTTTTATGGAGCTTGCGGATCATGGATGTCTGTTCAAAGTGGGTCAGTTCAGCCTCCCAATGGTGTTTGTTCCTTCGAATCACCTTGCCCTCAAGGATGTGTCCTGTAAGCTCAGCCAAAATATCCATCGTTATCTAGAACTCCATGTCATGAATGGTGACGATGCCATTGTCCCAAGTCTCAACAAACACGGTAGTCACCTCCCAATCGACGCTAGAGAACATTTTGAAAAAATTGATGAGGCCACCTTTTCCTTTCAGAATGTCTTCAGCAATAGTCTCAATTTTGAATATTTCAAGCTCAATATACTCAGGTTTCCCTTCTTTCATGATTGAAAACCAAAGAAAAGTCGAAAGGAAGGAACAGAAAGGGGAAACAACAGATAGGAATAACCACAAGGAAACTGGAGGATAAATGAAAGGATCATGCATGACACAGTATAAAACATAGGTGAGATCGCAGATTTGAAACCAGCAAGTAAACCAGTGAAAATGCCTCGAAAAGGAAAGGGCCCACTTATTGGAAGGAGATTGGCTAGGTTTGGGAACAGAGGGGATTTTTTGATATTGGAAACTATGACAAGTGATTGGAAAGTGCAATCTGTGGGGATAGTGTTGAATCTTTGGGATGCCCAAAAAATGGAGCCAAAAGAGTGAACTAGCACAGGAGACATGAAATATTGGAAACCCCCACAAAATGATCCTCGAAACAAAGTGAAAAGAAATCCGGTGGAGGATGTTTCTTGAAAGGGCCAAATAACACAATCCAAGAAAAATGGACAAGATATGATGAAAGATGGTGTTGAGATTTGCATTGGGATTCCAAGAAGGAACGGTTGATGAGAAATAAGTGTAGGCTAAATAAAAAGGTGGTGTGAAGTGTGACACCACGTGGGTAAAAGAGCAATGCGTAAAAATGTGAATAGGAATGCTAATTCTCATCATGATCACAAGGATTTTTATCCAACCTAGCAATCGCAACAACTTCTAGAGGAAGAGAATCTATCCATGTCATCAGACCATGGGCATTCACCCCAATGTTGGCCAATCTATCAGCAATAGAGTTGGCTTCTCTGAAGGCATGTTGGACGATGGTTTCATTCTGTTCAGAAAGGATCTGCTTACTTTCTTCAATCATGCTTCTTATCCTCCAACTAGTTGGCTTGGAATTTTTTAAAAATTGATTATGTTTAGAGAGTCTCCTTCCACAATAATGTTCCCTGGAATATTTTTAATGAATTGGAGGCCTCTCCATAAAGCCTTGGCTTCAGCTGAATGATTGGAAAGAATGCCCAATGGTTCAGAATAAGCAAAAATGGAATTTCCAAGGTGATCACGAAGGATACCACCAGCACCAACTCTGCCAGGGTTTCCTTTAGTAGCTCCATCAAAGTTAAGCTTGACCCATCCAACAGGAGGAGGATGCCACTTGATGTTGGTTCTTGAAGTTGAAGGGTTGACCGGTCTTGGATCTTCAAGGCAAATATGATAGGATTTGAGTAAATCATCCTCAAAGGATGGACGGGAAAAAGGATCAAGTTGGGCTATGAGGATGTTCTCTTTGGCACAAAGGATGATTTTGTTGACAACGAGGATGACATCCAATGCCTTTTTGTCAAACACTCTTCTATTGCGTTCAAGCCATATTTGCCAAAGGTAATGTTGCAAGAAAAATTTCCATAGTCCTTTGAGCACAAGATTCTTGAAAGGATTGGGCCACTGGAGGAACAGGTCAACAATGTTAGGAGGACAGGCCCAAACAAGGTGGAATTTGAGGAAAATATTGCTTAGCACTATTCTGGAAAAAGGACAAAATAAAAATAAGTGGGTTGTAGATTCCCAATCAGAGAGGCAGAGGTAACATCTATTGGGAAGTTGCATGCCCCTTTTGATTAGGTTCTCTAGTGGTTAAGATACGGTCTTGAATGCACAACCAGGAAAAGGAAGCAATTTTGGGAATAAGATACTTAGTCCAAACCAACTTAAAAGGAATAAGAGTTTCAGGAATGTCAATTGATAGAAGATAAGCTGATTTGACTAAAAATTCTCCTGAATCAGTGGGTTCCCAAATAGGATAATCTATAGAATCTCTTGCGGGAATTCTAACAGAAGATAGCTGAGCATGAAAAAAGGAAATTTCAGCTTCTAGATCAGGAATAGATAGTCTTTTCCAACTCATAATACCATGAGAAGTAGAGATGAAATCAGCCACCAGAGGACCAAACAAATGCTTGGTGGGGTTGATTAACCTTTGAAGCATAGGAATCTGCATGAGAGGATGGTCACCAAGCCACTTGTCTTCCCAAAAGAAGATAGACTTACCATTGCCTAGCTGCCATCTTAATACTTTTTTTAAAAGTGAACGAGCCACACAAATGGACTTCCAAAAGGAAGAGCCTGCGGAAGGAACTTCACCATAAAGGAATTCAGAGGCCTGAAGATATTTCCTTCTAATGAATTTTACCCACTCAGCATTATCATTGGAAATGAGGCGCCAGGCTTGCTTGGCAAGGAGAGCAAGATTGAAAATATGGATCCTTCTAAGCCCTAAACCTCCCTGTTCTTTAGGTTTGCAAACATTATCCCAAGCCACAAGATGAAATATGTGTCTATTTTTAGTTCCCGACCAAAGAAAATATTTTTGAATTTTTTCTATTTTTTGATAAACATTAACTAGAGCTTTGAACAAGGATAGGAAATAAACAGGGATGTTTTGGAGGTAAGCCATAGTGAGAGTGATTTTACCCGCTTGAGACAAAAGGTTTCCTCTCCAAGTAGAAAGCTTTTTTTGAAGTCTTTCAATGACATTATCCCATAGGCTTTCTTTAGCATTTCCAAGTGAAGAGAGGTAATCCCAAATAGGAAGAAGGCAAATGAGATATGGAACATCCAAGGATATTGGCAATGATAGTCTATCTTCTTATAGGAGTATGAAGAAAATATAATTTGCTTTTTTGAAAATTTACCCATTGACCAACAACTTCTTCATACAAAAGGAGGATGCGCTTGATGATTTTGGCTTCATTGATAGAGGCAGAGGTAGACAACAGGGTGTCATCAACAAATTGTTGGTGAGTGATAGGATTGCATTGGGAAGTGACCTGAAGTCCTAAAATCAGACCTGCATTTTTTTCTTCCAAAATTGATCTGCCTAGAGCTTCTACTACAATAATGAATAGAAGAGGAGATAAAGGGTCCCCTTGTCTTAAGCCTCTACTGCTTTGAAAATATCCTATAGGAGAACCATTGATGAGGATAGAAAACCATGTTGAAGAAATGCATCCTTTGATTAAAGAGATCCAATCAGGATGAAAGCCAAACTTGTTCAATATTGCAAGGAGGAAATCCCAATTGAGTCTATCATAGGCTTTGTTCATGTCTAATTTAAGAAGGAAAGTAGCTCTTTTGTTGAGGGATATAGAATGAATTGCTTCATGAACTGAAATAATGCCATCCAGGATAGATCTTCCTTTAACAGAGCTTCCTTGACACTGATTTATAATTAAAGGCATTACCTCTCTTAGTCCGGATAGCAATGGCTTTAGTTAAAATTTTATATATAACATTGCAAAGGCTAATCGGCCTGAATTCATTGAAATTACTTGCATTCAGATTTTTTGGTATGAGCACAATGAAGGTGGAATTGAAACCCCTAGGGATAACTTTAGAAGCTTGCATTTCTCTTATGGTGTCACAGATATCCTGACTCATCAGATCCCAAAAGGTTTGAAAGAATCTAGGAGGGAACCCATCAGGGCCAGGGGCTTTGTCAGGCTTCATTGAGAACAAGGCTTCTCTAATTTCCTCATTAGAAAGGACTGCATTGAGTTTGTTATTGATTTCATCAGAAATGAGATGAGGAATGAATTGAAGAAAGAAATCCTTGGTAGCTTGAGAATTTGGTCTATTTTCTTCTTGGAGCAATTGCATGAAATGAGCTATCCCTTCGGATCTGGTTTCCTTAATATCATTTATTATCCTTCCATCCTGGCCTCTGATTTCCTTGATCCTATTGTTGCTTCGGTGTCTCATGGTAGAAACATGGAAGAACTTTGTGTTGGAATCTCCTTGTTTGAGCCAAATATCCCGAGACTTCTATCTCCAAAAGGTTTCCTCGCATTGCAGGATATTATGATATTGAGCTAATAAAGTCCTCTCTTCACTTCTCACTTCCATAGAGCATTCTCCTCCTTCTTGAATTTCTTTCTCAATTATGGCTAGCCTATTTTTGACTTCCTGTTTATTTTGGAAGAGATTTCCAAAAATATCTCTATTCCATATTCTTAGATTTTCTTTGATTATTCTTAGTTTCTGAGCCAAAATGAAAGAAGAGGATCCTTGAATATCCGTTTGCCACCACTGATTAATCCTTTCTCTAAAATCAGGATGCAACATCCACATGGCTTCAAACCTAAAAGGAGTTTTGTAGATTTTGGGATTATTTGTATCTAAAAGAATAGGACTATGGTCAGAGCCAATTTTGAGGAGAGATTGAAGATTTGCATCACCCCAAATGGCTACAGCTTCCTGAGAAAATAAAACCCTATCAAGTTTAACTTGAATGAGTTGAGATCCACACCTTCGGTTTGACCAAGTGAATTGATTGCCTTTCAAATTTACATCCATCAGGTTGTGATCAGAAATAAATTCCTAGAAATCCTCCATACTTTTGGAAAAAGAGCCAACTCCTCCTTTCTTGTCAGAAGGAAAAAGAGGAGTGTTGAAATCCCCAACAAGGATCCACGAAATATTAGGAAAATCTCTTCTAGCAGAAGATAAGGTATTCCATAATCGAGATCTCCCAGAAATAGAATTTGGAGCATAGATGTTTGTGAGAACCCAAGGTGAATTGTTATCTTTGTCAAAGAAGAGGATACTCATCATTTCATCACTGGAATGGATAAGGTTCCCTTCTAAAACATTTGGGTTCCATAAGCACAAGAGCCCTCCAGAAGCTCCTTTGGCATTACAGATAGTAAATTCACAATTTTTCCAGATGTGATTGCAGACCATTTTGTCGTGAGGCTCACTTACTTTGGTTTCTTGGAGCAAAAGGATAGTAGGACTTATTTCTTTCCTTAATTATTTAGCTAACCTCTATTTAGCTATACCATTAAGGCCTCTCACGTTCCATGAGAGGATCTTCATTTTGAAGATTTTGGAATTCGTTTGCCTCCCTTTCCTTGTGGTTGGGGAGGTTTGGTGCACTTTGAATCTTCCTTAGAAAGGTTGATGCCAGAGGAAAACAAAGTTTTATGGACCCCATTAGCAATGTCTTCATTCACACCTTGCTTCCATTGCTCAGTATTTGAAGGCCTACCACACTTCTTTTCAGCACCACAATCAATGGGGGATTTTTTCTGGCTTCTAGTGATTTTTGGGCTGAAGTTGTTGATAGAGATTTTTTGAATCACAGGACTAGATGGTTCAAAAAAGGAGGAAGGAATGGAAACTTCATCCACAAGGGGCTGATCCTGATTGAAAGCAACCAGAGATGAAGGAATATCATTCGGTGATTCAGAGAGTGGTTCCGATTGGGCTTCAAGATGATCCGAAGATGGATTTGACTCAGGATTAAGATTATTAACTTCATCAACTTCACCCACTTCATTAACAACATTTTCAGAGTCTAAATTGGCTAAAATGTGGAATTGATTCGGAAGTGCAAAAAGACTAATATATATATATATATATATATATATATATATATATATATATATATATATATATATATATATATATATATATATATATATTGACCTTCTTGTCTTATGTGATTTTATATGATTTGATTGTATTTGATTGGAATTGTTATGATGTTTAAATTTCTCATAATCATGCTTTTAATTTAAGTGTTTTGATCATGCTTAAAATGAAAATTGACTTGAGTTTTTGTAAATGTGTTTTTGAAAGATGTTTTTGAAAAAGATGTTGTGAACATATGTTTTTGTAAAATAATGAAATAAATAGATTAGCAATGTTCCTCGGAGGATGTTGTGTTGTTATATGACCGTTGGTGGAGATCGGTGCTCGCTAGGTCATGAAGCGAATCCTGTTGTGAGGAAGTTTTGTATTGCTAATAAGAGAAAATTTTTGTGGTGCTCAAGTATAATCTTGAGGCTTATGGTGATAAAATAAGATGTTTGATTTTTTTTATTTTGAGACAATTTGATTTTTAAGAAATATTTTGATAAGTTTATTGGTTGTGATTTAAGCATGAAAATTTGGGGAGGATGACTTGCGCTAGGCATGAACTTCCTAGTGTGAATTTTGAGAAGAATAATTTCTAGGAATTATACCATCATCGCGAAGTCAAAATGCAATGCATGATAATGTGAAACTATTTATTTTGAAGACATAAGTTGATATAAAACAAATCATTTGTATCACATATTTAAGAAGATTAATAAATATGGGATGGTTTAGACTTTAAAATTGAGAAAATGACTTGCACTAGGCATAGAATTCCTAGTGTGAAATTTGAGAAGAATAATTCCTAGGAATTATACCATCATCGTGAAGTCAAAGTGCAATATATAATGAATTATTTGTGCTATATAAAATGATTAAAACTTAAAAATTGAGAAAGATGACTTGCGCTAGGCATAGAATTCCTAGTGTGAAATTTGAGAAAATAGTTACTAGGAATTATACCATCATCGTGAAGTCAAAATGCAATGTATGATAAATAATTTTGTTTTACAAGTTCTTTTGGAATGATCTATGAAGAAATGGATGATGATAAAATGTTGTCTAACAAATTTCAAAGAAATATTTTAACTTATTTCTAAGACAAATTCAAATGTATCAAGAACCAGTGTGTGATAAGTGAATTCATTATCCATCTTGATTTGACATAATGATACAAAATCTCTCAAGGATCAAATGTGTGTGCTTGTGAAATTAATTTACCGATTTTGAGTAAGGTAGTGATACAAGCAAACTTGTATGAACCAATGTGTGTGCAAGTGAAAGGTTCATTAACCATGATTTTGTGCATGCCAGTGTACTGAACTACTATGTAAGTCAAGTTACCAAAAGCTAGCTAATCCACAAGCGGACATTGGTCTGTACAAAATAAGGTCGCTAATGTGACAGACATGTCACCACATGAAAGGGATTACCCAAGGTCAAGCGGGTTGGGCACAAACCACCTATTATGGGGCTTACCTCATGGTTTTCAAATAACTGAGGAATTCCAGGGATTCAAGCTCACTACCCCCTTCTTTTCTTCAAATTTTGGAATAGGGATTTCTTGCTCATTTTTGAACAAGGGGATTTTATTACTTTTTTTTTTCTTTTTTTCTTTTTCTTTCTTTTTTTTTTTTTTTTTTCTTTTTTTCTTTTTTTTCTTTTTCTTTTTTTTTTTTTTTTGGGATACTTGCCCATATTAGACGTGGGGCAAGGGATTTTATTCAGGTAGGGGGGAAGCTTGTCCTTTTGCCAATTCTTAGTATTCTAGACCATGCGCATAATAGGATAGCAAGGGAAACTTTTCACTTAAGGAACTAAGACTACTATGTAGTATCCTTTTTGAATTTTGCAACAAATCATTTTTAAGATGTGAGAATGTGTTCTTGGTTCAAGAAGTAGCAAGATCATTTCCCAAAACTCAAAATTTATTTAATGAAGTAATAGTGCTTTTCGATACAAGAGAGATTTATAATCAAAGTGACAAAATCAAAATTATTAAAGATGTAAATTAAGTGCATGGTTCAAGATAACTTTTGAATTTATCTGAAATACAATAAAATATAACTTGGATTTTTGGAAGATAACACACACTGATGCAAAATGAATAACTTAACAAATTTGAAATATTTTTGGAAATTTTCATATTTTTTGATTTTTTGTTATTTTGATAATATGAGGGTTGCAGATGATGAAGAAATTTATTTACAATTATGTACAGATATGGAATTTTTTGATTTTATGCATAATATCTCTTCAAATGCATGATATTCATGGGTTCCTTGAGATCTTTCCCATCCAAGGAAGCCAATCTATATGCACCTGATCCAAATTTAGCAGTGATGACATATGGCCCAAGCCAATTAGGTTGAAATTTTCCTTTTAGATCTTTTCTTGCATTAGTATTTTTTTATTTTCTTTTAAGACTAAATCTCCAACTTCAAAGGATCGACTATGAACTTTCTTTGCATATGATCTTTTAAGTTTGTCTTGGTAGGCACGAAGATGCTCTAAAGCATGGATGCACTTTTCATCTAGAAGTTCTAGCTGACTAAATCTGCCAGTGTGATATTCATCTCCTACTTCAGTATCTTGAAGCAAAAGAGCTAAAGAAGGAACTTCTAATTCAAATGGAAAAACTGCTTCGGCACCATAAACCAAGACAAAAGGTGAAGCGCCTGTAGGAGTACGAACACTAGTTCGATAAGCCCACAAGGTAGGATATAATTGTATATGCCAGTCACGACCAGATTTATTAACTAATATTTTTAGGATTTTTATTAAGGTTTTATTTGATGCTTCAGCTTGGCCATTACCTTGTGGATAATAAGGAGTGGACCATCTATGTTGGATTTTATATTTTTGACATAATTTCTTAACATCTTTGTTCTTGAAACATGTTCCATTATCAGAGATGAGATTAGATGGAATTCCAAATCTACAGATGATTTGATTGAAAATGAATTTAGAAACTTGAATTCCTATGCAAGAAGCTAAAGGCATAGCTTCAACCCACTTTGTAAAATATTTTGTTGTTGTTATTATGAATTTATGACCATCAGATGAAATAGGATTGATTTTACCAATAATATCTAAACCCCATTTAGAGAAGGGCCAAGGAGAGGATATGGCTTGAAGTTCCTGAGTAGGAGCATGGATAAGGTCAGCATGCTTTTGACACTTATCACAATGATGCACATAATCATTAGCATATTTTTCCATGGAAGGCCAAAAATATCCCATTCTAAGGAGCTTTTTAGCAATGGCACTTCCACTAAAGTGTCCTCCATAGGATCCATCATGGGCTTCACTTAAGGCTTTCTTAGACTCTTCTAGGTTGAGACATCTTAATAGGATACCTTCAAAAGATCTTCTATATAAGGTATTACCAACAATTACGAAGTGAACAGCTCACTTACGTAATAACCTACATTGGTTTCTATCTAATCCTTCTAGGAAGGTTCCATTTTGGAGAAAATTAAAGACATCTGTATACCAAGGTTCTGGGGTAATTTCATCAATCAAAAACACATCTAATGGTTCTAAACATGACTTAGAAGAAGTAGGTTCTTGGAGTTGGTGAATAATGATAGTAGCATACTCATCATCCAACTCCAAAGGCAACAAAGAAGTAGTCACAACCATAGCATCGACAACACGGTTGCTAGTTCTAGGAATAGCTTCTAAAGTTACTTTTTCAAACAATGATATAAGCTTAAGGACATATTCTTTATAAGGATGAAGTTTCTCATCTCATGTTTGATAAAATTCATTGATTTGATTTATCACAAGCTGAGAATCTCCAAAAACTAACAAAATTTTAATTTTTAAAGCTAAAGCAGCTCGTAACCCAAGGATTAGAGCCTCATACTCTGCAGTATTATTAGTACAAGCAAATTGTAATTTAAAAGATAAAGGTATAAGGTGCTTTTGGGGAGATTTCAATATGATACCAGCACCTGCACCACTCATACATCTAGCTCCATCAAAATACAAAGACCATGTCTCAGAATGATCTTCTTCTAGATTAAGGCACTCATCAGGAAATTCAATATTCATAGGATGAGTAGATTCTAAAGGTGCAACAACTAACTGATCAGCTATAACTTGGCCTTTAATAGATTTTTGGCCGATAAATGTGAGTTCAAATTCACTAAGAGCAAGAACCCACTTAGTTGTGCGTCCTGATAAGTAAGGTCTACTCATCAAGTACCTTAATGGATCAGACTTAGCAATAACATATGTTTTCTGACTAAGCATGTAATGACGCAACTTTTGCGTAGAAAACACAACTGCTAAACAAAGTTTTTCTAATGGAGTATATCGAGTTTCATAACTTATTAAAGTTCTACTTATATAGTATGTGGCTCGTTCTTTCTTTTCATCATCAATTTGAGCCAACATAGCTCCTAGTGCAAGTTTCAAAGTAGAAATATATAAAATAAATGGATGATCTAGTCTAGGAGGAACAAGCACTGGAGGAGTAAGAAGATACTGTTTAATACTCTCAAAATCTTCTTGAAATTATTTATCCCAATTGAAGGGAATATTCTTCTTAAGTAATTTAAGAAAAGGTCATATTTTATCCGCCAATTTATCAATGAAGTGATGGATAGATTGAAGTTTTCCTTGTAAACTTCTTAACTATGATATGTTCTTAGGAGGTGGCATATCAAGGATAGCTTTAATTTTGAGAGGATCTACTTCTATACCATGCATAGAAACAATAACCCCCAATAATTTTCTTGATTTAACTCCAAACACACATTTGTCTGGATTTAATCGTATCAGATATTCTCTTAGTCTATCAAACACTTTTCTTAAATCATTAATGTGATCATCTTCTTTTGTTGAATGAGCTATAATATCATCTACATAATCATGCAAAATATCATACATCATATCATGAAATATGTATGTCATAGCTCTTTGATATGTTGCTCCTACATTTTTTAGCCCAAAGGGCATTACTTTCCAACAAAATGTCCCCCAAGGGGTAATAAAGGTTGTTTTAGATTGGTCTTCAGGAGCTATTTTGATTTGGTTGTATCCTAAAAAACCATCCATGAGGGATAACATCCCACTCCCGACTGTGAAATCTATGATCTGATCCATATTAGGGAGGGGAAAATCATCTTTAGGGCATGCAACATTTATGTCTCTAAAATCAGTGCAAACCCTAATCTTAGTAGCTTCTTTCTTAGTCACTGGAACAACGTTTGATATCCACTCGACATAGTCAATAGCTTGTATAAAATTTACATTCAAAAGCTTTTCTAATTCACTTTTGACTAGTAGTGCTACTTTAGGATGCATTTTTCTAAGTTTTTGCTTTATAGGTTTAGCATCAGGGTGCACTACTAGATGGTGCATAACTACAGAAGAATCTAGGCCTAGCATATCTACGTATGTCCAAGCAAAAACATCAACATATTCTATGAGAAATTCAATATATAACTTTTGTTTTTCTTCACTTAATTTTGATCCAATTTTGACTAGGTGAGGGTTCTCTTCTATTCCAATATTAACTTTTAAAGTATCTCCAACAACAATATTTAAGTCTCTTTCAAATTTGGGTGGTGTGGGTGATACACCCATTTCTTGTAACTCTTCTAATGTGCATTTGGCTAGTTCTTCTTGAGGAGTAGTTGCTTCAACATGAGCTATACATGGCATAGATCCATCAAAGAAGAATTTATTCCTCAAAACTTCATCAAGAGATATATCATGAAAGATATCACCTTCTAAACATTCATCCGAAGAAGCAATCATTTCTGGATAAGCTACAGTTAACATATTGCAAGTATATATCTTTTTAAAGAGCTCTTTTTGTTCCATATATTCTTGATATGTTATAAGGTGATCATCATCTTCATATGGGAATGGTTCTATTTTTGTGGGAATATAGCCAAGACCACATCGGGCAGGCCAATATTCAACTTCTAAAGGTTCTTTCATACCATTTTCATGAGGTCCTAAACCTTTACCTCTATAACCCATATTACACATCATTGGTTTTGATTTTATATATCCATCAGAAAAATAACACTTAGCAAATCCATCCTGATCAATTGTAACTTTTACAACTAAAATTTTACCCCAATCATACCCCGCATACACAAAGGCACAACTCCCAATATGGCAAATGCTTCCCTTCTTTGGCAAGCCCAAGGTTCGGGGAGATGGAGGTAACTTAGATAACACCAAGGAATCTTGGGTAGCAAAATTAACTTCTTCTATATTTGCAAGTACTGAAGATAAGTCCGATAATACTTCATCCGAAAGAGCATATGAAGTAGATGGAATATCTTCCTTAACTAGTTCTTTAGATGCTGTGAATTTAAACATTGTAGACTCAGGAGGTGGATCTGATAATGTGGATTTAGGAAATGGATTGGATATGGGTTTAGAAGATGATGATGATAATGACTTAGAATTTATTGGTGATTTAGATCATGCTTTTGATGATATGGGTTTAGAAGGTGATGATGATTTATATTTAGAAGGTCTTGATGATGAGGGTGGACTAGGATGAGTAGAAGACATAGCAGGATAGAACGGAACCCCTATAGGCTCCACCATAGCACACATATCAAATGGCCTAGGATCACCATGGATGGTAACTAATTGATTTTTGAACTCAAATTTGACACATTGATGTAATGTGGAAGGTACTGCTCTCATTGCATTGATCCAAGGTCGACCTAGAAGAATGTTGTATGATGCAAAACAAGGTACAACAAACATAGTCGTATCCAAAATTCTTGGGCCAACTTGCAATGGGACTATCATTACTCCACATGTTTCTTGAGTTTCATCATTAAATGCTTTAATAATCATTTCAGTACTTTTCATATCTTCTTTTTTAAATCCAAATATTTGAAAGAAATCATATGTGCAGATATTTAAAGATGATCCATTATCAATTAGAACTCTTTTGACTCCTACATCTCCGATCAATGTTGTAATGTATAAAGGATTATCTCTATACAAGCTTTGAGGAGGAATATCTTTGTCACAAAAATCTATGAAATTTGTTTCATCCAAAGTCACAACATTCACCACAACATTAGGTTCAATATCTTCAGGTACCATCATCTTGCTTAAAGTTCTCATTAATTCTTCCCTATGTATGGAGGAAGTTCTTAAGAGGTCCAAAAGAGAAATTCTCACTATGATGGTAGCTAATTGTTCATTAATATCATATGGAGATCTTTGTTGTGAACTTAATACATTATTTCCCTTAGTGGGAGTTCTTAATACAAAAGGAGCTGATTTTTCATTTTGACTTTGTGGTTGAGAATTTTGAACTTGTGCTTGTTGTCTTGTGACAACCCCAATGGTACCCACAATGTTGCTATGTCGAGGATTACCAAAGGAGGGTCTAGCATTTTTTGCTTGTTCATTTGAAAGCCATTGTTGAGATGATAGTCTAGTAGTTATTCTTCTTGGAAATGGTTCTTCTGGAACTGATAAATCTGTAATAGGAGTGACTTGATCTGATTCATACTCAAGAACTATTTGAAGAAATCTCTAGTTCACTCCCTGTTTCACTTTCTATGTCACTTTCTGTATCACTTTTAGTATCTTCCAAAGATGATTGAAAATATTGTATTGGTCTAGTTGTGACCACAGATAAAGATGTTTGCAAATCTTGTTGTGGTAAAAAGCTACTAATGGTTCCCACATACCGAGTTGGATGAGGAACATTATGATGATCTACTTGGTTTACTGCTTCTTTACCATGCTTAGGTAAGGGATGTTGAAAGATATCTAGGTTTTGATTTGCATTTTGATTTGTTGGTTTTTGGGTATTATTTTGAGTATTATTGTTTGCAGGAAATTGTTGAACTTCCATTTTTCCTTTGTCAATCAAGTCTTGTATCACATGCTTTAACCTTTTACAAGAATTTGTAGAATGTCCATCTACTTGATGGAAATTACAATGTAAGTCAGCCCTATATCCAGTTACAGTAGTGTCTGGTTGTCTTATTTCAGGCAACCGTACCA
This sequence comes from Wollemia nobilis, assembly GCA_028583015.1. NCBI lineage: Eukaryota > Viridiplantae > Streptophyta > Pinopsida > Araucariales > Araucariaceae > Wollemia > Wollemia nobilis. The sequence goes on from JAQPPZ010016475.1 coordinate 2,259,864, forward strand.
AGCCTTGTTCCAATAATTGAGGTAAAATCATTGTTAAGGGTTGATTTAATCTTGTGAATTCTCTTGGTGGCTTATCAGGAACTTTCAATAAAAACTTCTTAAATGTTTCTGCAACATTGACAATTGAAGTATTCCTGCTATCAGTAACTCCGTCACCCACTACTTGTTTATTTTTGTATTGATTTTTAGAAGCTTTATCTTCATATTTCTTCTTAAATTGACCTCTTCTAATAAGGGCTTCTTCTACCCTTCTTGCTAAATCAATGGCTTGATCAAAGGTGGTTACTGTAGCAGTAGAGAGTTCATAAGATAGTTGTTCTTGCAAATTACCAATAAATATATCCAACATTTCATGATGAGGTAATGCAAAATGTAATTTGCCTAAGAGTTGTCTCCACTTAGTCAAGAATTCAGTAAAACTCTCATCTTTTCCTTGCTTCAAATTATACAAATCTTTAATAGTCACATGTCTCTCTATGTAAGCACTGAATTGGTGGACGAACATCTCTATTGTTTCTTCAAAATTCCTTAAAGAGTTTGTAGGTAACTGATAATACCACTCTAAAGCCATGCCTCCGAGACTTTTAGGGAACATCTTTAACAACAACAAGTCATCATGAGAAATATCATGACATGTTGTCCTAAACATGTGAAGATGCTCAATAGGATCTTCGGTTCCCTTATATATCGGTAGGACAGGCATAGGAAAATGCTTAGGATATGGTTGAGCAACCACAATAGGATCCAAGGGTTGGCTACACATCTCTCTATAACTATAAGAGGGATGGTAGGGATCCATTTGATCTAGTCTTGAAGCTAACTATTTAACCATGGCTTCAAGTCCTTGTTGTTGTCCACCAAATTGGTTTTGTTGCATCATAGTGTTGTGTCTTTGATAATAAGTTGGTGTTGTTGTATAATGATTCCCAACTGAAACACTATTATGTAAAGTGTTACTAGGAGGATTATTATGAAGTTGATAGGGAATTTTGTTTTGTTGAACCTTTTGTTGATTCTGACTAATTTTGTGCATCTTCTTAATTCTTTGTGCTACCTTTTGTGAAGCAGAAGATGGTTGTTTTTGTTTGGAGTTTGAAGCTATTACTGGTGGTGGTTGTGCTATATTTTGATTCAAATTTTGATTTATATTTTGAGATGTGCCAACTTGATTTTTATTTTTGTTCATGTATGTTAATGGATTTCCATTCAATCGGAGAGCAACCTCTATGGAAGCCTCCATTGAATAATCTCCCATAGGGAGTTGAGCTTCTGTTTGTATGACATGGTTAATGACATCTATATTATCTTTTAGAAACTCAGTGAAATGTTGTGTGGAGGTAAATTTAAGATTACCTTCTTCATCTACTTGAGGCCTATGATAGAAGACTTCTTCTTCTTTATCATGGTTTTCCTCATCTGATTTTGATGATACATAATCTTCAATTTGAACTTCATCTTCAGGATTTTCTTGATCTTGTTCTCCTATATGTTCATGTTCTACTTGTTTTCCACTTCTTAATTTAGGCATTTTACTTAAAATATTTTATCTTGCAGATATATATAATTATATATATGTGCTTAATGCTTGGGGTATATATGTTATATATATACCTAACTAATATATTATATTATGTTTTTGGGTTTTTGTAGTTTTTGGATTGCAAACAAAAAGCAAATAGAACAAAAAACTATAGTATTATAGATATTATACTTTAATTTTCTTGGAAAAGTCTATAGATATCATTAACAGGTTCCAATTCCTCAGGGGTCATATAGTGTTCTTCTTCAAACTGAAAGTTGGCTTTTAAGAATTTTATGAAATGAGCTATAGTGATGCAATCAACTTCACAGTTTGACATATAAAAGTACAATTCATGGCAATATTCTCGATAAAGCATAGCCCTAGGAACTCTATTAAATCTTCTCTTATCATCTAAGACAACTTCTTGATTTTCCACACGTGATAAAAACTTATGTACCATTATTGCATTCTCAAGATAATCTTCAAAGGAGTAAAGACTTGGGGAAATGACAACTCTCTTATCCGCTAGCCACCTATCACATGCTCTTTGAAGGTCAAAGTAGAAAGGTGCACTATCAGGATCCAAGATTCTAGACAAGTCAAACCTTATGATTTTCTTAAGTTCAGGTTCTTTAATCCTTATAATTTCTAATCTTCTCCAAATCTCAGGGTATGGCACACTACCTAATGAAGAAAATTCTTGGGTTGATAATATTGTACTAACATTAATTTGGATAGCTCTCCTTATGTTGTAATCTACCATCTATGAAATTCACTAAAATGTGCAAATATAACTAATGATTTTGTTAAATTTTTGTTTTGTTCTATATTTTGTATTTTTTATGTTTTATAAATCAGAAAGATGCCTAATGTTTTCACGTCGGGTTCACCAAAGAATGTAGGTCTAAAATTCACACACTCCTTTCCTTCAAGCTAATGGATCCATACCTCGAAGGGGAATGTGGGAATGATAGGTCTACACCTCGAAAGAGAGGTACTTGATCATACCTTCTTATGGTGATTTTTTGATGAATTGGTTTAGGGTTCACCAGGAAATATTTTGTGGTAGTTTCCACGCCTAGGTTTTGGGATTTGTTTTGATGTGTTCCTTTTATCAAATCACACATATACCTAGTTTTGGCCAATATGCAACTATGCTAATCTATATGTAATTTTATTTCATATGTAGACAACAAACAATAGAAAATAGAATTCAAATGGATAATGCAATGCTTAAAAAGTGATTTAAAACTCTTACCTATATTCAAAAGTTTGATGGAGATTCTAATTTTTGATTGCAATCCAGATCGTATACAACAGGGAAAAATCATACGAATAGAGCAAGATCATACGAATACGATTCAAAATCGTACCATCCAATCAGAGATCGAACAATACGATCTTGATAGAAACCTACAAATTCATGGGTAGAGTTGGAAAAAAAGAAACAAGAGATTCTATTATTCTTTTTAAGCAAAATGAAATTAAATGTCGACTATTAAATGTTATAATTGAAAGTAGATAATAGAGAGTTACTTTAAACTACATGTAATATGCAATTATATGCAAAATCAGGTGAACTCCAGAATGTAAATGATTGAATTCTATAATCTATATGATGCAAATGATAAATAAAATGGTAGATCTAAAAAGAAACAAAGCTAGAATATGTAAACCAGCACTCGAGGTTGCCCCCAAGTGATTTCAGAGCAAGATCATACAATCTAAGCAAGATCGTATGCCTCCAGTGCAAGATCGTACCATCCAAATTTTGATCGTATCCTCTGATCCTACACAAAAAAGAAAACTACCTAGGCCTAATGCAAAAATTACAGTGATTTGAATGTAAAAACTAAGTCAATATGCTAATAGCACCAAGGGAAAATATGAGGGGGAAGGGTTTCTGATTAAATAAGCTGGGCAAATCAACCAAAATAGGCTGAAAACTAACTTAGTTGCAACTCCTTCCAAGCTGGGATGGATTGGGCGAATCCGATCCTGTAACCATCGTACGGTTGCGTAGGTAGAGGACAAAAAATGTTAGAAGCTAATTTTGTCGCCTTGCTAAGTTGAGAATTTCTATTTTGAGAAAGATCGTACGCATACGATCAGGGATCGTATCATACGATCTAAGATCATATCGTATGATCCAAGATCGTATCATACGATCTCGTCCAGATTACTCGATCTCGCCAGGAGGGCACAAAAATCGAGGCAACCAGCTAGAGGCTCATTTTTACAAGTTGTTTGTCCTTAGTGCAAATTATAATGAGTCATTTTTAGGGTGCTACATAGGTCAATCGACTTAAGAATATCCATAAGAGCTTCTCTATGAGGTGGCGATTGTTGAATAAGCTCATATATGGAAAGTCTAGCCGATGTTGTTTGTAAGCTTTGAGCAAGCTTACTTTTGATTGTAACCACTGGATAAGGTGGAAGGCTTTGCACTAGAGGTGGTGGTGGCTATGACATTGAAGTAATATCACTTGAAGTTGTAGGTGGTGCAACTTGACTTGGATAGCATCTGTTCCTTGTCACAATGCTAACCATCCCGATGTACCCTTGTTTAGGGGGTGATATATGGACCTCATTTACTTGTTTGGCAGGAACTACCTGTACCTCATGAGTGGGTAGTGGGTCTTTAAAAACATCCATTTGTTGATTGTTAGTCACAAGAGGATTGTCCACTTGAAGGTCATTCCTCTTGATCATATCTTGTACTAGGTTTTTTAAACCATAGCACGTGGGCAATTCATGCCCAATATGCCTATGATATCTGCAATATAGGTCTTCTCGACATCCCATAGGCTTTTTTTTGCCTATACTCGGGTCTATAGGTTGGATCTCGGGTAGAGTAATCACCTTGGCCACACATAGATGATCGAATAGGGATTCCATTGACTTAGTGAAGGGCATAAATTTTCGCCTAGGGTGATGTTGCTAAATTTGCCCTTGGTTCACTTGAGTGTTGTTGTTATAACTTGCAAGAGGAGGTTGGGCCTGATAATTTTCCTTCTAAGGCAGTATTGGTTGTGCAAGCCCTAGGAAATTTATGGCAACTTGATTCACTACTATTGTCTTTGATTGTGCTAGATTGCCCTTTGGGTTCTTAGTCCACTCCTTCTTGCGGGGCTTTACAATTTCCCCCTCTTGAATTTTAATTTCTTCTATGGTTCTAGCCTATGCTAGAGCATATTCAAGAGTTTGATACTATTGGAGTTGTAGCAATAGTGATATTGGCTTTAAACAACTCTTTGAAAACATCCTAGTCAGCTCAGACACTAGAACTAGGTAAGGTAGCTTAGCAAGAAGCATTCACCACCTATTACCATAGTCTGTTATTGACTCATATTCATATTGCTTTAACCCCATGAGGTCTATTAAGGTCACCTTTCTCTTAGTATTGAAGGTGAAACATTCCAAGAATGCATCTGCAAATTGTTCAAAAGTATGGATGCTATGCCTTGGAAGTTGATTATACCACTCTACTACTAGGCCAGAGAGGGTGATTAAAAATATTCTCAAGAGTAATGCATCATCATCTTGAATACTGAAACACTAGTTCATGAACCTAGTGATGTGCTCTTGTGCATATTCCTCTCCTTTAAATCTATCTAATTTGGGCATTTTGAAATGCTCTAGATATGGAGGGGAAGGAATAGATGGATGTAGTGGTTGATTATGCAAGCTGGCACAAAGTGGGTTTTTATTACCCAGACCCAGTTGTCTTGCTCTCTATGGTTTCCATGCGCTCGAGCAATGCTCTATATGCATCCGAGGATTTAATCTCCTCTTATTTATTTTGGCCCCATAGTGGGGGTGAGGAATGTTAAGCATGTGGCACGGTGGTTGATTATCATCAACCATACCTCCATAAGGTGCTTCTATGTATTCATATTCTGGTTCCAAATCATCATAGGCCCCGTAAGGTATTTCTTTAATGGGCCTACAAGGAGGAACTAACACCTGCTGAAGGTGATCTATGTTTGGCCTAGGGGGTAAGTCCCAATTAGGCCTAGGAGGTCAAGGAGGCACCATTTTATTAGGCCTAGGAGGCCTATTTTGGTTAAAAGTGGGTTGCCTTTGATGAACCCCTTGTCTGTGTGTACTTGGGGTAGGAACCCCATTGCACAAGGTCTCTTGAATCTGTTGTTCAATCCTTTGTTTGTCTAGATGATGTTGATGATCTAAGAGATCCAAGTGTTCTTTATCTAGCTAAAGCTAATTAAATTGGGCTTGGAAATCAACATACCTCTTGACAACTTGATTTATCTACTCAGTTGTATGGGGCCTATAAGCCCTAGCATCATTTCCTTGATACCTATCCTATTTAGGATGATCTAAAAGATCTACTATGAGCTTCCATCGATTGAGAGAGGTCATATTTACTTGAGTCTCACTCCTAAATAAATGCTCTTTGCACTCATGTGGCATAGAAGTACATCGTGCTTGAGTTGAATGATGCAACCGAGGATAATCAAGATTTTCCTTGGGTCTTCCTTCATAAATGAGGAAGGAAAGAGCTGAATTTGCCCATCTAGGGTGATGAGAATCATACTCATCTTGATATCTATACTATGGAGACCTATCAAGGTGATATGAGGGTGTATTATGATCATTTAGCCCCACCCATGGTGCATAGTCTTGATCCTACACATAGGTGTGTGAGGTAGACCGAGCAGGCACGTGGATGCATGGTATTGCTCTATGTGTAGGTGCCTCAATGCACTATTGTTATTCTTGAAATAAGGCATGTGAAGTTTCTATACTTGGAAAATAATTTCCCTGACTAGGACCACAACCTGTAGGGGTGTCCCGCATGGGGGTCCCTTGGAGGCTAGGTTACCTATTTGAAAATCTAGGACTTGGGCGAGTAGGAGGCCACCAAGGAGGTATAACCAAGTCCTTGGGGTCAAATCAGATATGATCTACATCTCCTTGCCTACTCCTCGTAGTGTCAACCCATAAGTGGGCTTGGCTATGGGTGCAAACCATAACTACTTCTTTCTAAAACCCTACGTGATTATCTCCTTTACAAATTTTAATGATTCAACACACAAAAATAGAAACACACAATCATACAAGTGTTTATCTCTTTTAAAAATTTATGTGTTCCTAAACTATTTAGTGTGTTTAGATTTGTTGTTTTGCAAAGGAATATCTTTTCATGTGTTTGAATGTTGTTGATGTAATTCTCAAAATTTTTAAAGGATTTCACCTGTATACTTGTAGCTCGACAATCGATAATGAAATTCTGATCACGTAAACCAACCAAAGTATGGATATGAAGCCCATACCCAATCAGGGAGCACAGGTCCTACCAGTCCTCACCCATATTCACCTATGGTTAATGATATACCTCTCTAAAAGAGGAATGCGTGCTATTTTCCATGGCTAAGATGGTTCTTGGAGTCGACTTTGGATCAAAAATAGGGTTCGTAGGATTTGAGCCAATGGGTGGAGATGAAACCCACCATCATTGGTCTCTATTAGTGGTTGGGGATGAAATTCCAACTCACTAACATTAACATGTGACGTGGTGTGTGTGGTTCTTTTTATCCTTAAAGAAAGCAAAACAAAAGAGCATTCAATGCTAGTTCACTAAATGCATAATGAATTTTTTACTTTATAAAACTATGCATGAATAAATAACCTACAAAAGTACTTATCCTATATGAAGACCTAACCATTAGGTAGGTCACACATAGGAAAACCATTCAAATGCATGATGAAGACTATTATTTTTCCTATTTTTCTTCAATTTGCTACTTAGATTTTTAGGAAAAGCAAAAATTAACCTTTCAATCAACAAAGAGAAGACATAAACAACTAAATTTACCCTTTTATGAACAACCTTAATGCAAATTGAAGGTTTAGGCACTTACCTTGACTGTCTATGAAGTTGTTGTTTCTAGAAATTTGGGTTGAAAACCCCTATTTTGTGGCCATCCCAGGATGGGATGGCTGCAAATATGGGTGTCATCCCTAGGTGGGATGGTTGTTGTGGTCATCCCTAGGTGTTCCAATTAGGAATCCAAGGGCCATTTCAGTCCAGAACGGCCAGAACCTACAACATACAAAGTGCAAAATCAAGGTTAAAATGGGAAAATTGAAAAGGGATAAGGGTCCCACCATGATCACCATTGTAGAGCAAAAAAATGGCACACCTAGCAATGGAAATTGAAATGCATCTAATGTTCTAATCAAGCATTCAAAAGCGACAAATAAAGTAAACCATAAATGAAAAATATTTGAAATAAATGGGGGGTTCTATTATTATTGATTAATTTTCCAAATAGAAGGTTACAATATGTCCCCTTGAGGGCTCTCAATTTGATACAATTCAAATTACAATGTTGAAGGATCCAATCCTTTCATAAACTTATGGTGCACTTTTAGTGTTCTTCTCGCACTCACGATTGAAGCACGAGTTTTTGTTACCATTGAATGAGCTATCCTTATTCAACTCTTTAGATCCTTCCTCATGTATTGGAATACCTGTACCTACACACAAGAAATTGAAATAGATTAATAGCATGTGTGGATTAATGTAATATCAATGAAATGCATGCAACATAGGATACAAAAAGTGCAATCGACATATCTAAACTACTCCAAATGCTTCCAAAACTTAACATGATGCATATTAACTACTTTTGTAATGATATATGTAGAAATTGAAGTGATATTATGAGCAAAATATGTGGTCGTCCCTGGGTGGGCCAATTCAGACTATAATCACAAAAACCCTAATTGACAATTCAAAACTACTCCAAACTTCACCAAATTCAAGTATGATTCTAAAATTGATCTATGCTAAAATTGATTCAAAATTGTGGCCAAATTCATGGTCATCCATGGGTGTTCAAATTGGGACTATCACAAATTGGGGGCCATCCTAGGGTGGGATGACCACCAAATCTGGTGGTTTTTGCCACCAATTCTTCTGGGATCTGGTCTAAAATCCTCCTAGGGATGTTGTCATCAAATTTGGTAAATTCACTCATAGGAATGAATAGGTTTTGGAGAGGATGTGTGTATTTTGGAATGCCTTGAAAACACCTTCGATTGATGAGGTTTCCAAGGGCAAATACAAGGGAAAAAGGTGAGAGGAAATATTGGCAGCACTTCATGGTAAATTCTTGCAAAGAGCTCTCTCTAAAATTGAGTAGAAACATGGGATGCCCATGAACTATGGTCATCCTAGGGTGGGATGGCCATGGCTACATGGCCTAAAACCTCCCAAAAATGGGGTAAACATTCCAAAAAGTGGTTAGGACCCCTAATTACCCCCTGAGGGTTTCCCAATGGTGCTATATGGTGTTGATAAGAGTGGCATCATGTCAATCTTATCTGATTTACATGGTTTTAGTGTCTACACTAATTTTATAAGGTAAGGCTCCAATACAAGTTTTGACACTACATGGGTCATCTAATCTTATAAATAAATGACAATCACTAATTAATGAGATTGAAAATATTTCTAAATCCATATGCACCCTTTATTTTCTAAATATACAGTAGGCACTCATTTCCAAAAGAAAGTGACTTGTAGAGGAAATAAAGTAAATCACACCATCAATTTTGCAATCCATGAAGGGTGCTAAATTTAAAAGTAAAAGCTATGATAAAGTTAAAAGTTGTGTAGTCCATTTGATCTTGTTGATCTATGGTAGGAACTAATTTGGAAAGCTAAAAGGAACAAAATATTCCAAATTTCATGTAGGCCATTGACTTATTGATCTATAACGGACATTGATTTCTAAAAGAAAGTGATTTTACAAAGGCAGTAAAGTAGCACACACTATTGATTTTATAGATCTCTAACAAATACTAGTTATACAAGTAAAAGGCTTATTAAAATATTTAATGTCATGTAGACCATATGATCTTATTGATCAATAGTAGGCACTAATTTAAAAATTTAAAATCCGTAAAAATTCCTCAAAGCTACATGGTCCATTGATTTAATATATTTATGGTGGGTATTGATTCCCAAGGAGATTGGTAAATGAAAACAATAAATAAATATGAGTCATCAATATTTTTATTAGAAATAGGTATTATTTCCCTAGAAAAATAGTCTAAAAGAAGTTTTCAAAGCTCCATAAACCATTGATTTCTCATCCAATAGCTCGAGCTATTTTATAAAGTTGCTAAGAAAGTTTTCAGAGAAGAAAATAATCATTGGTTAGCATAAAACACATGGTATATACATCAATGATCTACAGGTAGATAAGTAGACATCCCATCAAGTGTATATCAAGGAAGGTTCACCATAGATATGGAAAGGTGGAAGATCCAAAAACCCATAGGATTTTGAAGGGAAGTTTAAAATATTTGAGTCACAAAGTCATGCAAGTCATCTAATATTGATGATCAATGACACACATCAACTCTAAAATATTCTCATAAATAGAAAGAGTAGCCTTTCCATTGGTTGGAGCATGACAAAATAAATGGTCATATATTAATATTTCCACATATACCAAGTTGAAAATAAGTATACACATGGCAGTCATGCAATCTTCCCACATTACATTCAAAAGAAATTGGTGATTAATATCAAACAAAGGCCAATCTAATGTCTTGCATGAATTTAGAGATGACATAGGTGGTACAACATCGAGGAGAAGTTCCAACTATCTAATCTATATTATCTATAGCTAGAGAAAAATGCATAAACAAAGAGAATATTGAAAGAAGATTTGCTAGCCATCCAATTAAAAGAGAAAAATCCCAATCTTATGAGCTATAATTTTAAAAGAAAGTGGTAACATCCTCTTGAATTTTTTCACCAACCTTCCACCTTCTATATAAAGGAACCTCCATGATAAGTAAGTGCCTTTATTATAGGTAACATCTATACATGATATTCAAGGAGGGGTTAGTTGGGCCCTTAAAGACAAGAGTTATAGAAAAGCCTCAAGTCCACCTACCTAAACCACTTAGACATGGTATTCTAGAAAATATTTTCATATATTACAATAGGTAGTTGCAAAGGCTCAAATCCAAATACTTCATACCTACCAAAACTGATGGCTCTAGATCCAAAGACCTTGAATAAGGAAAGTGACTGATATTTTAAATATGGTAGCTCTAATTCAATATTCCTTGAACCTTTGATATTAATGATTCTAGATCTATAGAACTTGGGCCTATCAACATTGAATGCAAATCAATCTCTTAGTCAATTTTGGGGAAATTTTTTGGATCACTTGTATACTTTTGGAGGGAAGAAGCCCTAGTTTTTTGCATACAAATAGTAGTTTTAATCCCATTCTAAGGTATTGGAAATTGCCTACTTGTACCTAATATCTAGCCTTGTGCATATATTTTCTTTCACTTTTCTTCTATGTATTGGTTTGGACTCAAACCTTGAGTTAATTTGTAATATCATTTGAGCCTCTTTTGATCTAGCATATCTATAAGGAAAAGATAATGATATATATATGGAGTGACTAATTTCGCTTTGCCCTATTTATTATATCCATATCTTATTTGTGAATGATTTATGTTAGATTAAAACCATGTTCATTTCTCTAGTTATTAATTGATGATGTATGTGTTTATTCTATTCTATAAATACATAGAGTATTTATTTGATAATAGCACATCACCTCCATTAGATTATGGTTTCATTTTCTATATTTCTCTCCCTATTATTTTGATAAACATAAGTATTCAATAAATAGTGTATCAAATATCAAATAAAATAAGGAGTTGGTCTTAGTAAAATCCTAGAGGTTTCCCTATCAGGCACATCCCACACTCATAGAGCTTTCTAATTGTTGTATGTGATGTATGAATGTCAATCACATATAGCTACTACAATAGATGACTACAACAATCTAAGTGACTAACATTTTGTCTAGCATTCCAAATGGATGAACTTGACATTTTTTCCCACTAATATTATTAGTTATGATTAATATTTTGATGAAAATTGTAATATCTTTGCCTATTGAAGCATAAATACATTCACCTAGCAACTCCATTGACAATGGATATTTACATTTATGAGCACAAGACATGTTACTAGGTTTTTTGCAAGAACATATATATAAGCATTGATGCCACCCTTGAACCTAAATCCCAAAAGAATAAAATCCCAACATTGGAATATGTCTTTACAAAAAAAAATTCTATGGAGGTACCTAGCCTAGAATGATAAACATCCACTACAACCACCTAATCCTCTTGCAACATGGGACTTGATCCTAGCCTTAGTGATCAATTGTTATCCTACTTCACTTTTTAATATGCAACCACACCTATGGAACATCTATATCACATGGTAAGCCTCTATGTGATGCATAATATTGAAGAACATAATGTGGCCCTCATATTGTTGGTAGCATATTTTAGAGGAAAGGTGAAATAATGGTACATATGCTTTCTCCTAAATTCAATCAAAAGTTGGGACCAACTTGTAGACCTATTGGTTGATAGATTCAGATAAAATATGGATGGTGTATCTCTCTTGGAGCAACTAAAAACCATCAAGAGAGAATCCATGGAAACCATAAATGATTTTAACACATGATTTCACAAAACTTAATATAGAATTCCAAATGAGATTTACCCTCTGCTAGGTATGGCATTATTTGAAATCTATTAATTTAAAAATAGTTATGATGATCAATTCTAGAAGAGGTAATTCTTTACTAGAATCCTGTGTAATAGCCATTCAAGTTTAAAATAATTTAATTTAGATAGGAAGGTTATCCCCTAGACCCCCTATGACTCTATTTCTAAGCATTCAACCTCCTTATCAACCACCTCTAGTAGTTCAGCCTACTACTTTCTAACCTAATCCAAATGCATGGTGTAGCACCCTAAAATTGGCACAGTAAAACTTAGCAATAATCAAAATTACATTAGTAATAATTTAAATTCAAATTCAACCCTCAAAACCGCTCCCAAACTACCATTTAACCTGTTTCCTCATTTCTTGTGCCATTTTTAGGATTTGTTGTGACCGTTGGACGATATCGTCACCGATTAGACGATATCACCTTAGATCGGATGATTTCATCTAGAGCAGAACGTCCAGACGATCTCGTCCCAAACTGATTTGTGCATAGTTAGCTTCTATTTCAACGATGTCTCTAATCCGGGCAGAAGCATGTCTGCATCGTTAGAGACCTCCCCCATTGGATATCTTCCAAATTAGGATGATCTCCAACCTCCTAACCTCCCTCCTAAACCTATTTAGCCTTAGGACCCCCCTTTGGCATTCCCCCTTGAAGAACACAAGCTTATACTGAGAGGGGGGGTGAACAGTATAAGACCGCTTTCTACTTTTTCCTTCGATTCAACTTGCAGTTCAATATTATGCAGTGTAAAGAAAAACAGTATCAATAGCAGTAAGCAAAGCAATGCACAAAAACACCATTCACAAAAGAGACACAGCAATTTACGTGGTTCACCCAACGCGGGCTACTCCACGGATAAAATTTTTCACTAAATTTTATCACCTCAAATTCTAGGAAATCTTTCCCGATTACAAAGTTTATGGGCACCAACCCAAAGGAGATACCTTCCCCTAGCTCTGCTCTAACTGGTGATCCTCTAGAAGACCTCTGCCTCTGCTACCCTTAGCAAGTGGAACTCTATCCACAGAAGACACCTGTCTTCCCTGCTCTGGCTGGAGACCTCTGTCCTCAACTCTTTCACCTCCAAAGCTGGTCCTCTTATCTACACCAAACACAGTCCTTCGGTCTGGCACTAATGTCCTCAAAATTTGCACCTCTGTGCAATTACAACACTCGATCAAACATCCACTTATGCACCTCTGCGCAAACACAACAGCACTGTCTTCGCACACTCTGCTCCTCGACGATCGAACTTCTCCCCGCACTCTGCTTCTACGAAAGTCGCACTTCGAACGCACACTTCGATCGATGCCAAATCTCTCCAAATAGCCCTCCTTTTATAGCAATACTTTTAAGATCAAAACTTTGATCTTAGTCGGTTGTTATGCAAATGCAAACCCTAACTCCGTCGGTTGCACGCCCTAATCTTCGTCGGCTCAAAGTTAACTCTGTCGGCTTCAACCGCCTCTGCAACTCTCCTGTAGCTTCTACCACGAAACTACAACATGTCGCGATATCGTGACACTTTTGTCTTTGCTGACGTCATCTTCACTCCTGTCACGAAATCGTGACACTTTAGTCTTCATGGCCTTCTTCTTCGCTTTTGTCATGAAATCGTGACACTCCTACCTTTGCTGATGTCATCTTCACTTATGTCACGAAATCATGACCCTTCTGTCTTCATGGCCTTCTTCTAGGCTTGCACTAGCGAAAACGGAACATGTCGCGAAATCGCGACACTTTCGTTGCCTTAAGCTTTTCTCTGCCTTACGGAACATGTCATGAAATCGTGATGCCTTTCGCTTCCGTACACTCTTCTCTGTAGACACTAGCAAAACTGGAACATGTCACGAAATCGCGACGCTTTCGCCTTCGAGCTCTTCCTTCTTCAATTCGTCATGAAATCGCGACGCTTCTTCTGTTGAAGACTTGCTTACTATTTCTGTCATGAAATCATGACACTTTCTCCAACTCAATGCTGCCATCTCAACCTGTCGCGAAATTGCGACACTTTCTGCATTCGCAAGCTTTCTCTTCAACCTGTCGCGAAATCGCGACACTTTCTGCATCCGTACAACTTCTTTGTAGCCTGTCGCGAAATCGTGACGCTTCTCATTTCAGACTCTTCCCTTTGTTGCATGTCGCGAAATCATGACAGTTCTCACTTTGAGCTTTTTAGCATGTCGCGAAATCGCGACAGTCCTCACTTAGTCTTTTGCAGCATGTCGCGAAATCGCGATGCTTCTTAAATCACCTTCTGTAGCATGTCGCGAAATCGCGACACTTTTCCTCCTTAGCGCTTTTCTTTTCTTCGGGTCGCGAAAACCCGACATGTCACGAAATCGTGACACTTTCCACCTTGCTTTCTTTCTCTGCCAACATGTCGCGAAATCGTGACAGTTTTGCCAGCTTCTTCTCTCTCTTCCAACATGTCGCGAAATCGCGACAGTTTTGCCAGCTTCTTCTTTCTCTTTCAACATGTCGCGAAATCGCGACACTTTTTCAAAAACTTTCTCTCTCCCAGACACAAAATTCTCTCTCCTGCCTAAGTCGCGAAAATGCGACATGTCGCGATATCGCGACACTTTTTCAAAAAGCTTTCTCTCTCCTGCCTAAGTCGCGAAACTGCGACATGTCGCGATATCGCGACATTTTTCCAACTTACTGATTTCGAACCTATCAAGTCGAACCTTCATCAAAAACACATTATTTTACATCAAATCAAATTCTTTCAAAAGCTCTTTGACATCAATGACAACTTATTCACTTGAGCAAATGCAAAGTACTCAAAGTACCCAAAATTGCCAACAATCTCCCCCTTTGTCATTGATGGCAACCCTTTACTAAAAACACATCTTAAGAGCCAAAACTGAAACCAACTGAGATAACAGCTGAGAAACTGCGCCCATAACTGAGACTCTGCCTTTGAAGTTTTTGCTCCCCCTGACTTGAAGCTTTCCTCTTCACATTGAAGCTCTCCCCCTTACTCATATCTCTCCCCCTTACTCAATTCTCTCCCCCTTTGTCATCAATGGCAAAGGGTCACCTTTGGGGCTCGGGACTAAGAATGAGCCTCTTAGCTTAGTCCCTCCCCCACCTCCTAATGAGGTGATTTAAAATAGGGGTGGGAGTAAAACTCCCATTAGGCACTGATCATCATCAGTGTCTACAATTTCCTTGCTCGGCATTTTCTTGATCTTTTTGCCCGCATTCCTATTTTTGTCACTGTTCTTGTTCTTGTTCTCATCCTTGTCCTTTTTCATGCCTTGATCCTTGGACCTGATCATGCCACTATTCCTGTTCCTTGGAAGATCAGCTCTACACTGTCTAGTTGTGTGACCGTCATTGTTGCATTTATAACAAGTAATACTGTTATTTCTGTTCGGCATACCTGTTCTTTGAAACCACCTGTTATGACTAACCGTGTTCCTGTAATTAGTCATGCAGAAAATTGCCTTATGCCCGAACTGTTTACAAGAGTAGCAATACCCTTGAAAGAAATTACGGCCCCTGAAACTGTCATTTACTTTCCTCACTTGAGCCATGCAATGTACAACCATGTGACCAAACCTGTGACACGCAAAACATCTGCCGTGAAATTTTCCTTTATTCGACCTCTTGGGTCCCGAAAACTTCTTCTTCTCAATCTGAATTTTGTTTTCTATTTTTGTGCATCTATCACTCACGGACTCATGATCTGAAGTACTTTCTTCATCAGAACTTTCTTCCTTTCAAAATCTCTTACTAGATTCCCCAACCTGTTCTTTGTTCGGTTTAACAAAACCAAGACCTGTTTTATCTGTTGGATTTCTTTGACCTTTGATGAGAGACTTAACCCTTTTGGAGCTATCTTGAAACCTGTACAGCTTATCCTTGTACTCTTTAATTTCCACTTCCAGAGAAGCCATTTTCTGTTCCAACTTCTTATACTCAAGAATCTTAGACTCTAACTCATCCTTGAGTTCCTGTGTTTTAGCTATAGAGAAGTCAAGACTTTCTATAAGATCGTCTCTCTCCATACAACATTCATCTAACTTATCCTTGAGTCTATCATTCTTCTTTCTTTCCTTTTTCAAAACACTAAGAGCATTATTAAGTTCACTTTCAAGATCTTTTATTTGTTTGCTTTCTGAATCCTCAAGGCCTTTTCCAGATTTCTTATCACTAGAGGTGCTACCTTTTTCAAAAACCATACAAGCATCTTCTTGATAGTTTTCTGAAGCATCCTTATACATACTAGAAACCAAATCATTATTTGTACAGTCATCCTCAAGGTGACCAAAATTTCCACATCTAAGACATTTCATAATAATGAATCTATGTTTCGGTTCTTCCTCTTTTTCTGATATGAACAACATCTCATTTTCCTCATCACTTGAAGAGCTTTCACTATCACTGCTAGAACACTTACTTGCTTTGTCTAGGTAGAAAATTTTCTTGTTCTTGTGTGAATACCTCTTTCCTTGATTGTTGTGATCATCTTTGTTCTTTCTGTAATACCTGTGTTTTTCAGAATCCTTGCTCTTAACATCCTGTTTCTCTTCATCACTTTCATTCTTTGAAACAGTACAGTCAGTAGCATAATGACCAAACTTTCCGCAATTAAAACATCTTATATTTTTCACGCTTTTGCTCTTCCTAGAGAACTTGCCTTTCTTGTTGTAGTATGCTTCTTCATCACTAGAAGACTCATCACTTTCTTGAGGCTGTTTACCCTTAGATTTCTTGGTAGCCTTGAAAGCTGCCTCTTTTTTGACATCAACCTTCACCTGAGTTCTCAACTCAAATGCTGCAAGTATACTATGAAGCTCATCCTTTTTCAGCTTATCCAAATCTTTAGCTTCCTCAATAGCAGAAATCTTTTCACTAAATCTATTAGGAAGAGATCTTAAGATCTTATCACAAACATCATTTTCAGCAAGCTCAAGTCCTAAGTCTTTCATGGAGTTAACAACTTCATCCATGCGAAGCATGTAATCACTAATCTTTTCATCATCATTCATCTTGAGTTGTTCAAACATACCTTTGAAATGTCTCAACTTGGCCTTTCTGACATTCGTATCACCTGTATGAACCACCTGCAACTGTTTCCACATTTCACTAGCTGTCTTGCAGTGAATTACTTTGGTGAGATCTACTTTCTGTAAGCCTTTCAGGATTGCATTCATTGCTTTTGAATTGTTGTGATGTAGAAGCCTATCTTCTTTAGTATAAGGACCATTTACAGGAATAGTGTACCCATCTTCAATCACTTCCCATACTTCATTACCAAGAGCCATTAGATAAACCTTCATTCTGGCACTCCACAGACCGAAATCTGATCCATCAAGGATGGGTGCTGCATTGCCACTTGAATAATCCATTGTGTTCTTTGCTAGCTTTTCCTTCAAGTTGTTAAACCTTTCCGAAGGAACCCGCTCTGATACCAATTGAAGAACACAAGCTTATACTGAGAGGGGGGGTGAACAGTATAAGACCGCTTTCTACTTTTTCCTTCGATTCAACTTGCAGTTCAATATTATGCAGTGTAAAGAAAAATAGTATCAATAGCAGTAAGCAAAGCAATGCACAAAAACACCATTCACAAAAGAGACACAACAATTTACGTGGTTCACCCAACGCGGGCTACTCCACGGATAAAATTTTTCACTAAATTTTATCACCTCAAATTCTAGGAAATCTTTCCCGATTACAAAGTTTATGGGCACCAACCCAAAGGAGATACCTTCCCCTAGCTCTGCTCTAACCGGTGATCCTCTAGAAGACCTCTGCCTCTGCTGCCCTTAGCAAGTGGAACTCTATCCACGAGAAGACACCTGTCTTCCCTGCTCTAGCTGGAGACCTCTGTCCTCAACTCTTTCACCTCCAAAGCTGGTCCTCTTATCTACACCAAACACAGTCCTTCGGTCTGGCACTAATGTCCTCAAAATTTGCACCTCTGCGCAATTACAGCACTCGATCAAACATCCACTTATGCACCTCTGTGCAAACACAGCAGCACTGTCTTCGCACACTCTGCTCCTCGACGATCGAACTTCTCCCCGCACTCTGCTTCTGCGAAAGTCGCACTTCGAACGCACACTTCGATCGATGCCAAATCTCTCCAAACAGCCCTCCTTTTATAGCAATACTTTTAAGATCAAAACTTTGATCTTAGTCGGTTGTTATGCAAATGCAAACCCTAACTCCGTCGGTTGCACGCCCTAATCTTCGTCGGCTCAAAGTTAACTCTGTCGGCTTCAACCGCCTCTGCAACTCTCCTGTAGCTTCTGCCATGAAACTACAACATGTCGCGATATCGTGACACTTTTGTCTTTGCTGACGTCATCTTCACTCCTATCGCGAAATCGTGACACTTTAGTCTTCATGGCCTTCTTCTCCGCTTTTGTCACGAAATCGTGACACTCCTACCTTTGCTGACGTCATCTTCACTTATGTCACGAAATCGTGACCCTTCTGTCTTCATGGCCTTCTTCTAGGCTTGCACTAGCGAAAACGGAACATGTCACGAAATCGCGACACTTTCGCTGCCTTAAGCTTTTCTCTGCCTTACGCCCAAACTGGAACATGTCACGAAATCGTGATGCCTTTCGCTTCCGTACACTCTTCTCTGCAGACACTAGCGAAACTGGAACATGTCATGAAATCGCGACGCTTTCGCCTTCGAGCTCTTCCTTCTTCAATTCGTCGCGAAATCGCGATGCTTCTTCTGTTGAAGACTTGCTTACTATTTCTATCATGAAATCGTGACACTTTCTCCAACTCAATGCTGCCATCTCAACCTGTCGCGAAATCGTGACACTTTCTACATTCGCAAGCTTTCTCTTCAACCTGTCACGAAATCGTGACACTTTCTGCATCCATACAACTTCTTTGTAGCCTGTCGCGAAATCGCGATGCTTCTCATTTCAGACTCTTCCCTTTGCTGCATGTCGCGAAATCATGACAGTTCTCACTTCGAGCTTTTCAGCATGTCACGAAATCGTGATAGTCCTCACTTAGTCTTTTGCAGCATGTCGCGAAATCGCGACGCTTCTTAAATCACCTTCTGTAGCATGTCACGAAATCGCGACACTTTTCCTCCTTAGCGCTTTTCTTTTCTTCGGGTCGCGAAAACCCGACATGTCGCGAAATCGCGACACTTTCCACCTTGCTTTCTTTCTCTGCCAACATGTCGCGAAATCGTGACAGTTTTGCCAGCTTCTTCTCTCTCTTCCAACATGTCGCGAAATCGTGACAGTTTTGCCAGCTTCTTCTTTCTCTTTCAACATGTCGCGAAATCGTGACACTTTTTCAAAAAGCTTTCTCTCTCCTGCCTAAGTCACGAAAATGCGACATGTCGCGATATCGCGACACTTTTTCAAAAATCTTTCTCTCTCTTGCCTAAGTCGCGAAATTGCGACATGTCGTGATATCGCGACATTTTTCCAACTTATTGATTTCGAACCTGTCAAGCTGAACCTTCATCAAAAACACATTATTTTACATCAAATCAAATTCTTTCAAAAGCTCTTTGACATCAATGACAACTTATTCACTTGAGCAAATGCAAAGTACTCAAAGTACCCAAAATTGCCAACACCCTTGGCTGAAATTCCCTGTAAACAAGTTCTACGTGCATTAGACCATCCTAAATTACTATTTGCCTCCATATTTGTCCAAGTTTATTTGTAGGAACCTTAGTATTTTTCAGCCGGAGCAAGCTCAGATCGTCGCAGACGATCCTGTTCAATTCGAGATGATTTCGTACCAATCCGAGATGATTTCGACTGCAGTCAACATTGGGGGCAATCAGTGCCTAGAGTTTGTGTTTCTTCATTCTTTTCTGCTGCATTATTCTGCATTTAGTTAATTCTATGGTTATTCCTTATTATTCTGCATCTTGGAGTTCACCCATATAGTCTTAATGCATAATAAAATCATAATTTGTCATTAAATCATTGTAATGCACTTGTATTTTGTTTATTATTATCATTTTAATATTATTATTGTCATTCTACATCATTGCCCTCTGTTGTCATAGCTGCATTTCTGGTATTTTGCATCTACTTTCATGTTTGCTAGGTCTCTGACGAATTCGTCTGATGAATTCGTCAGATCTCAGACGATCCTGTCAGATCTCAGACGATCTTGTCAAATTCCAGATGATCTGGACTGCTTCAAAAATCAGAACCTCCATCAGACATCCGGATCAGGTATGTCTCTTTAATCTAGCTTATTCTCTCTGTTTTCTGTTCAAATCTATTTTCTGTATTCATTTAATTTGCATTTTCATATAGAATAACTTAGATTCATCTGGCCAAACCTAGGACTTGGATGTTTAAAGATAAAATTGAACACATTAAACTCATTCCCAACCTAGGCGTGGAAACTGCCACTAAACGTTTCCTGGTGAACCCCACCATCCGTCGAAAAATCACCTTAATACCCCTCCCCCGAGAGGCGGGACCTTCAAAGGGCCTCTCAATCCGAGGTACTGTCCCATCCTTTTCCCATCCCCCTTTCGGGCATGGATCCTTTAGCTTGAAGGTAAGGGTGCGAAAAATTTGGAGCGATACATTTTGGTGAACCCGACGTGAATAACATAGGCATCTTTCTGATTCAAAAATAATAAAAAACAAAAAAAAAAATATATATATATATATATGTATACAAGAAAAAAAATAACAAAATCATCATTTCAAGTTTGTATGTTTTAGATTCAATTCTAAATAGTAGATACTAAATATTACTTTTAGAAGTACTAAAGAAACCATGAGTTTTTACTCAAATCAATATGAGCCCATCAGTAATGTTGGAAGAATTCAGCTAAATACATTTGTTGATTATGACCAACCTCATCCCTATTCAACACCACCTCCATCACACTTTTCTCATTTTTCATCCTTACCCCAACAGGACAATCCCTTTGCCAATCCTCTTCATAACGATATTATCTATTCTCCCATATATCCATATTATGTCTATCGATCCACATACAATCCTCCTCCACCCTTTCAATATTCTTCTTTCAATACAACACATCCATTTCAACAAGAAAATACTTATTCTTCCAATTCTACCATGCACTCACCTCATACTTCGCAATCTTCCTGTCATCATTCTACCCATAATAAAGAAAGTAGAGGTGAGAAACCATTAGGTCCTTTTATGACTGAATTCCTAAGGCACGTATCAAAAACCTCTCGAAAACCTTCATCACGTAAATTTACTAAGCTCAATCAACCAATGGATATAATTCTCAAGTATTTACTTGATACAAATAGGATTGAACTCCCTTCCATAAGACAACCTGATACCACAGCAGATTGGTTTAAACCTGAGCTACATTGTGAATATCATAGAGTGGATGGACATATGACACAAAATTGTAAAGATTTAAGATGTGCAATTCAAGATTTGATTGATGAGGGTCTTTTTAATATAAAGGAATTACAATCTACAACTGATTATAAATCTCCAAGTAAACAATCAAACTCCTACACAACAAATACCAATAATCAATCAAGACATGGGGATCTCCCAAGAACCCCTATTCAATTATCAACAACAAGAAACCAATCAAATATTGCATGTTAATGTGTCCCATCATGATGATATTACTAATATTGTAACAGAAACTACAAATGAGCAACCTCAAGTTCAATCAACTCAATCCGATATTCAAGATATGGATTCCTCATTTGACCAACCTTCAAAACTATCTTTGGCTCTAGAGAATGATCCAAAATGGAATGTAAGCATAGAAAGCTCATCTTTAGAATCAAAATCTCAATCTGAAATCCACTTTGATAGCCAACAACAAGTGATTAATCCTCAAGCAAAGATATCCCTTTTAGAAGTATTACAAAGTTCTCATAAGGAAACTTTGTTCAAGATACCTAGCCAACAATTTGTTCCTCATCATATTTTCTCTAAGGACATAATTAATGGTGTAAACCCTCTTGAGGTTAATCATATTTCATTCTATGATGAGGATATTCCTTCCTCTACTCCACAAGAAGACTCATCTCTTTACATTACAGGATCTAGTAAAGAAACACTTGTTAAAACTATCATGGTAGATAATGGCTCCTCTCTTAATTTATGCACTTATCAATTATTCCAAAAACTCAAATTAAAGGAAGAAGATCTTAATGAATCAAATGTTATTATAAAATCTTTTAATAATGAAATTCAAGAAACATCAAGTTCTATACATTCTCCATTGTCACAATTACCTTCTATTTCTCACTTTTCTTCATCCATATATGATCATCCTTGTTTACCAAATAACACCCATGCATATCTTTCACATATACTCTCTCCATCTTATCAAGACTTGGAAGATAGTGATAAGAATGAAGAACCTTCTTATCCTTCTGACATTTTATTTTGTAACATGATCAATTTTACACATATAAAAGTCAAATATTTTGCTACATTATTCTACATTATAACAAAGCTTTTGTTATCACTACCTTTTATTCATCACCTTTTGTTCTTACCTTCACCACAACCAAATTATCCTTCAAAACCTCCTTTGATTTTGAAGCAACCTTAGACATGCTATACTCAAATAACCTTGTATAGTGTATATAGATCATCTTGTATATACCACCAATTCCATCATCTAAAAATTCATATAAAAATAAAAAAAAAATTCAAAAAAACAATCACATTGTATTTCTTTCAATTCATCAATTAAAATATAAAAACACCAAAAACATCAAAATCATCAAAATCTTCAAAAACATCTTTTATTTTTATATCTGTCAATTTGTGAAGTATTGCAGTTATATTTTCAAATTATTTTGGATAAATTAGCATTTATTTGGAATCCCTCACTTTCACAAACACAAGAATAAATATCTTGATTTTATCTGGCATGATTACTAATCTCTCTTATATCAAAGTCCACAAAATTCAATTAAATAAAGTTTGAGCATAGAGAATTGATCTTGTTATTTACTTAAACCAAGCATATCTTTTCACAATAAAATGATTACATTTGTAATTTCCATGCTATGCTACATAGTAGAAGTGGTTTCTTGAGCGAAAAGTTTCCCCTGCTATCCTATCATGCACATGGTCTAGAATCTTTGAGAATTGGCAAAAGGACAAGCTCACCCCTACCCGGAATAAAAATCCCTTGCTCTACAGCTAATCCGAGCAAGTATCCCTAGCATAGGAAGAAAAGAAAAGTTCAAAAGAAAAGAGAAAAAGAAACAAGTTATTTCAGCATTATCTCAAATATCAAGCCAAAATACAAAAATACAAAAAAAAAAAAAAGAAAAGCAAAAGCAAAGAAAAAGAAACAAGCAAAAGCAAAAGCAATAAAATCCCTTTCCCTACCCATTGAAAAGAAAAGAAGGGTTGATGAGCTTGAATCCCTGGAATTCTCAATTATTCGAAAACTGTGAGGTAAGCCCCATAACAGGTGGTTTGTGCCCAACCCGCTTGGCCTTGGGTAACTCCTAGCATGGTGATATGTCTGTCACATTAGCGACCTTCTTTTGTACAGACCTATGTCTGCTTATGGATTAGCTAGCTCTTGATAACCCGACCTACATAGTAGTCTGGTATGGTTATATGCATCTAAATCATGGTTAATGAACACTTATTTGGTTCATTCAAATCACTTGTATCAAATTATCTTGCTCAAAACTTGGTAAATGAACAATGCAATTGCACACACATTTGTATTTGAGAGATTTTGTGTATCATTATGATAAATCAAGATTGGTAATGAACTCACATACGCACATGGGATTCCTTATAAATCTAACTTTTGTCTTTAAGATACTTTGAAATATTTTTGCAAATTGTTTGGAATAAATTCATTTTCTTCTTTGAAGAACAGTTGTTTAGTATAAAGACAACTACATGCATTATCAAAAAAATCAAAATCATTTTCAAAAACATGCAATAAAGTTACATTTATATATAACTTTTGACTTTCGCGACGATGGTATAGTTCCAAAACCAAAATTGGAATTTTATGCCTAGCGCAAGTCCTCATCTTCATATTTTTTGACTATTTTCAAAAATTAAAAATCAACCATGCAATAAAACTATTATTTTCTTCTTTGGATTTCGCGATGATGGTATAAGTCTATACCTAAATATTCTATGCCTAGCGCAAACCATTGTACCAATTTTATTTCCCATTTATTTAAAATCATAAAAACATATGACTTAAATCATTATGTTACACAATTATGCTTTAAAACAAACAAACACTTATTCTATTTCATGTCATTATGTCAAACTTCAATTTTGCAATGATGGTATAATTCCTAGGGAATTATCCAAAAATTTTATCACACTTAGGAATTTATGCCTAGCAAAAGTCATTTTAAAATATTTCATGCATAATATTTTCATGGAAATCTGAAAACAAATCATCATCATCATCATCATTTGCATCATCACAACAAAGTCTTAAGACAGTCTCTTAAGCACTCTTTTACTTTTAGCAATATTTCTATACTGGGATTAGCTTGACGACCGAGTGAGCGGCGACTCCATGAAATGGTCTATAATAGCGACAATGTCCTTTGAAATTATTGTTAAAAGTCCCTTTTATTTTTATCAAATTATCACATCACAAACAACCAATTTGTTTACATCAGATTATTTCATTTAAATTTTAAAAAGCATGACATTCAAACCATAATATTTCCAAATGACATAATTACATGAATCATCAAATCAATCACATCAAAACATTAAAGCATCATACAAACACATAAGACAAGTCATATGATCAAAAATATCTCATCTATATATATCTCAACAATATATGTACATCATCTCAAAACTAGATTGGTATGCCACAATCTGTACCTCGGCATACTCAATCCCCTATCAAAAATAATAATAAGCACTATGTATCAATCTGTGCAGTGCAATCTATAGCAGCTAGCCTCGAGAACCCCTCGAGCTCTCAGCCTCATCTCCTCCCCCGCCCTGAGGTGGACGAGGTGGCCCCATCATAGTCCGTGTGGTGCTATGAGTCCTGGACATCGATCGTGATGATGTCCTCGATGACCCCATCCCGATAGGCTCCACAATATGGGCCGACAGTGGTAACCTCTACCCCTCTGGCACCATATGGTGGTATAGTGTCTGATAGAATGTGACCTAGGCAATAGCCCATGCTAGATCCCGAGTGCTCGCCCCTCCGCTCCGTGCTCTGAGGCATGCTACCTCATCTCTGAGCTATGTGGCCTCCTCTCGGTGTCGTGCAGCCTCATCCTATAGAGTCTGCACCTATGCCTGGAGACGGACAGTCTTCACCCGGAGAGTAGCCATCTCACTACTCTCTCCTATGTCCACACCCTTGCCCTTATCGGGCGATGGTGGCCTCTCTCTCCATGGAGAAGGGGGTCTCTCCTCCCTCCTCTCCCGCTATCGTGGCCTCTGCTGAGCCTGTGGTCTCCTCTGCTCTCTCCCATCGTGACCCTGTGCCGCCTCAATGGTCGCCTGGCGCCGCCTCCCCATCCGATGCACAACTGCGTGAATCGGACCCTGAGCCCTCGTCATCCGAGGAGGGCGGATGCCTGTGTACCAGGCATCATAGCCGTCGGCTACCCCTGCGTCGTCCCCATCCACCGGCTGAATGGGGGCATCATCTATGTCCGGACCCCAGAAGCGCTGCATATCTGGAGCCCCGCTAACTATAGTGTTATCCCGGATAGTCCAGGAAAACTCGTAGTCTCTGAGAGATGGGATCCCCTACTGTAGACCGAACTGCCTCAAAACTCGGTCATAGCGATGGAGCTCCACCTCTCCCCTCTCCATCCTTAGCCAACAGGTTCGCCTAACGTGAGCCAGCTCCTGTCCATCCTCGGCCCACCCTGGATGATCTCTCCAAGGCCTCCAGGTGATCTGGTCGAAGACAAGGTCGTCAAGTAGTCTCCGGGACATTGGCAGATCTATCCGTCGCTGTGACCCTCTCCGGAGCCACCAGTAGAAAGCTCGGGGCCTCTCCCCATCAATCCCTATCAGTGGGAGCCCTACCGGCCTCCGCACCATGATGTGCTCCCAGCACCAAACCTGTAGTAGAGATGTCATGACCAGACATCGGTCGCCCTTGTATACGACCCCATGCAGGATCCTATACAATCGGCATAGTACAAAGCTCCCCCAAGCAAACCTGTATCCATGGTCTCTCATGTCGTAGACCACATCTGTCAGTAGCCATGGTACTCTGCATCCACTCTGATGGCATAGCAACAGACCACCTACAACCCCAGCCAAAACCTGTGTCAGTCTAGATGCCCTAGGCATCTGTCGTAGAGACTCGATGTTCACTCCGCCCTTCTCCAGGGCGAAGCTCGGATCTCCGCATAGTCGCATCATCGCGTGGCCCTGATTGGCCATGGGAGTGATCAGCCATCCTTGTATGGGGATCCTCAAAATCCTCCATACATCCTCTAGTGTGGGAGTCATCTCCCTGTCGGTAACCAAAAACAGGAAGAACCCGGATACCACCTCTCTGCTAGGGCTGTCAATAGCCCCATATCTGTAGAAACCTGTGGCATCTCTACCACATGCTGCAAGCCGACCTGAGCCAACTGATCTCGCTCTACCTGAGATAGAGTGGCCAAGTCATCCCTCAACCCATCGTATTTCCATTCTCTGCTCTTTAGTAATCCTCTCTGCAACATAAACAACAAAACAATAAAAATCATTAATAAAACAGTGATTAAAAATGCAAGTAAAACAAGTTCAATTTCATAAATGATGATATCGTCCACTATTGGACGATATCGTCCAAAATTTGAGCAAATTCGTCTCCGATTTTGCAAGCCGAAATCGTCCCTTTTTGATGAAATCGTCCCCATTTCGTCGATTTCGCCCCTAGACGAAATCGGCGATATCGAGACGATTTCGATGAAATCGAGATGATTTCGTCCCGACGACGTCGATGGCCCAAAAATGGCCGCGATGCTCAAAAATCATCAAAATTTAATCTAAAAAGCATAGAAATTCAAAATTCAAGCATTCTAAACTAAGTTTAGACCCTTACCCGTAGCCCGCGCCGGACCTCTGTCGATCTGTGCACTGTCTCGACCATCTTGTTTGTAGAGCTCTAGAAACCAGAAAATAAAAAATGAACAGTAAAAATGAATTAGGGTTTTTCCCTATTTTTCTTAATTTTATTCAAAAACAATTAAAAACATTTTAATTTTTGCTTTTTCGCATTTTTACCTCAAACGTTCGATTTGGGTAAAAACACGGAGGGGGCACCATAGTAAGCTGTCGTACGATTCGACCAAGAATCGTCGCCTAAAAATGGGAATAAATTTTTGCTTTCTCGTAGATCGAGAAGAACTCATCTTTAACGCATTTTCCTCAAAAAATTCGCTAAAGAGGGGGCAAAATGTAGCACCCTAAAATTGGCGCAGTAAACCTTAGCAAATAATTAAAATTACCTTAGTAATAATTCAAATTCAAATTTCAACCCCAAAACCGCTCCCAAACCGCTCGTTTAACCCGTTTCCTCATTTCTCATGCCATTTTTAGGATTTGTTGTGACCGTTTGACGATATCGTCACCGATCAGACGATATCGCCTCAGATCGGACGATTTCGTCTGGAGAAGAACGTCCAGACGATCTCGTCCCAAAACTGATTTTTCATAATTAGCTTCTGTTTCAACGGCGTCTCTAATCTGGGCAGAAGCGTGTCTGCGCCATTAGAGACCTCCCCCATTGGAGATCTCCCAAATTGGGATGATCTCCAACCTCCTAACCTCCCTCCTAAGCCTATTTAACCTTAGGACCCCCCCTTGGCATTCCCCCTGGCTGAAATTCCCTGTAACACGAGTTTTACATGCATTAGAATATCTTAGACTATCATTTGCCTTCGTATTTGTCCAAGTTTGTTTGCAGGAACTTTATTGTTTTTCAGCCGGAGCAAGCTCAGATCGTCGCGGACGATCCTGTTCAATTCGAGACGATTTCATACCAATCCGAGATGATTTCGACTACAGTCAACATTGGGGGCAATCAGTGCCCAGAGTTTGTGTTTCTTCATTCTTTTCTGTTGCATTATTCTGCATTTAGTTAAATTTATGGTTATTCCTTATTATTTTGCATCTTGGAGTTCACCCATATAGTCTTAATGCATAATAAAATCATAATTTGTCATTAAATCATTGTAATGCACTCATATTTTGTTTATAATTATCATTTTAATATTATTATTGTCATTCTACATCATTGCTCTCTATTGTAATAGCTGCATTTCTGGTATTTTGTATCTACTTCTCTGTTTGCGGGTCTCGATGAATTCGTCAGAATTCATCAGATCTCGATGATCCCGTCAGATCTTAGATGATCCTGTCAAATTCCAGACGATCTGGATTGCTTCAAAAATTAGAACCTCCATCGGACATCCGGATCGGGTATGGTTCTTTAATCTAGCTTATTCTCTCTATTTTCTGTTCAAATCTATTTTCTGTATTCATTTAATTTGCATTTTCATAATAGAACACTTAGATTCATCTGGCCAAACCTAGGACTTGGATGTTTAAAGATAAAATTGAACACATTAAACTCATTCCCAACCTAGGCGTGGAAACTGCCACTAAACGTTTCCTGGTGAACCCCACCATCCGTCAAAAAATCACCTTAATACCCCTCCCCCGAGAGGCGGGACCTTCAAAGGGCCTCTCAGTCCGAGGTACTGTCCCATCCTTTTCCCATCCCCCTTCGGGCGCGGATCCTTTAGCCTGAAGGTAAGGGTGCAAAAAATTTGGAGCGATACACATGGTACTACCCCTACCCCAAAGCCTATATTCCCAATGTTTATTCTAAAAATGATCCCCAACAAGTCATAGTAGTACTTGTATGACCCCGGGAAGCTATGCACCTTAGTCTACTTGCAACATTATATCAAAATAAAAGACCATAAAAGCATAAATAACACGGAAGTGACAAATGCAAGAGATATATTTTATTTATTCATGTGAAACTCTGGTTACATATCGGTCCCTCTTAGGGATACCTAGTTTGATACAATGAAATACAAGTAGAATGGTGTCCCCCACAAGGGGATGGTGCAGGCCTCCTAGTCTCACACATGAACTTGTATGAGGGCTTATAGATGCCTTCTTCTCCTTCTTGTCTAGAGGGATCTGATCATTTTAAACACTTTGGCTTGGTCCTGTAACCTGTATCCTACGTACAAGAAACAACAGTAGGAGATCAGTAGCATGGGAAGCCTCTCGTGATGAGGCTTTATTAGCAAATCTATGAAGCATGATATGTAAGCATAATAAGATCAAAATGCAGCAAAACTAAATGATAAATGCATGGATAACTCAGGAATAATAGTGCAAATGCATTAAAGAAACTAGATCTATGCTAAAACTAATTAACAAAGCAAAAAGCAATGACAGATCTAAGCTAAAACTTGGAAAATAATATCTAAAACCCTAGGTTGTGCCTATGCCACTATCAAGGATAGTGACCATAAAATGAAGCCTTTTCCTCATGAACCAGGGGTTGTAGCACTAGATTCCTCATCTAAATTGATGTCCAAGGGTCACCTCTATGTTCATACACTGATTGGTGATGAAGAACATTCGATCTGAATGGTTGTATGGCTAGAAATCATCGCTAAATCAGGTAGAGCTCTACTACTCCTCAAAGGGGTATGGAATCTCTCTCCAATCTGCTAGAGCTTCACTGCACAAAATTTTGATATTCATGGATCATTTGCTTTGCTTGGGAGGGTCCATATGTAGACCTCCTAGATTCAGATCTAGATCTAGATCTTGGCTTCCTAGAGAAGCCAAGATCTAGATCTGCATGCAACTGACCATCCCAGGGGGAAGGATCAATCACAAATTTGCATTGAAGGGGTAGTCAAGAGGAGCTCTAGGAGTTCCACACCAAAAACCACCCATAAGCAATGCAAGTGTAGTCAGACTACATGATCTGGGCCCGTATTCATGGCCAGACTATATTTTGGTGCTAGTCATTATCCAGAGCAATGGCTAGATCTGGTCGCTCTCAACTTCAATGACCAGTGTTGGTGCCACTCTGATTGATAGTGGCTAAGCCTGAATGGGCTAGAACTACCCCTTTTGAGTGGTTAGGACCACTTTTAGCTCTTGGAAAGGTCCAAGATCATTCATATGGTCTTTGGATGTGCCCATATGAGTAGTCTCCTAAACATGACGTATTTTAGGTGTCTACAGATACCCTTTTTGGGATGCATTATGGGAAAACACAACACAGAGAAAAATAGACCACCTAGGGCCACATTGTAGGGTGTGTGATGATCATTGATCTGATCAACATTGGATGCCCTAGTCATGAGAAAGGTGCACATCCTAGAATCATTGCTTCCAATAGGATGGAAGGCTTAAATTTGTAAAATCTTGTCCACGTCCATCAGGTGATCGGGTAGCTTTAGTGCTACTATAGGTTCGAAAGGAGGAGAGCTACAAGCTTAACTATCATATTTTCTTTTTCCCTAGAAAAGGGTAAGCTTATGATAGTTGTTGGCAATGATTCATAAGATGAACACAATTTGACATGATCGAGTGATCCTTTATTGATTTTGATTATGATTGTTGATATTATGACTACCCCCTCAAACGATGAGTCGATGAGGGAAGGACAATGAATAAAGTGATGAGTCGCTTGACCAAGATGAATGATTTGGATCTTTTTAGAGGTTTGCTTTGTTGTTATAGGGTAGATCCCATTTCAGGTGTGATTTCAACCATTTTTAGTAATTGTACATCTCTATCCCATGGAGCGGTCCGACCATAATGGCCTTCTTAGGGAATCAAGATGATAGCAATTCTATTCAAGCTTATGTTGAATCACTACATTCGATGATTTGCTAAAAATGTCATAGAAGAAATGAGATGAATCCTCATTCTCATGGGGTAGTCCAATCACCATGGCCTTCTTCGAGATTGAAGTGAAGCATCTCAATTCAACAATGACTAATTTACCCCAAATGGCCTTATGGTAATTTACTCATCTTGTCAGATTGCATGGAGCGCAAGTCACTACAACCGCCAAGTGTATAGAGTAAATAACTGAATACGAGGCTCAATTAAGATTTTGTTGTTATTTGATTTTTTTGTTATATTTTATATTTTTTTGATTATGGACCAATAGATATGCTTATTTGTCCATTTTGAGGCTCCTCATGGTGAGAGATTTAGTGCATTTATTGTTATTTTCTAGACACTATTAGCATCAGTGACCAAATCATGATCATTATTAGCGAGCAATGACCAGAAAATATGGGCCACTAACACCAGTAACGATGAGGCATAAATTAAAAAAATATAAAAGAAAATTAGGGTTTTGACTTTTCATTATTTCCAGTTATCAATTTGCACTTTTGAGCTCTGAGGTGAGAGAGAGTGATTGTGATCCAGGATGCTACCAAATTCAGACACCATGGTGGAGCAGGGTGAGGCATCGACAAGTGGAGGAGCCGATGACTCATGGGTATCTCTCAAACCCTAGCTTTCTTTGTTTAATTAATCGATAAAATGAACCTCACTAATTAATTGGTAAATGAACCAAATTAAACCAGTTGGAAATGAACCAAACCAGTAAATAGGCTTAGCTTAGGGTTTTATTAGGTGGGTTTAGCTTAGTTTTTAAATTTTCAATTTTTTGATGTTTTTAGATGAGGGTGAATGTCATTGGCATGTCGCCTCATGGTCATTGATGCTCAGAGTGGCCCCTAATTGGCAAAGAGGGTCCTATCACATCAGTGAGCTAACTTGAATTCCAATGGTCAAATTTTTGACCGTTGGTGCACTAGCCTTGTCATCGAGCACACTTTAGGAAATTTTTTTTATTTTTAAGGAAATTAATTGATTTTTTTGCATTTTTGAAGTGTGAATTTTGATTTTTTTGTATTTTTAGGTGCATTTAGTCATTATTTTCGTAGCCTTAGGCTTATCTTAGATTAATTTTGCACCATTTTGCATTTTATTACTCTTTTTGCTTTTAAGTGCATTTAATTTAGGTATTTTAATTTGCACCTTTAGATCTTGTCTACGTGGGCTCAAGACCCTACTTTGCTCATGCAACTTCTACCCCAGATGGATGACATAGATTGGGCTTGGCTTGATGCCCATAGACTCAAGTATATCACGAGGCTATCGATGATCATGTCAGACCAGGCCTACCTCACTACCCTGGCACATAGGTGGGATTCCAGGACTAACACCTTCCATATCCCTACTAGTGAGATGACTATCACTCAGAGGATGTATACAGGATCTTTCAGATCCCTTTTGATGGAGTCCCTATTGTGTCCTCTCCTACCGATGCTAGAGATGTTATCTTTGTGAGGGTCTTTGGAGATCATGTAGCTACAACATTTGGTGACTATCATCATGGTGGGATCTCTATGGATCGATGGTATCGAGAGGATGTCTTCTCACGATGGTAGGTCATTTTGATGCATGTTATATGTAACATGCTTTTACCTGATTACTCTAGAGTGAGGTTCCCATGGAACCTCCTAGCTATGGTTCAGGATTTGATGGATAGTGAGGAGCCCATCATCATGGCTTGGGGGAGTGCACTGCTAGCCCAATGTTATGATGAGCTTTATAAGATTCAATAATATGGATGAGCCAGCATTGCTTATAACCTACTCCTCTAGATCTAGGGATGGGAGCACATCAGGGTGGACCACCCAAGAGGATTACCTATCAATATTACTACCATTGTAGATGTGGCTCAGTGTTATAGAGGTAGGTGGCCTCGAGAGCACGAGGAGCACAAGAGTCGATGCCATGCAAGGGATCTTTCTCATTATACAATGACTCTAACTGGCCTATAGGCCAAGGATATTATATGGAGGCCCTATCATGAGTGCCCCACCTAGGAAGAGGTAGATAGATTCATAGCTTAGACTAGGCATGACCGATGGGTTATCGATCACAAGGGTGGCATCAAAGAGTTCTTTCATTATTCTTGGGTGCTCTGATAGTTTAGTATACAGTAGGATGTACCTCTAGAGCCAATTTTGTATAGGTGGGTCACCATAGAGAGGGATCTTCCACTACCTAGGTTATAATAGTTATAGAGGATGATGACCCTCCAATAGTGGATGTTAGTATAGTAGATGTTAGGGTTACAGAGGCATATACCTAGTGGTGGGTTACATGACTATGGTAGGGTGATGATAGCTTAGGTCGAGATCAGGATGAGGTAGCTACTGAGGAGGATCCTGATGGGCATTGAGTGTAGGCTTAAATAGAGGACTAGGGATAGGCCATAGAGTAGTAGGTAGTAGAGGAGTAGGTCCTAGAGGAGGAGGAGTTAGCTCTAGATGAGTAAGAGTCTCCTCTCTAAGCTCAATTGCATAGTATAGAGGTCGAGCTTTAAGTAGCTCAGACTCAAATCTTACAATGGGACTCTACTATTGCTAGGCTCCAAACAGATTAGGATTTTAGGAGGAGAGGACCACCCTCCAAACATAGATTGACTCAACATACTAAGATAGATCAGCTTACTACCGAGAGGGATGCTACTAAGGATAGGTTATGCCATTACTATAATTGTATAGAGGCCCACAAGTTTGGATCTAGGTGTAGAGGTTAGGCACCTATGAGGTCTCTTGGAGGACTGTGATGCTTAGATTATAGGAGATGTTGGGTACATTGCATCTCTATAGATGTAGATTCAGATGCTAGGTGCCACTCCTCGAGAGAGACCTACAGTAGGGGGTCACAACGGAGCATGAAGAGCACATCAAGGTAGTCATTAGTTCGACCTAGCTAGAGGACCAAGACCCAGATAGCATGGACCATAGGGACTAGCTCTCATCATACTCATAGGGATGGAGCCGAGGGTGGAGGTGAGCTAGGGGTGAAGACCCAATCTGATGACTCTGATGGTTCTAGATTTATTTTTGAGTGTAAGGTTAGATGACCTACATAGTTGTAGCCTATGGGTAATTTTGTACCCTTATGTACTTATTTGACACATATATATATGATATCAATATTTTGAGACTCATTATGTGTATTTATATGTTTTTGCTTTTATGTTTATGTGATGTAGTATTATGATCTTATGCTATATGATGTGATGTATTGATTTACATGCTTTAGCTAGATGATGGATGTATGATTTAGATGATGTGATCTAGATGTGTAGATGGACTACTTGTGATGTATGCATATATGGATGCAGTGTTATTGTTAAATGCATGTTTAATTTTTTTTTTATCTAATTGTATGCATCTAACTTATGTTGTTATGATATGGTAAATGCAATATGTGTAATGCACTATTTACATGATGATGATCTAATGTAAATGAACTTGTATGCTTTAATCACTTAAAACATAAGGAATGCATGTGATATGAGTTCAACAATCTAATGGGTGACACCACAGAATGTATAATCATGATGAATGTAAATAATAACTCTTAGCATAAGAATTAATCATTTAAGCATTCAAATGTGAGATGAGATGATGTGATATGTATGTGCTTTCTTTATAAGCTTTTGTAAATTAAAATAACTATACAAAATAGTCAGTGGTCATCTAAATACATTACTGATATTTATCCGGTATCTATCCTATTCATGCACACCATTTAATGAACAAAACCTCCTAAAGAAAGTTGATGATTTGATTGATGACATGATTTGTTGCTATTAGGGGATTTTTGAGGTTTTCCATGAGACTCAAACACCCTAGTTACTTCATCAAAAGTTGTATACTGACCATACAGGACTCCTGAAAGATAAGGTTTTTGTTATGAAGACCTAGATACTCATTATCCCTATGTGTGCAAATGAATATATTAGATAAAACATAAGCATACCCCAGTGCCAGGTGAGATTCATGCAGCCCATTGTTGTATTGGGGATCCTCAAATGTTCATCCTGATCCTAAGTTGGACTCAGTTGGATTAGACCACTAGGTGATACAAGACACCTAAAGCTAGCCCTTTTTGCAATTTTCTTAGAGCTTACCCTAATGCCAGGCGGGATTCATGCAACCCATTGTTGTATTAGGGATCACTCAATGGTTTGTGGAGATCGACCATTCCAGGGATTCAAGCTCTTCACCCCCTTATTTTCTTCACATTTATTTGGGATACTTGCTCATGCTTTAGTGATGAAAATCACTATTTATTTTGAATTTTTATTTTCTTTTGAGCAAGGGATTTTTGTAGTGATGATAATCACTATTTATTTTGCTTTTGAATTTTGCTTTGTTTCAGGATTTTTGCTTGTTTTGATGAAAGCAAGGGATTTCTTTGGGTAGGGGGAGCTTGTCCTTTTTCCAATGATCAAAATCCTAGACCATGCGCATCACAAGGTGAGCAAGTAAAAACCTTTCGCTTAGGATGCCTAGTACCACTTTGTAGCATTCATCTTTCCCTTGTTCCAACTAGGATTTTAGTGTTTTGATTAGTGATAGGATTCTGATATATACTAGGTACTATCAAAACTAGACCTCATCTTCTGCTAGTGAAGATAGCTTTCTACAAAATTTGATAAAATCACTAGGTATGGCTGAGTGACCAAAAACCCTAGTATATTCCTTATAGCAATAGGAGGGGTTGTGTTGAAAAACATAGTTACTCACATGGGTTATGGATGATGATGGATTTTGAAGATGCATGATTGAGGTACAAACGTGGTGTCATTTGTAAGATTGCGAACACAACCTATCCTAATGCAAATGCAATGGATGGAACATGCCTAATGCAATGCAACTAATGGATGCAAATGCCAAATGCAAATGTTTTTGTATTTTTAATGTTTTCAATTGTTTTTGAGTTTTGATTATTCTGAATGTTTTTTGAACTTTTTGACTTTAAACTATTTTTGTGCTTTTGTGTTTTATTTTTGACCAAAGGGCTTTAAGATGCCTTTGGGGCCTTTTGTGATATGACCAAAGGGCTTTAAGATGCCTTTGGGGCTTTTGTGATTGACCAAAGGGCTTTAAGATGCCTTTGGAGCTTTTGTGATTTGACCAAAGGGCTTTAAGATGCCTTTGGAGCCTTTTGTGATTTGACCAAAGGGCTTTAAGATGCCTTTGGAGCCTTTTGTGATTTGACCAAAGGGCTTTAAGATGCCTTTGGAGCCTTTTGTGATTTGACCAAAGGGCTTTAAGATGCCTTTGGAGCCTTTTGTGATTTGACCAAAGGGCTTTAAATGCCTTTGGAGCCTTTTGTGATTTGACCAAAGGGCTTTAAGATGCCTTTGGAGCCTTTTTTTTGAAGTTTTCTATTGTTTTTGTAATTTTGAAATTTTTGAATGTTTTTGATATTTTTGACATTTATTTGAATTTTTTGTGTTTTGTTGTGCTTATGTGTAAAATACCCTTAGATGAATAATTTTGAGAGGCTCTGGCTCCTCAACACCTTCTAATGATGTTAGGTGATATGCCCTAGGTCCAATCTTCTCAGAGATGATATAAGGACCTATCCAATTGGCCATAAATTTATCTCATAGATGCGATGATAGATTTGAGTTCTATTGGTTCTCTTTAAGCACAAGATCCCCAACCTTAAAGTCTCTCAGGTGGACTTTATTGTTATAAGCTCATGTTAGATGATCTTGGTAAATGAAGATGCTCAAGAGCATTGATGTGACATTCATCAGAAGGGTCAACTAATCGGTGAGCTTGTCGCACAGTGTCATCATTGATGAACTCTTTCAATGCACAAAATGTTAGAATTTCAAACTCTAAGGGCATAATGGCCTTAAAACCATAAAAAAAAAAAAAAATGGTTTTTCCCTAGTCAAATCCACAAACAAGTCCTATAAGCCCATAATACAAGGGGAAAATAAAATTCCAATCCTTATGATTTTATTTCACCATCTTCTTAAAAATCTAATATTATTTTTTTTTTTTTTTTTTCTTCCTCCCCATTTTCCTAAAAATAAAATAATGAAAAAAAAATTATATTTGGATATTAAAGCCCACATATTTTTGTTCTTGAATGATGGACCATTATCCGAGATTATCTTGAAGGGGACCCCAAAATGATAGATGATATTGTGAAGTATGAACTCCATAATTCATGGTCCAATCATCGATGTTAAGGGGACCACTTCCACCCATTTGGTGAAGTACTCAGTGGTCATTAAGATAAACATGTGTCAACCCAAAGATGGGGAGAGATATTTTCGATTAAATCAAAACCCCACTAAGAAAATGGCCAAGCCACTTGAATGGGTTATAAGGCCTAAGATGGCAAGTGCATCATATTTGCATGATGTTGATATTTAATGCATTTCCTGACATACTCACAACAATCCTTCTCCATGGTGGGCTAGTAATAACCCATTCGAAGGATGCACTTGACAATGGCCATGCCACTGAAGTGGCCACCACATGTACCATCATGAGCTTGCAAAATCACCCAAGCTGATTCTTGGAGCTCTAGGCAATGAAGGAGGACTCCATCATAGCTTCGATGATACAATATACCTCCTAGCAAGACATATCTTATCACTTTTTATTTAAATGCTCATTTTTTGGCATGCGATAGTCCATGTGGGACAATTCCAAGTTTTAGGAAATCTTGTAATTGGGATAGCCAATCCTGATAAGCTACAACCTCAATAGATAAGATGACTTGTTTCTCCTATGATTCGATGTGCACAAATGCAGATTGAGAAATAACCTTGTGGTGAATGATGGTACCATTCTCCATAGGACCCTATGAGATCAAGGACCCCCAAGGCACCTTCTTTAAAAAGTCTTTGGCTTTATAGAACCAGTCATGGTCTGGTTCTATATGAATCATGTTGACTGATTCTTTGTTATCAAAAGCCTCATGTTGCATCGCTGAGTGCGAGAGCATTTTCACATGAATGGTAGTGAAATCAGTAGATGGATTCTGAGGGATCAAGGATCCCAAAGATGCCATAGTGTCTACAAATATATTTGATGTATGAGGGATTGCCTCGATGTTGTACCATTCTAGTTGGGCTAGATAGGTGTCAACAAGCTCCTTGTAAGCTTTCAGGATTGGATCCCTACATTGAAATAGTCCCTTAACTTGGTTGACTATGAGAAGGGAGTCATCAAAGATATTTAGCCTTTTGATCTTCATAGCGATGGTTATTTGGAGACCCAATATTAGGGCCTCATATTCGGTGTTGTTATTCATGCAAGGGAAGTCTAGCTTAAATGAC
Source organism: Wollemia nobilis (assembly GCA_028583015.1). NCBI lineage: Eukaryota > Viridiplantae > Streptophyta > Pinopsida > Araucariales > Araucariaceae > Wollemia > Wollemia nobilis. The sequence continues at coordinate 2,298,142 of JAQPPZ010016475.1, forward strand.
AAGGGCATTGGAGCACCTTGTGGCATGAAAAACATAATCCCTGCACCACCTCCTTGCTCACACTTTGAACCATCAAAGAACAAAGTCATGTCAGCTTTACTTTTAGGTTCTTCAGGTTTGGGTGCTTCTGATAATGCAAAGATTGCATCATCAAGAAGTTCTATGGTGAGGGGCCTACTATTCTGAAGAGGTACCTCTACTAGTTGATCAACTATGACTTATCCCTTGATGGAATTTTGGCTTATGAATTCCAAGTCAAATTCTATCAATAGCATGATCCACTTTGTAGTACGTGTATTATGATATGTCTTGCTCATCATATACTACAAAGGATTTTGTTTGGATATTACATACGTTGTATGGCTCAACATGTAGTGGTACAATTTCTTGGTTGCAAAGACCACTGCTAAGCATAACTTTTCTACGTATGTGTATCCTATCTCATAGCTCACCAAGGTGTGGTTGATGTAATATATCACTTGTTCTTTATCTTGCATATTCTTTTGAGCCAACATGGTGCCCAAAGCAAAATTGATAGTGGATATATATAGCAAGAATGGCATGTCTAGCCTTGGTGGAGCTAGGACTAGTAGTGTTGCTAGGTACTTCTTGATTTTAGCAAAGGCTTGCTGATATTCTTCATCCCAATGGAATGGGACCCCCTTGTGTAGCAGTCGATTCATGGGTCGATATTTATTCGATAGTTGTGTGATGAATCACTTTATGGATGCTACTTTGCCCTATAAGCTTCTCAGCTCTTTGATGTTAGTGGGTGGGGCCATTTCTAGGATAGCCTTTACCTTTGTTGGGTCTACTTTGATGCCTCATTTAGAAATGATGAATCCCAAGAGTTTTCCAGAAGTTATGCCAAAGATGCATTTCTTGGGATTCAACCTGACATTGTGCTCAATCAGGTGATCGAAGACCTTTTTGAGGATCTCGACATGCTCTTCATGTAGCAATGACTTGGCCAGTAAGTCATCGATATAGTCTTCTAAGATATTATGCATGTAGTCATGGAAAATGTATGTCATAGCCCACTGATATGTGGCACCAACATTTTTAAGACCAAATGGCATTACTTTGTAGCAAAATGTCCCCCATGGAGTGGTGAACATGGTTTTATGTTGGTCTTCGGGTTTAATCTAAATCTGATTGTAACCAAAAAAACCATCCATTAGGGAGAGCATCTCATGACCTGTAGTTGCATCTACAAGAGCATCTATGTTGGGCAATGAGAATGAATCCTTTGGTGTTGCCTTATTGAGATCCCTAAAATCCATGCAAATATGGATTCTTCCATCAGGTTTTCCTATGGGCACCATGTTTGATACCCATTCTGGATAGTCGATGGGAACAATAAAGACTACATCCAATAGTTTTTGCAACTCATTCTTTACCATCAAAGTGATGGTTGGATGCATCTTTCTAAGCTTTTGCTTGACCGATTTCTTTGTGGGGTCTAGTGAAAGGTTGTGGACAACCAATTTTGGATCTAGTCCTGGCATATCTTTGTAGGTCCAAGCAAAGAGACTTGGTCTCTCTTTCAATAGAGGAATAATGATGGCCTGTTCTTCTAGAGATAAGCTTTCTTCGAACTTGACTTTCTTTGGATTAGAAGGATCATCACTGATGTCCACTTTAAAAGTCTCCTCTATTGCCATATGTGACCCCTCCTCAAGCTGGTGAGGAGTGGGGATTAAATGGATGTCATCTACTAGGTTTAAAGGTTCCACTAAATCATGGTCAAAACTAACGTGATAGACATCATGTGCACAACCTGGTGCAAAATGGAATGGTTGTAGCATCTCTTCATTAGGGAAGAAATATTCAGGCTCTAGGGGTGAATCAACGTGATCCCAATCAATAGCATCTAAGTTAAGACACAATGGTTTTGAAGGATCTGTTGGGTTATGGAGTGGAGTGGTCAAATCAATGGAGATCATGTTGATGGATGGGATGAAATCTCTAGGACCACATGGGTGAAACTCTGCATTAATGATTTACCTTCCATACCCAAGATGAGGCTCTAGGGGTATGGGGATCTCAGGATCTAGTCTATGGATAGATGAGATGATGGGATCATTAGGCTATAGTAGCTCTCTAAATGTAGGTGGATCGAGGTTGACCATGTGATAGATGTCATCTAGATTTATTGGTCTTCCCATGAAGTGAAGGCTAGGATATATGGTGTGGAGTATCACCTCTCTTTCAACAAGTAGATTGACTTGACGTAAGTGATGAGGCCCAAGATAAGCCATCTTGGTCTCATCCTCATAGTCATTGTCATCTATGAAGAACCCCTCATTCCTACCCACTAGAATTGGGTGTTGACCTGAATGTTGATGCCCAAGATAGGCCATTTTAGTCTCATATTCATAGTCATTATCATCTATGAAGAATCTATTATCTATTTCCACTAGCCCTATGATGTGGTATGCATGTCTAGGCCCAAGGTAGGCCATCTCAGTTGAGTCCTCTGACTCATAGCCACTCTCATCCGAGATGTATCCACTCTCTATGTTACCTACCCAAGCAAGGTGTTGAATATACCGAGGCCCATGGTAGGCCAATCCGGCTTCATCCTTGGATTCACTAGTGACATACTCATTTTCCTCTCACTCATAACCATGGCTTGGCTCATCCTCCCATAGGATGATTCCTGATGGGCATGCTTCGAGAGAGAAATTTGGATGATACTCATCGGGTGGTCCGATATTGACCATAGCCACCCATCTATCACTCAAGTAGTTTCTATTTAGGGGTTGATAGGGATTCCAGTCAATGTCTTCCTCGAACCCCAAGCTCAGCCTATCTAGAGCTACTACCAATGAATCATCATGGCTCTGGATATGATACCCTAGACCAAACCTATCAGTAGGTAACTGGTATTATGGTTGGAATGGAAGCCGATGCCCTTGCTCGTATAGACCTAAGCCATAGCCATGCCAATGGCATCATTCAAAGTACCTTAGAGCAAACTCAAGATTTGATAAGTAATGAACATTCATGGTGAATGGTTCATCCTCATCCTCTTCAATATCAGAAGCATTATGGGCATAATCTAAACTAGCATAGATGAAGTTGGTTTGGTTAGGGGGAATCCCTAATGGAACCACTATCCCTATTGGTAAATTTGGGACTCTTGGCCATCCCATGTCTTGCATAGACTCGATAATAGGCATGAAAGTCATATTCTACACAAGATATTCACCTAACCCTATGTTGGCTAAGTGAACTATCACCTACGGTGCAGATGATGTCATTGATGAAGTAGGTGAGGTAGGTTGAGGTACCTCCTCGGCTATATCTTGGGAATCTTCCTCCTCCATGGGATTCAAAATTTCTATAGCTGCTATAGTTGGAAGTTCTTTAGGTCCTTCCTCCACTAGGGGTGCTTTTAGCTTCTAAGAGTCCTTTGCCTTGGATATTGTGGGTTTCTCAGAAGTGCTAGTAGCTTTAGATGTAGGAGGTGGTGCCGATGTGGATGGGTCACCTCGCATGGATTTAGACTTACTTTCTGGTTGTGTGGTGGGGGATGAAGGCCTTATGTATAGGTGTGTCGATGGAAGGATGAAGTCCCCTAGCAAGTCGACCTGATGCATATATTTAAATGGCTCTTCATCCGATAGAACCACATGCACTTATCCCTCATGCACATACTTGATGCATTGGTGCAAGATTGAGGGAATGCACTGCATGTCCCTTATCCAGGGATGCCCTAGGAGGATGTTGTACTGCATTACCCCCTCCAATACATGACACATCATAGGGATGGTCTTATGCCCTACCTTTATAGGTAGAACAACTATACCCACTATGGAGCATAATGCATCATTGAAAGCTCTCAATGTATAGGAGGTTGGGATAATGTTGGACCTAGGGATTTTTAGGTGCCCTATAGCCTTTGTTGTGATAATGTTAATCGATGAGCCCATGTCGATTAGAACCTACTTGAAGGGTATGTCATTGATTGATGTGATGATATGTAGAGGTGGGTCTACTATGGTAGTAGGCACTACCTTGATTTCATGATCGTACACTACTGGACCTGTATCGCTCCAAATTTTTCACACCCTTACCTTCAAGCTATAGGATCCGTGCCCGAAAGGGGGATGTGAAAAGGATGGCGTGGTACCTCGGACTGAGAGGCCTTGCGAAGGTCCCGCCTCTCGAGGGAGGTGTATTATGGTGATTTTTCGATGGATGGTGGGTTCACCAGGAAACATTTAATGGCAGTTTCCACGCCTAGGTTGGGAATGTGTTTGATGTGTTCATTTTTAGCCTTAAGCATTCAAGTCCTAGGTTTGGCCAAAATGCGTCTAAGCTATTCTATATGAAGATGCAGATTAAATGAATACAGAAAATAGAATTAAGACAGAAAACAGAGAAATTAAGCAATATTAAAAGAAAATACCTGATCCGGATGTCTGATGAAGATTCTGATTCTTGAAGCAGTCAGGATCGTCTGGAATTTGATAGGATCGTCTGAGATCCGACAAGATCGTCTGAGATCTGACGAATTCATCGACGAATTCGTAGAGACCTGCAAACAGAGAAATAGGTGCAAAACATAGAAAATACAACTATTCTAACAGAGGGAAACAATGTAAAATGATAACAATAACATTAACATGATAATAATGAACAAAATACGAGTGTACTACGATGATTTAATGATAATTGATGACTTAATTATGCATTTAGATCTAGATGGGTGAACTCCAAAATGCAAGATAGCATAAAATAATAAATAAACTAGCTAATTGTAGAATAAAACAGCAGAGATTGAAAGATGAAGAAATGCAAACTTTAGGCACTGATTGCCTCAATGTTGACTGCAGTCGAAATCGTCTCGCATTGGTACGAAATCATCTCTGATTCGACAGGATCGCCTCCGATCTGAACAGGATCGTCTACGACGATGTAAGCTTGCTCCGGCTGAAAAACACTAAGGTACCTACAACAAAATTTGTATAGAACTAATGCAAATAGAAATTTAGGATGTCTTAATGCGTGTGAAGTCGAGTTATAGGGAATTTCAGCTAGGGGGTGCTAAGGGGAGGGCTTAGGATTAAATAAGCTTAGGAGGGAGGTTAGGAGGTTGGAGATCATCCCTATTTGGGAGATCTCCAATGGGGGAGGGTCTCTAACGATGCAGACACGCTTCTGCCCGGATTAGAGACCCGTTGGAACAGAAGCTAATTGTGAAAAATTAGTTTTGGGACAAGATCGTCTGGACGTCCTAGCCTAGACGAAATCGTCAGATCTGAGGCGATATCGTTTGATCGGCGACGATATCGTCAAACGGTCAAAACAAACTCTAAAAATGGCACGGGAAAGGGGGAAACGGATTAAACGACGGTTAACGAGCGGTTTGGGAGGTTAAAATTTGAATTTGAATTATTTACTAGAGTAAATGTAATTATTAAGATTTCACTATGCCAATTTTAGGGTGCTACATTTTGCCCCCTCTTTAGCGAATTTTTCGAAGAAAATGCGTTAAAGATGAGTTCTTCTCGATCTACGAGAAAGCAAAAATTATTCCCATTTTTAGGCGACGATTCTTGGTCGAATCGTACGACAGCTTACTATGGTGCCCCCTCCGTGTTTTTACCCAAATCGAACGTTTGAGGTAAAAACGCAGAAAAGCAAAAATTTTAAAATGTTTTTAATTGTGTTTTGAATAAAATTAAGAAAAATAGGGTAAAACCCTAATTCATTTTTACTGTTCATTTTTCTGGTTTTAGAGCTCTGCAAGCAAAAATGGTGGAGACGGCGCACAGATCGACAGAGGTCCGACGCGGGCTATGGGTAAGAGTCTAAACTTAGCTTAGAATGCTTTAATTTGAATTTACATGCTTTTTAGGTGAATTTTGATCAATTTTTGAGCATCGCGGCCATTTTTGGGCCGTCGACGTCGTCGGGACGAAATCGTCCCGATTTCGATGAAATCGTCTCAAGTTCGTCGATTTCGTCTAAGGGCGAAATCGGTGAAAGGGGGACGATTTCATCAAATTAGGGACGATTTCGGCTTGCAAAATCGGAGACGATTGTGCTCAAATTTGGGACGATATCGTCCAATAGTGGACGATATCATCATTTGTATAAAATTGAACTTATTTTAACTTGCATTATTAATTACTTGAGTTGTTATTAATGATTGTTATTGTTTTGTTGTTTATGTTGCAGAGAGGATTGCTAAAGAGCAGAGAATGGAAATACGGGGGGTTGAGAGATGACTTGGCCGCTCTAACATAGGCAGAGCGGGATCAGCTGGCACAGGCTAGCTTACAGCATGTGGCAGAAATGCCACAAGTGTCTACAGACATGGGGCTACTGACAGCCCTAGCAGAGAGGTGGTATCCGGGTTCTTCCTATTTTTGGCTACCGACAGGGGAGATGACTCCCACATTAGAGGATGTATGGAGGATTCTGAGAATCCCCATACAAGGACGGTTGATCACTCCTACGGCCAATCAGGGCCATGCTATGATGCGGTTGTGTGGTGACCCGAGCTTCACCCTGGAGAAGGGCGGAGTGAACATCGAGGCACTGCGTCAGATGCCTGGGGCATCTAGACTCACACAGGTTTTGGCCGGAGTGGTGGGTGGACTTTTGCTGTGCCACCAGAGTGGGTGCAGGGTACCATGGATGCTAGCAGATGTGATCTACGACATGCGAGACCATGGTTACAGATTCTCTTGGGGCAGCTTTGTTCTATGTCGATTGTACAGGATCCTGCATGGGGTCGTGTACAAGGGCGGTCGATGTCTAGTTATGACATCGCTCCTACAGGTTTGGTGCTGGGAGCACATTGTAGTGCGAAGGCCGGTAGGGCTTCCTTTGATAGGGATTGATGGGGAGAGGCCCCGAGTTTTCTACTGGTGGCTCCGGAGAGGGTCACAGTGATGGATTGACCTACCGATGTCCCGGAGACTGCTGGATGACCTTGTCCTGGACCAGATCACCTGGAGGCCATGGCGAGAGCACCCAGGGTGGGCCGAGGATGGACAGGAGCTGGCTCGCATCAGGCGAGTTTGTTGGTTGAGGATGGAGAGGGGAGAGGTGGAGCTCCACCGCTACGACCGAGTTTTGTGATAGTTCGGTCTACAGTAGGGGATCCCATCTCTCAGGGATTACGAGTTTTCTCGGACTATCCGAGATAACACCACAGTGAGTGGGGCTCCAGACATGCAGCGCTTCTGGAGTCAGGACTCGGACGATGCCCCCATTCAGCTAGTGGATGGGGACGACGTAGGGGTAGCCGATGGCTACGATGCCTGGTACGTAGGCATCCGCCCTCCTCGGATGATGAGGGCTCAGGGTCCGATTCATGTAGTTGTGCATCGGATAGGGAGGCGGTGCCAGGGCTATGGAGGTGGCCCAGGGTCACAGCGGGAGAGAGCAGAGGAGGCCACAGGCACAGGAGAGGCCACGACAGTGGGAGAGGAGGGAGGAGAGACCCCCTTCTCCATAGAGAGAGAGGCCACCATCGCTCGATAAGGGCAAGGGTGTTGACACTGGGGAGAGTAGCGAGACAGTGACTCTCCGAGCGGAGACAATCCATCTCCAAGCATAGGTGCAGACCCTACAGGAGGAGGCTGCACGACATCGAGCTGAGGTGACACAGCTCAGAGATGAGATTGCATGCCTCAGAGCACGGGGCGGAGGGGCGAGCACTAGGGAGCTGGCATGGGCTATTGCCCAAATCACTTTCTACCAGACATTATACTATCAGATGGTGCCAGAGGAGGATAGACTACCACTGCCGGCTAACATCGCAGATCCGATCAGGATCGGGTCATCGAGGACTTCGTCTCGATCGACGACTAGGACTCGTAGTACCACTCATACTGCGATGGGGCCACCTCGTCCACCTCAGGGTGGGGGAGGAGATGAGGCTGAGAGCTCGAGGGGTTCTCGAGGCTAGACTACTGCACTACATTGTACAGATTGATATGATAGCATTTATTATTTTTGATAGAGGATTGAGTATGCCGAGGTACAGATTGTGGCATACCAATCCAATTTTGAGATGATGTATATATTGTTGATATATATGAGATGAGATATTTTTTGATCATATGACTTGTGTCTTATGTATTTTTATGATGCTTTTATGTTTTGATTGATTGATTTGATGATTCATGTAATTATGTCATTGGAAATATTATAGTTTTGAATGTCATGCTTGTAAGATTTTAAATGAAATAATCTGATGTAACAAATTGGTTGTTTGTGATGTAATGTGATAAAAGATAAAAAGAGACTTCTAACAATAATTTCAAAGGACATTGTCGCTATTATAGACCATTTCATGGAGTCGCCGCTCACTCGGTCGTCAAGCTAATCCCAGTATAGAAATATTGTTAAAAAGTAAAAGAGTGCTTAAGAGACTGTCTTAAGACTTTGGTGCAATGGTGCAAATGATGATGATGATGGTTTGTTTTCAGATTTTCATAAAAATAGTATGCATGAAATAATGTTAAAATGATTTTTGCTAGGCATAAATTCCTAAGTGTGATAAAATTTTTGGATAATTCCCTAGGAATTATACCATCATTGCAAAATTGAAGGTTGACATAATGACATGAAATAGTGATAATGTGCATGCTTTTTGTTTAAAAGCATAATTTGTATAACAGAATGATTTAAGTCATATGGTTTTCATGATTTTTAAATAAATGGGGAATAAAAATTGTTACAATGGTTTGCGCTAGGCATAGAATATGTAGGTATAGACTTATACCATCATCGCAAAATCAAAAAGGAGATAGTTTTATTGCATGGTTGATTTTTAATAAACAGAAAATATGAAGATGAGGACTTGCGCTAGGCATAAAATTCCAATTTTGGTTTTGGAACTATACCATCGTCGTGAAAGTCAATAATATATATATATATATATATATATATATATGTTTTGATTGTATGGTTTTGAAAGAAATTTTGATTTTTCTATTATGCATGTAGTTGTCTTTATACTAAACAACTGTACTTTGAAAGAAGAAAATGAATTATTCCAAACAATTTTGCAAAAAATATTTCAAAGTATTTTAAAGACAAAAGTTAGATTTATAAGGAATCCCATGTGCATATGTGAATTCATTTCCAATCTTGATTTATCATAATGATACACAAAATCTCTCAAATATAAAATGTGTGTGCAATTGCTATGTTCATTTACCAGTTTTGAGCAAGATAATATGATACAAGTGATTTGAATGAACCAAATAAGTGTTCATTAACCATGATGTAGATGCATATAACCATACTAGACTACTATGTAAGTCGGATTATCAAGAGCTAGCTAATCCATAAGCAGACATAGGTCTGTACAAAAGAAGGTCGCTAATGTGACAGGACATATCGCCATGCTAGGAGTTACCCAAGGCCAAGCAGATTGGGCACAAACCACCTGTTATGGGGCTTACCTCACAGTTTTTGAATAATTGAGAATTCCAGGGATTCAAGCTCATCAACCCTTCTTTTCTTTTCAAAGGGTAGGGAAAGGGATTTTATTGCTTTTGCTTTTGCTTTCTTTTGCTTTTTCTTTTTGTATTTTTGCTTGATTTTTGAGATAATGCTTGAAACATTGTTGTAATGATATAAAATAACATTTTTTTCTTTTTCTCTTTTTCTTGAACTTTGCTTTTTGTTCTATACTAGGGATACTTGCTCGGATTAGCTGTAGAGCAAGGGATTTTTATTCTGGGTAGGGGTGAGCTTGTCCTTTTGCCAATTCTCAAAGATTCTAGACCATGTGCATGATAGGATAGCAGGGGAAACTTTTCGCTCAAGAAACCACTTCTACTATGTAGCAAAGCATGGAAATTACAAATATAATCATTTTATTGTGAAAAGATGTGCTTGGTTTAAGTAAATAACAAGATCAATTCTCTATGCTCAAACTTTATTTAATTGAATTTTGTGGACTTTGATATAAGAGAGATTAGTAATCATGCCAGATAAAATCAAGATATTTATTTTTGTGAGTGTGAAAGTGAGGGATTCCAAATAAATGCTAATTTATCCAAAATAATTTGAAACATATAATTGCAACATTTGTAAGAAGATATATATATAAATACTTTTTGAGAAGTTTTGAGAATGTTGACTCTCTCTTTCTTCTTTATATTGTTTTGGTTTCGAAAGAGTCAAGAATATTGTTGTTTTTATTTTTATTATTTTTGTTTTTGAAAAAAAAATTAACAAGTGCCATAAATAAATACAACAAATAGTTTTGAAGATTTTGATGATTATGAATGTTTTTGGTGTTTTTGAATTTATAAATTGAAAGAAATACAAGATAGTGATTTTGAAATATTTTAAACAAATATATACAAGGATGAAATGACCAAATTTATACATAGTAACGTTTAAGATGCAAAATATTCATGGGTTCTTTAAGTTCTTTACCATCTAAGGTAGATAATTTGTATGCTCTCGATTCAAATTTAGCAATGATAATGTATGGTCCAAGCCAGTTGGGCTCAAATTTACCTTTAAGGTCCTTAGTTGCATTAGTATTTTTTTTGAAGATTTTGAGGATTTTGATTTTTTTGTATTTTGATTTTAATTTATGAATTGAAATTGGTGGTATATACAAGATGATCTATATACACTATACAAGGTTATTTGAGTATAGCATGTCTAAGGTTGCTTCAAAATCAAAGGAGGTTTTGAAGGATAATCTGGTTGAGGTGAAGGTAAGAACAGAAGGTGATGAATAAAAGGTAGTGATAACAAAAGCTTTGTTATAATGTAGAATAATGTAGCAAAAGATTTGACTTTTATATGTGTAAAATTGATCATGTTACAAAATAAAATGTAAGAAGGATAAGAAAGTTCTTCATTCTTATCACTATATTCCAAGTCTTGATAAGATGGAGGGAGCATATGTGAAATATATGCATGGATGTTATTTGGTAAACAAGGATGATCATATATGGATGAAGAAAAGTGATGGATAGAAGATAATTGTGATAATAGAGAATGTATAGAACTTGATGTTTCAACCGTTAAATATTCTTCAAATGGTGTTGGGTCACCATGTATGGTAACAATTTTATTTGCAAGTTCAAACTTCAAACATTGGTGAAGAGTGGAAGGGACAACCCTCATCGTATGAATCCAAGGACTTCTGAGAAGTAGGTTGTAAGGTGAAGGGCAATATGCTACATAAAATAAAGTATCCAGGATCTTGGATCCAATATTAAAGGGAAGAATTATAGTACCTTGAGCTTCTTGAATTTCATTGTTAAAAGATTTTATAATAACATTTGATTCATTAAGATCTTCTTCCTTTGATTTGAGTTTTTGGAATAATTGATAAGTGCATAAATTAAGAGAGGAGCCATTATCTACCATGATAGTTCTAACAAGTGTTTCTTTACTAGATCCTGTAATGTAAAGATAGGAGTCTTCTTGTGGAGTAGAGGAAGGAATATCCTCATCATAGAATGAAATATGGTTAACCTCAAGAGGGTTTACACCATTAATTATGTTCTTAGAGAAAATATGATGAGGAACAAATTGTTGGCTAGGTATTTTGAACAAAATTTCCTTATGATAAATTTGTAATACTTCTAAAAGGGATATCTTTGCTTGAGGATTAATCACTTGTTGTTGGCTATCAAAGTGGATTTCAGATTGAGATTTTGATTCTAAAGATGAGCTTTCTATGCTTACATTCCATTTTGGATCATTCTCTAGAGCCAAAGATAGTTTTGAAGGTTGGTCAAATGAGGAATCCATATCTTGAATATCAGATTGAGTTGATTGAACTTGAGGTTGCTCATTTGTAGTTTTTGTTACAATATTAATAATATCATCATGATGGGACACATTAACATGCAATATTTGATTGGTTTCTTGTTGTTGATAATTGAATAGGGGTTCTTGGGAGATCCCCATGTCTTGATTGATTATTGGTATTTGTTGTGTAGGAGTTTGATTGTTTAATGGAGATTTATAATCAGTTGTAGATTGTAATTCCTTTATATTAAAAAGACCCTTATCAATCAAATCTTGAATTGCACATCTTAAATCTTTACAATTTTGTGTCATATGTCCATCTACTCTATGATATTCACAATGTAGCTCAGGTTTAAACCAATCTGCTGTGGTATCAAGTTGTCTTATGGAAGGGAGTTCAATCTTATTTGTATCAAGTAAATACTTGAGAATTATATCCATTGGTTGATTGAGCTTAGTAAATTTACGTGATGAAGGTTTTTGAGAGGTTTTTGATAAATGCCTTAGGAATTTCGTCATAAAAGGACCTAATGGTTTCTCACCTCTACTTTCTTTATTATGGGTAGAATGATGATAGGAAGATTGCGAAGTATGAGGTGAGTGCATGGTAGAATTGGAAGAATAAGTATTTTCTTGTTGAAATGGATGTGTTGTATTGAAAGAAGAATATTGAAAAGGTGGTGGAGGATTGTATGTGGATCGATAGACATAATATGGATATATGGGAGAATAGATAATATCGTTATGAAGAGGATTGGAAAAGGGATTGTCTTGTTGGGTTAAGGATGAAAAATGAGAAGAGTGTGATGGAGGTGATGTTGAATAGGGATGAGGTTGGTCATAATCAACAAATGTATTTGGCTGAATTCTTCCAACATTACTGATGGGCTCATATTGATTTGAGTAAAAACTCATGGTTTCTTTAGTACTTCTAAAAGTAATATTTAATATCTACTATTTAGAATTGAATCTAAAACATACAAACTTGAAATGATGATTTTGTTTTTTTTTTTCTTGTATACATATATATATTTTTGTTTTTTTTTTTTTTCAAAAGGTTTTAAATGCATTCACGTCGGGTTCACCAAAATGTATCGCTCCAAATTTTTCACACCCTTACCTTCAGGCTATAGGATCCGTGCCCGGAAGGGGGATGTGAAAAGGATGGCGCGGTACCTCGGACTGAGAGGCCTTGCGAAGGTCCCGCCTCTCGGGGGAGGTGTATTATGGTGATTTTTCGATGGATGGTGGGTTCACCAGGAAACATTTAATGGCAGTTTCCATGCCTAGGTTGGGAATGTGTTTGATGTGTTCAGTTTTAGCCTTAAGCATTCAAGTCCTAGGTTTGGCCAAAATGCGTCTAAGCTATTCTATATGAAGATGCAGATTAAATGAATACAAAAAATAGAATTAAGATAGAAAATAGAGAAATTAAGCAATATTAAAAGAAAATACCTGATCCGGATGTCTGATGAAGATTCTGATTCTTGAAGCAGTCAGGATCGCCTCGAATTTGATAGGATCGTCTGAGATCAGACAAGATCATTTGAGATCTGACGAATTCGTCAGACGAATTCGTCAGAGACCTGCAAACAGAGAAATAGGTGCAAAACACAGAAAATACAACTATGCTAACATAGGGAAACAATGTAAAATGATAACAATAACATTAACATGATAATTATGAACAGAAATATGAATGCATTATGATGATTTAATGACAATTGATGACTTAATTATGCATTTGATCTAGATGGGTGAACTCCAAAATGCAAGATAGCATAAAATAATAAATAAACTAGCTAATTACAGCATAAAATAGCAGATTGAAAGATGAAGAAATGCAAACTTTAGGCACTGATTGCCTCAATGTTGACTGCAGTCGAAATCGTCTCGCATTGGTACGAAATCATCTCTGATTCGACAGGATCGCCTCCGATCTGAACAGGATCGTCTGCGACGATGTAAGCTTGCTCCGGCTGAAAAACACTAAGGTACCTGCAACAAAATTTGTATAGAACTAATGCAAATAGCAATTTGGGATGTCTTAATGCGTGTGAAGTCGAGTTATAGGGAATTTCAGCCAGGGGGTGCTAAGGGGAGGGCTTAGGATTAAATAGGCTTAGGAGGGAGGTTAGGAGGTTGGAGATCATCCCTATTTGGGAGATCTCCAATGGGGGAGGGTCTCTAACGGCGCAGACACGCTTCTGCCCGGATTAGAGACCCGTTGGAACAGAAGCTAATTGTGAAAAATCAGTTTTGGGACAAGATCGTCTGGACGTCCTAGCCCAGACGAAATCGTCCGATCTGGGGCGATATCGTCTGATCGACGACGATATCGTCAAACGGTCAAAACAAACTCTAAAAATGGCGTGGGAAAGGGGGAAACGGATTACACGGTGGTTAACGAGCGGTTTGGGAGGTTAAAATTTGAATTTGAATTATTTACTAGAGTAAATGTAATTATTAAGATTTCACTGCGCCAATTTTAGGGTGCTACAGGACCTACCCCACGAAGTTTGTGAATGCATCTAGATTTTGGGGTTGAAGCTCAATAAATCTTTGGATTTCCATTAAAGTCTCCTTATTTATTGGGGATTGTTGAATGAGCTCATAGATTGATAACTTGGCTAGTGTCATTTGGAGATTTTGCACAAGTCTACTTTGGACAGTTACCATAGGTCATGCTGGTGGACTTGGAGGATTTTTTTGCACTTGCCTCTATCGAGGTGCATCCAAAATATGAATAGAAGTTGTTGGAGGCCCTGGTTGGTTATATTACAAACTTCTTATTACCACGTTGACTATTTCAACAATTATGATGTATCCTTGAGTGGGAGGTTTGACTTGGACCTGGTTTACTTGAGTGCCTTGATCTCTAGTGGCCTCATGATTAGGCAATGAGTTTTTGAATATGCCCATGTCTCTATTGTCTAGTGCTAATAGATTTTCAACTTTTAGCTCACCCTTATCAATCATATTTTGCACAAAATTCTTGAATCTAATACATGTTTTGATATCATGCCCTTGTATTCTATGATATGGGCAATATTGATCTTACCTATATCCCTTAGGCTTGGGATATTTAGGGTCAAGAAGTTGAATCTCAGGTAGCCTGAGTCTTTGTACCTCGCTTAGTTGGTTGAATATCGATTGCATAAACTTTGATAAAGGGGTGAAATAGCGAGGCAATCGATGTTCTTTATTTTGACCCTAGTTGTTCTTTGGGTTGTAATTAGCTGGTGGGGGCTGAGCCTGATAGTTCTATGATTGTTTTTGTAGATACCTAAAATGTGTCATGTTTAGGGGAGCTACTCACATAGGCACATTCATGATCTTGCATGATTGGGTCATCCGGCGTTGATCAAAAAAATGATCACCATACACCCTACAAACAAATCAGTCTACATTTTTGCTCAGCATTGTGTTTTCCACACAGTGCATTGCAAAAAGGGGTATCTATAGACACCTAAAATGTGTCATGTTTAGGGGAGCTACTCACATAGACACATTCATAAGATCACATGACATAGTCTTGGACTTTCCAAGCATCAGAAGTGGTTCTCACCACTCATCTGGGGCATTTTAAGCCCATCCAAGCCTAGCCGCTCAAGACTAGAGTGGCCAGACCTTAGCCGCTCAAGCTTAGAGTGGCCAGATATTAGCCATTGTAGATGATAGTGGCCAGATCTTAGCCACTGTAGATGACAGTGGCTAAGCCACAAAAGGCATTTTATCAACAAATATGCTCAATCATGGGTGGAAGTGGCAGTCTACATGCAATAAAGGTGAGCGGGAGTAACTTTGCATTCCCTTTCATGGCTAGTTCACATAGGAGACTTGAGTTTGCATTTAGACTTTAGTTAACTAGCCTCCAAACATAGACAAAAACAAAGTTGCTCATGCTAAATGACCAGTTTGCATAGGAGACTCAAGTTTGTAGTTAGATTTTAGATAATTGGTATTTAAACATAGAAAAGACAAAAATATTCTCATGCTAACATTCACTATGCATGAGGGATTCAGTCCTAGGGTTTGGGCATAGACCTAGGGTTTCACACACTTTAAAAGGTGCAAGCCTAAGAGCACCAAGGATCCAAAATTTATCAGAATAGGTCATTGAGGAGAGCTTTCGAGACTTAGAGAGCTTCTCTTGGAGATCACATTTATGGTGAAGCCCTAAAAAATTGGAGAGCAAAGCAACCACTATTTCAACATCCGATACAAGCTTTGATCCATAGCTTTGGGGCAAATAGAATGAAATTCACCTTAGCGGTCGTTGTCTCGGACAGTGGCCCGTAGATCTAGCTTAGGGTTTTATACATTAGTTTCATTATTTTGTTTAGCATATCATTAGCCTAGCATCATTTCATTCATTTAACTTCATAGCATAGGTTTAATTTGCACTTGCTTTCATGTTGATATATTCATTACTAACAACCTCATCCGAGGAGGCATTCTCGGACATCTAAGCGTGTGTTGTTGTTTCATTGCTTACAGGGCCACAGGTTCATCGGACGGAATCTACAACATACGAGAGCAAAAGGGATCCCTCTAGGGAATATACCTAGAGAAGGAGGCATCTGTAAGCCCTCATACATTTTCATGTGTGGAATCGGGGAGCTTGTGATAGTGCACCACCCCTTTGCGAGGGGACATCTTACCCACTTGTAACCTCATTGTATCAAAATGGGTATCCCTAAGAGGGACTGACTTGTAACCGGGTTTCAATACAAATAAAGAGACATATCTTTGTTACTTCCATGTTATATGCTTTTTCATGGTCTTTCATTTCATATTTTGGGTTTAAACACATTTGCAAGTAGAGTAAGAGTGGTGCGTGCGCCCCGGGGTCGCTACAGATGGTGATCACGGTGGGACATCCACTAACTTTTTATTTTTCTTCTTGGATACTAACTTAATTTTGTGTGTAGGCCTAGCCGCTCTAATCTATAGTGGCCAAAAATTAGCCGCTTTGAGCCACAATGGCCAACAGAGCCTTAGCCGCTCCTGCTAATAGCGGCCAGGAACTAGCCACCCTGGTCGACAACATCCAACATTGGAGTGCAGCAGAGGTCAAAACATCGACTCTCTGAGCTAGATCAAAGGTTGGTATAGCTTCTATGATATTTTATAGCTTTTTATCTACTTATATGTGTCTAAAATAGTGAACTTAAAGCACATTTTTGTTTGGGAATTGAAATAATGAAAGAAGAAAGAATTAGGTGATTGCATATCTTAGATCTTCTTTTAGATTTCCACTAGGCGTTGCTAGGAACAGTGGCTTCTATCTATAAAGTTCGCCCTAGAATCCAACATGCTAGACACTGTATGGTTGGTTTGCTTGTTTTGAGGCCTTTCTAAAGGCCATATTTGCACCCAATAGAGTGCACTCATTAATTTCATAGTAGTTCATACATATTTCTAAATATTGAAACACATTTTGCATTAGGCATATAGGGAAAATTCATGGCTACTATATGATGCATTCTTATTCATGCAATCTTAAAATGAACCACACACATGCACATTTCTTTTAAACATTGGGGAGTTGGATTTCATCACCAACCCTCAATTCAGTTCGGTGATGTTGGAATTCATCTCCTTCCACCGGTTTTCCCCCTAGATTCTCCTAGAAATGGATTGAAGAACCTTTTCATAGTGGTACTAAGGTACTTGTGTTCAAAATGTCTCCCACTATTGGAACATCCATTGGTTCAGAGTGGAAGAGCTAGGTGAACCCCCCACTGGGATTTCAGTGGTGTACCCTAGTCTCTTTTGGGAAATCATGTTTGGCATGAGTACTCTTGATTATCACTATGGATGAGTCTCCTCATTCCAAATCCAAAGCAAGAAGCAAGAAACAACAAAACATCAAAATACATCAAACATTTAGGGCACACTTAAAATCTATAATCAAGATAAACATTTGTGTGATATTGTTTGATCATATTTAAAGTGCAACACAAAAGCTAAATTCCAAAATGATGGTTAAAACAAGAAGTAGACATCCCCGATCTGACACCGAGGGAGGGTCCAAAACAACACATACCCTTAGGTGAAGTCATAGTAACATTGAAAGACCTACTCGGAATACCGTAAGATGCAGTTCTACGAGTCTAAGGGGTGATAACTCAACCCTTGGGGGATCTCCTCGAGAAACCCCACATAGGGAACCACAACATGAAACTACATCTCATAAACACAAAGAGGCCTCATGACCATCATCATCAAGGAGACACGAGGAAACCTCAAAGGCTTCCTCTAAACACACAGAAACTTCTCAGAGACATGAGGAAGCTTCAAGAGCTTCCTCCTCACATAGACATAAAGAGGGTTCTAGACCTCATTCTTCACATAGAGATGATGAGGTTTCCCCTTCTCCATCCTCATGGAGGGTAGAAAGGACTACAAAACCCTCATCACCAAAAGGGCACACGAGAGTCAAAACATCTCAACATTCACATGAAACACTTAGAACAGATCAACCCACTAAGGGGCAAGAAACTAGAAACACATCCAGTCATAGACATCAAACAGAAGATATCCTTCAAACAAGAGGAAGGATTCCATTAGACTATGACCTCATTGGAGTGAATGGCACCCCATGGGATCATCCATGGAGAACAAGACAATTGGATGAGTTGGATCGGTTGCATCCGAGACCACCTCCCAGAACCATAGCCATAGAGAATTCTGCATCTGGAATCTCATGAACAGTGACTTCTAAGCCCACTTCTCAAACTAGGGGTGCCTCAAGATGACCCCATAACAAACACACAAAATTTGATCATAGAGACACTCAACAATATACTAAACAAGTCACATTGGCTAGCGAGAGTGAGGAAACAACAGAAACCTCTGAGAGAGATCTACGAATCAAAATGACTAGGACAAGGTCAGATAAGCATGAGTCCTCTATGAATGCGCAAGTTAACCGTGTGCGATGGTTAGAGAATGCCTTGCACAAAGAGTGAGAGCTTGTGGATGCTCTTGAGCATGATAAATAGAGAGAATGGTTGTTGTGCCAACATGAGCAACATTTGAGAGAGCAAGTTGAGCAGCTAGCTCACAACAACCAACAAACAAGTGGAAGTGATCATCAAAGAGATCAATGCATTGACTCACCAAGAGAGGAGCACATTAGACAAGAAAGTAACTCACAACAAAGTCACCCTCCAAATCATGAGAGGAACCCAACTGAGGGGGAACGGGTAAACTTAATAGAGCCGGATCAAGCACATCTTGAATCCCCTCGTAGAAGGGAAGAAAATAGAGCCAATCAAATGGATAGAGTGTTACCTCCACCACCACCATGAGGGGGTCTGCAAGAGGAGGAACTCCTTGCTTCAAAGGCATTTCAAGAGCTTGTTGAGAATATGAAAGCCTTTGAGAAACAAGAGGCTACTGGGAGCCAACCAACATTGAACAAAATACACAACCAACCATTGTGTCCATCGGTTCCTAGCCCTCCCTATCCTAAGCACTTTGAGATGCCTAGGCTGGAGAAGTTTAAAGGTGAAGAAGATGCACAAGAGCATGTCACCAATTTCATCAATGCATGTTTTCATCTTGAAGACAATGATGCTCTTATGCTAAGGACATTCATCATGACATTTTTGGGTGCAGCCACCCAATGGTTCAACCAACTGCCCAAGCATAGCATAGAAAATTTTGAACAACTAGTGAATGCTTTTCTAAAGTGTTTCTCTTTTGGTGCTAAGAGGAGAGTGAACCTTTCAGACCTGGCCAATCTAAAACATTATGATGACGAGCCAGTAATGGATTACGGGAATAGATGGAGAAAAATCATGGAAAAATTATCATTCTCCATTCCCATAGAAGAAATCATCCGGATGTTCACCAAGAGTTGTTCCAAACACATTTCCCTCTTGCTACAACTACAACAATACCCCTCATTTGAGGAAGCTTTGGCACAAGCCAAACTCATTGAGGACATCAAAGTAGATGAGGGAACCATAAAAATCCGGACCAAGAAGGAGTGGATAAAAAATGACAAGAATGGCAAGTATAAGTAGAAGCAGGCAAACCTTGCCCCAGTTAATCAAGTGGTATTGGCTATGCCTAAGGACGGGGCTACGTAGTAGCCCTAGAATTATCAAGCACAGCCCCCACCAACCAACTATGATCAAAAGAAAAATCAGGGTCGAAACAAAGAGTGCAAACCCCCTCGTTATTTTACACCATTGACAGAATCAATGCAATCAATATTCAATCAATTGAGCAAGGTGGGAAATATCAGATTCCCTAATATACCTCTTATAGATCCCAACCATCCTAAGCCAAAAGGATATAGGGAAGATCAATTATGCCCATATCACAGGATACCGGGGCATAATATTGAAGTTTGTGTTGGTTTCAAACATCAGGTGCAAAACATGATTGAGGCGAGAGAACTTAAAGTGGACAACCCACTGGCCCCTGACAATAGAGATATGGGCATCTACAAAAACCTATTGCCAAACCATGAGGCCCCTAGAGGGCAAGGTGCACAAGTCAATCAGGTCCGAATTGATACGCCTACCCATGGGTGTGTTGGGATGGTTGAAATTGTCAATATAGCAACCAGGACTAGATGGTATGGTCAACCACAACCTCCTGCAGCTCCCATAAATGTCCTAGCTACACCTAGGTAGAGGCAGGGGCAAGACAACCTTCCAGGTCCACCAACCCGACCTGTGGTAACCATCCGGAGTAGACTTGAGCAAAACTTACAAATGACTCTAGCTAAGCTATCCATTTATGAGCTCATACAATAGTCCCCAAAGCACAGGGAGACCTTGATGGAGATTTTAAGGTCAATAGAGCTCCAACCACAAGACCCACATGCATTCACCCATTTTGTGGGACAAGTACAAGAATTCTAGGAACCTGTAATCCGATTCTATGATTATGAGATTAAGATAATATCTACTGCCTTACCAGACCCTCCACTGCACATCATGGCATCAGTTAATGATTTTCCATTTAAGCGGGTCTTGATCGATACAGGTTCATCAATCAACATCATCACAACAACAACAATAGAACACCTTAAGATCCCCAAGTCCAATATCATTTCGAGAGCCTATACATTAAGAGCTTTCAATGATGCTTTATGCAATACTATGGGAACGATAGTCCTACCTATCAAGGTGGGGCATAAGACCATCCCCATGATGTGTCATGTCTTGGAAGGGGCCATGCAATACAACATCCTCCTAGGGAGACCTTGGATAAGGGACATGAGATGTGTTCCTTCGATCTTACACCAATGTGTCAAGTATGTGCATGATAACAAAGTCTACATGGTGTTGGCCGATGAAGAGCCATTCAAGTATGTTCACCAGGTGGATTGTCCAGGAGAATTTGTGATTCCTTCAGCCCACTTGTCGGTAGGACCTTCATATCCAAATATTCAACTAGATAACAAAGACAAAGGGGCACAAAAGGACCCATCTACATCAACACCTCATCTTGCACACAAAACAACTAATGCTTCTAGTAAACCATTAATGCCTAAACCAAAGAATGATCAGAAGCTAAAGGCACCTATGGTTGAGAAAAACAAACTCAAGGAAATGCTAACCATAGATATTGAAGAGAGTCCAACTCCCATGGAGGAAGAAGATCACCAAGACCAAGTCGAAGATGATGACTACCATCCTGCTTTACTAGTGTCATCTGTGGGGTCATCCACCTCACATGCAACTATACACTTGGCAAGCACAGGGATAGGAGAGTATCTTGTGTAGAACATAACTTTTACACCTATCATAGAATCTGCACAGGACATGGGACGTCCAAAATATCTAAGGCCACCAGTGGGAATAGTGGTTCCACTTGGAATCCCTCCCAACCAGAAAAACTTCATCTATGCTGGCCTAGATTGTGCCCATAAATCTATGAATATAGATGAGGACAATGATGAGCTATTCACTGTCAATATTTGCTACCTCTCTAATCCTGAGTTTGCTCTAACCTATTTTGAGCATTGCCATTGGCATGGTTATGGCCTTGGTATATATGAGTAGGGGCATAGGCGGCCATTCGAGTCACAATACCAACTCCCATCTGACATATTTGGGTTAGGATATCACATCAGAGGTCGAGAGGACCCTCTAGCAACAACATTAGATAGATTAACCTTGGGGTTAGGAGAAGACATCAATTTTATTCCTTATCATCCACCAAGTGCAAGATATCTGAGCAATAGACAAGTGGCTATGGAAAGCATACCACCTCCCAAGACCTATCATCCAAGATCCACAATTGATGTCACCCCAATAGGTTACAACTCATGGGATGATGAGCAAGAAAAAAATGCATATGTGGCAAGTGATGATGAAGCACAAGAGGGCTTGGCCTATCATGAGCCTCGCTATTTACAAAGCTTTACCTAGCTCAGGCACCATGAGAGTGGATACATATCGGATGAAAGTGACTATGAGTCAGGGGACTCAATAGAGAGAGCCTACTTAGGGGAAATATAATGGCCCCATGACTTGGGGCAACATACTAATGAAAATGGATTCTTCATAAGTGATGAAGAATATGAGGATGAAATAGAGATGGCTTACTTAGGGCCAAGACATGAGCCCCTCATCTTGGGGCCGCATACTAATGCTAATGACTTTTGGATAGGTGATGACAATTTTGAGGATGAGACTAAGATGGCCTATCTTGGGCCTTTCCATTTATGACAAGTCAATATTTTGGTGGAAAGAGAAGTGGTGCTTCATGCCATAGACCCTAGATTACGATTTTTGGGGAGACTGATTAACTTGAATGTTATTCATCACATGGTCAATTCCCCTTCGCCTACATTTAAGGAGCTCTTAGAACCCAATGATCCTATTTTCTGACCAGCTCATGGAATAGATCCAGAGATTCCCATTCCTCTAGAGCCTCATCGCGAGCATGGAAGGGAAACCTCAGAGATAAGATTTCACCCATGTGGTCCTGGATATTTCATCCCATCCATCAATACAATCTCCATTGATTTGACCACTCCACTTCACAACCCAGTAGATACCACTAAATATTTGTGTCTCGACATACAAGATATTGATTGGGATCTTGCTAATTCACCAATAAATCCTGGAGATCTTTTCCCTAATGAAGATACTTTACAACTATTCCATTTTGCATCAGGTTGTGCATATGATGTGTTCAATCGGTTTGGACTCTGAGTCGAACCAAATCCCCGACGACATTCACTTGATACCCACACCCCACAAGTTGGAGGAAGTGTCATATATGGCTATAGAAGTTACTTTCAAAGTGGACATTAGTGTAGCACCCTAAAATTGGTGCAGTAAACCTTAGCAAATAATTAAAATTACCTTAGTAATAATTCAAATTCAAATTTTAACCCCGAACCGCCTGTTAAACCGCTTTCCTCATTTTCCATGCCATTTTTAGGATTTGTTGTGACCGTTGGATGATATCGTCGCCGATCAGACGATATCGCCTCAGATCGGACGAATTCGTCTGGAGAAGAACGTCCAGACGATTTCATCCCAAAACTGATTTTTCATAATTAGCTTCTGTTTCAACGGCGTCTCTAACTTGGGCAAAAGCGTGTCTGCGCCGTTAGAGACCTCCCCCATTGGAGATCTTCCAGATTAGGATGATCTCCAACCTCCTAACCTCCTTCCTAAGCCTATTTAATCTTAGGCCCTCCCCTTGACATTCCCCTGGCTGAAATTTTCTGCACTTCGAGTTTTACATGCATTAGAATGTCTTAGACTACTGTTTGCCTTTGTCCCTTTTCGAGTTTTCTTGCAGGAACTCTGTTATTCTTCAGCCGGAGCAAGCTCAGATCATCGCAGATGATCTTGTACAATCTCGGATGATCACGCCCCAATTCGAGATGATTTCGCACTCTAGACGATTTCGACTGTAGCCAACATTGGGGGCAATCAGTGCCCGAGTTTGCACTTTTCCTATACCTTTCTGCTATTTTATTCTGCATCTAGTTAGTTTTATTATTATTTTCTGCTATTCTACATTTTGGAGTTCACCCATATAGCTTAAGTGCATGATAAGATCATAATTTGTCATTAGAATACTATAATTTACTTGAATTTCTATTCGTAATTATCATTTTAGTATCTATATTATCATTTTACATCATTTTCCTCTATTAGTATTGCTGCATTTTCTATATTCTATGTCTATTTCTCTGATTGCAGGTCTCTGACGAATTCATTAGATCTCAGATGATCCTATCTGATTTCAGACGATCCTGTCAGATTCGAGGCGATCTTGACTGCTTCAAAAATCAGAACCTCCATCAGACATCCGGATCAGGTATGACCTTTTTCTAATCTAGTATATTTCCTGTATTCTCTATTTAATTCTATTTTTGTATTCATTTAAACCTGCATTTCATATAGAACAGTTTAGATTCATTTGGCCAAACCTAGGATTTGAATGATTAAAGGTAAAAATGAACACATCAAACACATTCCCAACCTAGGCATGGAAACTGCCATTCAAAAGTTTCCTGGTGAACCCACCATCCATCAAAAATTCACCCTTATACACCTCCCCCGAGAGGCGGGACCTTCAAAGGGCCTCTCAGTTCGAGGTATTGTCCCATCCTTTTCACATCCCCCTTCCGGGCATGGATCCTATAGCTTGAAGGTAAGGGTGCAAAAAATTTGGAGCGATACATTTTGGTGAACCCGACGTGAAACTAAAACCTTTTGAAAACAAAAAAAACATAGATGCATTTAAAATCATTAAGTTGCATATCATGTTTAGATGGTAGCTCCTAAGAAAAGACTAGTTGTCACCATTAATGTTGAAAATCAAATAATAGCCATAGAGTTTAATTCTTTGCTTAGACTATCTCAAACATATAGAGTTCCACCTTTGTGGGACGAACTTAATAGGAGATTGGGTATTATTTCATCTAGATCAACCGAACTTAGGCAAATTAAGAGGTTTGCCCTAGATAGAATCCTGGATCCTCATCAACTCATTTTTTATCATGAACTTCAGAGAGCTTGCCATAGGTGGTTAGCTTATAGGAGAGCTCTTGTGTCTTCAGAATTGTTCACCTTCGAGGAATACCTCGAGAACGCAACTGTTATACACCAATTCCTAGGTCATGTAGAAGACCAAGAGGTCATTCTTACGGATAGGGAAAGGTGGAGGAGAGTTCCTAGAGCTGTGTTATATCGAGAGTATTGCCACGAACTTTATTTCTACCAACTAGAGTCTGAGACAGATAATATCACTATAGCACTTTTTGTCAAATTCTTGAAAGAAAATTTTCAATTTGAAGAAGAACATTTCATGACTCCTGAAGAACTTGAGCCCATTAATGATATTTATAAATTGTTTATAGAAAACTAGATCATTGCTTTCATTATTATTATTTCTTGCATTTAGTGTGTTGTTTGTTATCTTTATAATATTGTTATAAAAACAAAACAAAAAAACAAGAAAAACCAAAAACATAACAAAACCAAAACATTTTATTTTAAATACTATAGTAGGTATATAATTAAAATATATACCTCTTAAGCTTGTTGCATATATATATATATATATATATATATATATATATATATATTTTCTGAAATCTAAACTTAAGCACAATGCCTAGACTTAGGAATGGTAAACAAACTGAAGAAGAAGAAGAAGAAGATTGGTTAGGAAACAAAACAAAAAACCCAAATGTCCTTCCTGAGGATTCAATTCCAGAAGGAGGAACTCTAGAACAGCCAGAAGATGAGCTTGTTGTAGATGAACAAGAAGAAAATGTTAAAGAGGAAGGATCCTCATCCCCTAGAATGGCTCCAGACGGAACTGTTGCTTTTGATAATATAGATCATTTCTGGAAATTCTTCAATAATAACATTGGTGCTCTTAATATGGCAGTTCGTATTGATAGAGGACAAATTAGTGACACTCAAGCAGCCATGGAACATATGTTTAACATGCACACTAATCCTTTGTCTTTTGTCGATCAAGAAAGTGATAAAGCTGGACCATCCAATATAGATATGGTCACTATGATTCAGAACATGCAAAAACAACAGGTTACCCAACCCCCTAAGGAACCTGTTATTGAGCCTAAAATCATTCCCACACAAAAGAGACCTTCATTCACTGCTTTATTTTGCCAAACTATTGATCAATATGCTTCAAATCGACAAAAACCTAAAATGAAGCCAAACACCAATTTTCAACAATCTGGGATACAACATAATACAACTTCAAAACTTCTTCATAACACCCTTCCTACCAACAATTTACACAATAGCAATATAGCATCTAATCTTCATGTCCCTCCATCATATGCTCACAAATCCCATATTAATACCCTACCGAACCAATATGGTGGGCAAACCAGTAATCTGGAAGCCATGGTGAAACAGTTAGCTTCCCGCATGGACCAGATAGATCCCTACCATCCCTCGTATAATTATCGAGAGATGTGTAGTCAGCCTTTGGATCCCATAGTTGTAGCACAACCATACCCTAAGCACTTTCCCATGCCCGTCCTGCCTATATATAAAGGAACTGAAGATCCCATAGAGCATCTTCGCATGTTTAGGATAGCATGTCATGATATATCACATGATGACTTGCTATTACTAAAAATGTTCCCGAAAAGTTTAGGAGGAATGGCATTAGAGTGGTACTATCAATTGCCCACTCATTCTTTGAGGAATTTTGAAGAAACAGCTGAATCTTTTGTCCATCAATTTAGTGCCTACATCGAGAGACACGTGACCATTAAAGATTTATACAACTTAAAACAAGACAAAGATGAATGTTTTGCTGATTTCTTAGCTAGATGGAGGCAGTTGACAAGAAAACTGCACTTTGTGCTACCTTATAGGGAAATGTTGGACATTTTTATTAATAATTTGCAAGAACAAATATCCTATGAATTATCAATTGCTACCTTAACCACCTTCGATCAAGCTATAGACTTAGCTCGAAGGGTGGAAGATGCTCTCATTAGAAGAGGTCAGCTCAAAAAGAAAGATGATGAGAAAACATCCAGAAATCAATATAAAAACAAACAAGTTGTAGGTGACGGAGTCACTGATAGTAGAAACATTGCTAATGTTAATACTACGAAAACAACGGAGAAGTTTATATTAAAACCTCCTGATAAACCACCTCGAGAGTTTACTAGATTGAATCAACCATTATCAACTATTCTACCCCAATTACTCGAAAGAGGTTTGATTCAATTACCGACTATCCGGGAACACTGATCCAACTATACCCGGATACAGAGCTGATTTACATTGTGATTTTCATAGAGGACCTGGACATGCTACAAACTCTTGCAAAATATTAAAACATAAAATACAAGACTTGATTGATAATAATGAAATGGAGGTGCAAGCCTTTCAACCTAAACAAAATCCTCCTAATAATACTCAAAAGAACATTCCCCAAAATCAGAATCAAAATGCTAATCAATCATTAGATATATTTCAACATCCTTTACCAAAACATGGTAAAGAGGTGGCCAATCAAATTGAGCATCATAATGTCCCTCCTCCTACCCGATATGTAGGAACTATTAGCGGACATTTACCTAATCATGATTTACAAAAATTTGACACAACTTTCTCCATGGTTACGTCCAGAACCCCATATAATACTCAAACACCGGATCCTAGTGATGTAGAATCGGATACTGAAAGTGAAATAGACATCACCTCAAATCAATCGAATAGTTCTGAAAATGAATCAGATCCTATTCAACCTATCATAGATTCTATGGTTTCGGAAGAACCATTTCCTAGAAGAGTTACTACTCGACCCTCTTCTAATCAGTTCCTTCCTAATGAACAAGCCATAAACGCTAGACCGAGACCAATTCAGCATCTTCAATATAACATTGTAGGTACCATCGGAGTTGTTACCAGACAACAGGCTCAAAATTCTCAACAGGATCAAACTCAGAATGATGGATCAGCTCCATTTATTTTGAAAAATCCCAATAAAGGGAATCATATGTCTAATGTTCAACCTAAGCCTCCTTACAATATTAATGAACAATTATCCAATACTACAGCCAGAATTTCCCTTTTGGACTTGTTAAGATCTTCTCCTACCCATAGGGATGAATTAATGCTCACATTAAGCCAAATGATGGTACCTCAAAATATTCAACCTGAAGCCATGTCCAATACTATCATCACTCGAGAAGTCGATTGTATTGACTTTCGAGATAAAGATATCCCACAACATAGTTTACATAAGGATAACCCCTTATATATTACTGCCCTAATAGGAGATGTAGCAGATCAAAAGGGTCTTGATTGATAATGGTTCATCTCTAAACATTTGCACTTTTGACTTCTACCAAATATTTGGGTTTAGAAGTGATGAAATGAAGAAAACTGACATGATCATAAAAGCTTTCAATGATGAAACACAAGAAACGTGTGGAGTTATCACCATCCCATTGCAAGTTGGTCCGAGAACCTTAGACACGACCGTGTTTATTGTACATTGCCCCGCATCATACAATATACTCTTGGGTCATCCTTGGATCAATGCAATGCGGGCTGTCCCATCAACTTTACACCAATGTGTTAAATTCGAATTTAAAAATCAGTTGGTCACTATCCATGGTGATCCTAGACCCTTTGATATGTGTGCTTTGGCTAGAACCTGTTGGAGTTCAATTTTGCCCTGCTCTGTCATCCACACATCCTAATTCTTATTTTTCATCTAAACGTGTGAAACACACACCCATAACTTCATCTATTTCTCCTCCATTAATTTCACCCTCATATATAGCTCAACAATCTTCTAAACAAACCACACTAGAACCTCAAAAAGATCTTAAATCCACAACCAATCCTTCATGTTCCATCCCTATAATTTCAAAACCTATAGACCCATTTATTAACACCTCCACATTATCTACATCTATCATACCTTCCACATCTAAAGATATAGGGAATGATCCTTCTACCTCTTATGCTCTTTCTGATGAACTCTTACCTGATTTATCTAAAATTCTTATATCAGAAAAAACAAATGCTTCTATGCAAGATTCCATTATCTTAAGTAATTTGCCACCTTCTCCTCATACCTTGGGCCTCCCACAACCTATGGGAAGTATCTACCAAGTCGGGAGTTGTGCTTTTATTTATAAAGGATATGATTGGGGAAGAATACCCCGAAACATCAAGACGCATTGTGATGGATATGCTCGATGCTATTTTGCTAATGAATATATTAAAGCTAAACCCATAATGCTTAAATTGGGATATAAAGGGAAAGGCTTGGGACCTCTCCAAGATGGTATGAAAGAACCCTTTGAGGTAGAACCATGGCCCGCCCGATGTGGTGTGGGCCTATTTCCTAGTAAGGATCAACCCTTCCCTTTTGAAGATGATGATCAACTCATATGTTATCAAGATTATCTAGATAAACAAGATTCTTTGTATCCCAAGAATAATTCTTCTACCTGCAATATGCTATCCATAGCCTATCCTGAAATGATTGTTGAATCCGACGATGAGTTGGAAGGAGATATTTTCCATGATGTCTCCGTGGAAGAGATGTTACACAATGGTTTTTATTTTGATGGTTCTATACCTACTATAGCCTAGCTTGAGGCCACGACTCCTCAAGATGAATTATCCAAGTTAACCTTAAAGGAATTACAAGAATTGGGCGTTTCACCTGCCCCACCTAATTTTGAAAGAGATCTACACATGGAAGTAGAAAACGTCATTAAGGTTAACATTGGAACTGAGGATAATCCTCACATCATCAGTATTGGATCAGAATTAAGTCAAGAAAAACAAGAGCAATACATTGCATTCCTTAAAGAATATGAAGATGTCTTCGCTTGGACATATGAAGATATGCCAGGTTTAGACCCTTCTGTAGTCATGCATCATCTAGTAGTCCATCCGGATGCTAAACCTGTTAAACAGAAACTTAGAAAAATGCATCCCAAAGTGGCCTTGCTAGTCAAAGGGGAGTTAGAAAAACTCTTGAATGTTGTTTTTATACAAGCTATTGATTATGTTGAATGGATCTCGAATGTAGTTCCAGTCACCAAGAAAGAAGCTACCAAAGTTAGGGTTTGCACAGACTTTAGAGATATTAACGTTGCATGCCCTAAAGATGATTTTCCTCTTCCCAACATGGATCAAATCATTGATTTTACTATGGGGAGTGGAATGATGTCCCTAATGGATGGATTTTCTGGTTATAATCAGATCAGGATAGCTCCTGAAGATCAGGCTAAAACAACCTTTATTACCCCCTAGGGTACCTTTTGTTGGAAAGTGATGCCATTTGGTTTAAAGAATGCAGGCGCAACATATCAATGAGCCATGACTTATATCTTTCATGATATGATGCATGATATCCTACATGATTATGTAGATGATATTATAGCTCGCTCTATTAATGAAGATGATCATTTAGATGATTTGAGAAAAGTATTTAATCGGTTAAGAGAATATCTTATTCGATTAAATCCAGCTAAATGTATATTCGGAGTCAAGTCCGATAAATTATTAGGGGTTTTAGTTTCTTTACGTGGTATCAAAATTGACCCTCTCAAGATTGTGGCTATCACTGATATGCCCGCACCTACCAATATATCTGAGTTACGAAGTTTACAAGGTAAGCTTCAAGCTATCCGTCGCTTCATCGATAAGTTGGCGGACAAAACCAGTCCCTTTCTTAAGCTTCTTAAGAAGGATGTCCCTTTTAATTGGGATGATGAATGTAAGGAAGCTTTTGAACTTCTCAAACAATACCTCCTTAACCCACCTGTGCTTTCACCGCCTAGATCTGATCGTCCTTTTATCTTGTACATTTTTGCTTCTGATTCTGCCTTAGGAGCTATGTTAGCTCAGCTGGATGATGAGAAGAAAGAACGTGCTAATTATTACATTAGCAGAACCTTAATCAGTTATGAAACTCGTTATACCATATTAGAGAAATTATGTCTAGCAGTCATATTTTCTACATAGAAACTATGACATTATATGCTCAGTCAGAAAACCTATGTTATTGCCAAATTTGACCCTTTGCGATATCTCATGAGTCGACCGTATTTATCTGGTCGCACAGCTAAGTGGGTTCTTGCGCTAAGCGAATTTGAACTCACCTTCATAGGACAAAAGTCTGTTAAAGGTCAAATCATAGCTGATCAATTAGCTGCTGCACCCTTAGAATCTACTCATCCCCTCCTCATTGAGTTTCCTGATGAATGCCTTAAACTAGAGGCAGACCATTCAGAGCAATGGTCCTTATACTTTGACGGAGCCCGATGCATGAGTGGGGCTGGTGCGGGTATTATTTTAATATCTCCACAAAAACATCTTATACCTCTGTCCTTCAAATTAACATTTGCTTGCACCAATAACACTGTCGAATATGAAGCTCTTATCCTTGGATTACGAGCTGCTTTGGCATTGAAAATCAAAAGTTTATTGGTTTTCGATGACTCACAACTTGTCATAAATCAAATCAATGATGTTTATCAAACCAGAGATGATAAATTACGCCCATATAAAGCATATGTTTTACAATTAATATCTCTATTTGATCAAGTTACCTTGGAAGCTATTCCTCGAACTAGCAACCGTGCGGTTGACGCTATGGCCGCAGTTGCATCTCTTCTACCCTTGGAGTTAGATGACGAATATGCCACCATCATTATTCATCGACTCCAGGAACCCGCTTCAAATAAGTCATGCTTAGAACCTTTGGATGTGTTTCTAATCAATGAAACTACTCCTGAACCTTGGTATACGGATATATTTGATTTTCTTCACAATGGGACTTTCCTTGCCAGTTCTAATAGGAACCAGCATCGGTTATTACGTAGACGAGCAAGTCGATTTGTAATAATTGGCAATACTTTATATAGGAGATCTTTTGAAGGTATCCTATTGAGATGTTTGAATCTAGAAGAATCCAAATCAGCTTTGAGTGAAGCCCACGATGGATCTTGTGGAGGACACTTCGATGGTAGTGTCATTGCTAAAAAGCTCCTTAGGATAGGCTACTTTTGGCCTACCATGGAAACCGATGCACATGATTATGTGCGCCATTGCGACAAGTGCCAAAAACATGCTGACCTTGTCCATGCCCCTGCACAAGAACTGCAGGCTATTTCATCTCCTTGGCCCTTTTCAAAATGGGGCTTAGACATTATTGGCAAAATTAATCCTGTGTCATCTGATGGACACAAATTCATCATAACCGCCACTGAGTATTTTACGAAGTGGGTTGAAGCTATGCCTTTAGCTTCCTACACTGGAACACAAGTCTCTAAATTTATTTTTAATCAAATCATTTGTAGGTTCGGAATTCTTGCAAATCTCATCTCAGACAATGGAACTTGTTTCAAAAATAAAGATGTTAAGAAATTATGCCAAAAATATAAGATTCAACATCGTTGGTCCACTCCCTATTATCCTCAGGGTAATGGCCAAGTAGAAGCATCTAATAAAACATTAATTAAAATCCTTAAAATATTGGTCAATAAATCTGGCCGCGACTGGCACATTCAATTATATCCAGCTTTGTGGGCATATCGCACTAGTGTTCGTACTCCCACAGGTACTTCACCTTTTGTTTTGGTTTATGGCGCTGAAGCTATTTTTCCCTTTGAATTAGAAGTTCCTTCTTTGGCTCTACTACTTCAAGATACCGAAGTAGGAGATGAATATCGAGCTGGCAGACTCAATCAGCTAGAACTCCTAGATGAAAAGCGCATCAATGCTTTGGAGCATCTTCGTGCCTACCAAAACAAGCTTAAAAGATCATATGCTAAGAAAGTTCGTCATCGATCCTTTGAGGTCGGTGACCTTGTTTTAAAAGAAAATCAAAAAAATACTAATGCAACTAAAGACCTTAAAGGTAAATTTGAACCCAACTGGCTTGGACCATATATTATCACTGCTAAATTTGAATCGGGAGCATACAAATTAGCTACCTTAGATGGTAAAGATTTAAAAGAACCTATGAATATTATGCATCTTAAGCGATATTACGCATAAAATTTGGTCATTTCATCATTTGTATATATTTTGCATGTTGTCTCATTTTAAAAATATATATAAAACTGTTTAAACAAAAACAAACAAACAACAATATTATTGACTCTTTCGAAACCAAAAAAAAAAAATAAAGAGAAGAAAGAGAGAGTCAAAATTATCAAACTCCTCAAAAATATTTGTTGTATATATTTCTTCTTAAAGTATTGCAGTTATATTTTCAAATTATTTTGGATAAATTAGCATTTATTTGGAATCTCTCACTTTTGCAAACACAAAAATAAATATCTTGATTTTATCTGGCATGATTACTAATCTCTCTTATATCAAAGTCCACAAAATTCAATTAAATAAAGTTTGAGCACAGAGAATTGATCTTGTTATTTACTTAAACCAAGCATATCCTTTCACAATAAAATGATTATATTTGTAATGTCCATGCTATGCTACATAGTAGAAGTGGTTTCTTGAGCGAAAAGTTTCCCCTGCTATCCTATCATGCACATGGTCTAGAATCTTTGAGAATTGACAAAAGGACAAGCTCACCCCTACCCAGAATAAAAATCCCTTGCTCTACAGCTAATCCGAGCAAGTATCCCTAGAATAGGAAGCAAAGAAAAAGAAAAATCAAGCAAAATCATGAGAAAAAGAAGCATTATTTCAGAATCATTTTGTACTCTCTTAGCACTATTTCAGCATTATCTCAAATATCAAAGCAAAAAATACAAAAAAAAAGAAGCAAAAGAAACAAGCAAAAGCAAAAGCAATAAAATCCCTTTCCCTACCCATTGAAAAGAAAAGAAGGGTTGATGAGCTTGAATCCCTGGAATTCTCAATTATTCAAAAACTGTGAGGTAAGCCCCATAACAGGTGGTTTGTGCCCAACCCGCTTGGCCTTGGGTAACTCCTAGCGTGGTGATATGTCTGTCACATTAGCGACCTTCTTTTGTACAGACCTATGTCTGCTTATGGATTAGCTAGCTCTTGATAACCCGACTTACATAGTAGTATAGTACGGTTATATGCATCTAAATCATGGTTAATGAACACTTATTTGGTTAATTCAAATCACTTGTATCAAATTATCTTGCTCAAAACTGGTAAATGCACAAAGCAATTGCACACACATTTGTATTTGAGAGATTTTGTGTATCATTATGATAAATCAAGATCGGAAATGAACTCACATACGCACATGGGATTCCTTATAAATCTAACTTTTGTCTTTAAGATACTTTGAAATATTTTTGCAAATTGTCTGGAATAATTTCATTTTCTTATCTTGAGAACAGTTGTTTAGTATAAAGACAACTACATGCATTATCAAAAAAATCAAAATCATTTTCAAAAAACATGCAATAAAGTTACATTTATATATAACTTTTTGACTTTCGTGACGATGGTATAGTTCCAAAACCAAAATTGGAATTTTATGCCTAGCGCAAGTCCTCATCTTTATATTTTCTGTTTATTTTCAAAAATTAAAAATCAACCATACAATAAAACTATTATTTTCTTCTTTGGATTTCGCGATGATGGTATAAGTTTATACCTAAATATTCTATGCCTAGCGCAAACCATTGTACTAATTTTATTTCCCATTTATTTAAAATCATAAAAACATATGACTTAAATCATTATGTTACACAATTATGCTTTAAAACAACGCACATTGTTACTATTTCATGTCATTATGTCAAACTTCAATTTTGCAATGATGGTATAATTCCTAGGGAATTATTCAAAAATTTTATCACACTTAGGAATTTATGCCTAGCAAAAATCATTTTCTAATATATTTCATGCATAATATTTTCATGGAAATCTGAAAACAAATCACCATCATCATCATCATTTGCATCATCACAACAAAGTCTTAAGACAGTCTCTTAAGCACTCTTTTACTTTTAGCAATATTTCTATACCAGGATTAGCTTGACGACCTAGCGAGCGGCGACTCCATGAAATGGTCATATAATAGTGACAATGTCCTTTGAAATTATTGTTAAAAGTCCCTTTTATTTTTATCAAATTATCCCACAAACAACCAATTTGTTTACATCAGATTATTTCATTTAAATTTTAAAAGCATGACATTCAAACCATAATATTTCCAAATGACATAATTACATGAATCATCAAATCAATCACATCAAAACATTAAAGCATCATACAAACACATAAGACAAGTCATATGATCAAAAATATCTCATCTATATATATATCAACAATATATACATCATCTCAAAACTGGATCGGTATGCCACAATCTGTACCTCGGCATACTCAATCCTCTATCAAAAATAATAAACACTATGTATCAATCATGCAGTGCAGTCTGTAGCAGCTAGCCTCGAGAACCCCTCGAGCTCTCAGCCTCATCTCCTCCCCCACCCTGAGGTGGACGAGGTGGCCCCATCGTAGTCCATGTGGTGCTATGAGTCCTGGACTCTGATCGTGATGATGTCCTCGATGACCTCATCATGATAGGCTCCGCAATGGGGGCCGACAGTGGTAACCTCTGCCCCTCTGGCACCATATGGTGGTATAGCATCTGATAGAATGTGATCTAGGCAATAGCCCATGCTAGGTCCCGAGTGCTCGCCCCTCCGCTCCATGCTCTGAGGCGTGCGACCTCATCTCTGAGCTGTGTGGCCTCCTCTCGGTGTCGTGCAGCCTCATCCTGCAAGGACTGCACCTGAGCCTGGAGACGGATAGTCTCCGCCCGGAGAGTAGCCATCTCGCTACTCTCTCCTACCTCGACACCCTTGCCCTTATCGGGCGATGGTGGCCTCTCTCTCCATGGAGAAGGGGGTCTCTCCTCCCTCCTCTCCCACTGTCGTGGCCTCTGCTGAGCCTGTGGCCTCCTCTGCTCTCTCCCGCCGTGACCCTGTGCCACCTCAATGGCCGCCTGGCGCCGCCTCCCCATCCGATGCACAACTACATGAATCGGACCCTGAGCCCTCGTCATCCGAGGAGGGCGGATGCCTACGTACCAGGCATCATAGCCATCAGCAACCCCTACGTCGTCCCCATCCACTGGCTGAATGGGGGCATCATCCGTGTCCTCACTCCAGAAGCGCTGCATATCTGGAGCCCCACTGACTGTAGTGTTATCCCGGATGGTCCGAGAAAACTCGTAGTCCCTGAGAGATGGGATCCCCTGCTGTAGACCGAACTGCCTCAAAACTTGGTCATAGCGGTGGAGCTCCACCTCTCTCCTCTCCATCCTCAGCCAACAAGTTCGCCTAACGTGAGCCAGCTCCTGTCCATCCTCGGCCCACCCTGGATGATCTCTCCAAGGCCTCCAGGTGATCTGGTCGGAGACAAGGTCGTCAAGTAGTCTCCGGGACAGTGGCAGATCTATCCGTCATTGTGACCCTCTTCGGAGCCACCAGTAGAAAACTTGAGGCCTCTCCCCATCAATCCCTATTAGTGGGAGCCCTATCGGCCTTCGCACCATGATGTGCTCCCAGCACCAAACCTGTAGTAGTGATGTCATGACCAGACATCGGTCGCCCTTGTATACGACCCCATGCAGGATCCTATACAATCGGCATAGTACAAAGCTCCCCCAAGCAAACCTGTACCCATGGTCTCTCATGTCGTAGACCACATCTATCAGTAGCCATGGTAGTCTGCATCCACTCTGATGGCATAGCAGTAGACCACCTACCACCCCAACCAAAACCTGTGTCAGTCTAGATGCCCCAGGCATCTGGCGTAGCGACTCGATGTTCACTCCGCCCTTCTCCAGGGCGAAGCTCGGATCTCCGCACAGTCGCATCATCACGTGGCCCTGATTGGCCATGGGAGTTATTAGCCATCCTTGTATGGGGATCCTCAAAATCCTCCATACATCCTCCAATGTGGGAGTCATCTCCCCTATCGATAACCGAAAACAAGAAGAACCCGGATACCACCTCTCTGCTAGGGCTGTCAATAGCCCCATATCTGTAGAAACCTGTGGCATATCTGCCACATGCTGCAAGCCGACTTGAGCCAACTGATCTCGCTCTACCTGAGATAGAGTGGCCAAGTCATCCCTCAGCCCATCGTATTTCCATTCCCGGCTCTTTAGTAATCCTCTCTGCAACATAAACAACAAAACAATAAAAATCATTAATAAAATAAGTGATTAAAAATGCAAGTAAAACAAGTTCAATTTCATACAAATGATGATATCGTCCACTATTGGATGATATCGTCCAAAATTTGAGCAAATTCGTCTCCGATTTTGTAAGAGGGAATCATCCCTTATTGTACGAAATCGTCCCCATATCGTCGATTTCGCCCTTGGACGAAATCGGCGATATCGAGACGATTTCGATGAAATTGAGACGATTTCGTCCCGATGACGTCGACGGCCCAAAAATGGCCGTGATGCTCAAAAATCATTCAAAATTAATCTAAAAAGCATGAAATTCAAAATTAAAGCATTCTAAATTAAGTTTGGACCCTTACCCGTAGCCCGCGTCGGACCTCTGTCGATCTGTGCGTTGTCTCGACCATCTTGTCTGCAGAGCTCTAGAAACCAGGAAAATGAACAGTAAAAATGAATTAGGGTTTTACCCTATTTTTCTTAATTTTATTCAAAAACAATTAACAACATTTTAAAATTTTGCTTTTCCGCGTTTTTACCTCAAACGTTCGATTTGGGTAAAAACACGGAGGGGGCACCATAGTAAGCTGTCGTACGATTCGACCTAGAATCGTCGCCTAAAAATGGGAATAAATTTTTGCTTTCTCGTAGATCGAGAAGAACTCATATTTAACGCATTTTCTTTAGAAAATTTGCTAAAGAGGGGGCAAAATGTAGCACCCTAAAATTGGCGCGATAAACCTTAGCAAATAATTAAAATTACCTTAGTAATAATTCAAATTCAAATTTTAACCCCGAACCGCCTGTTAAACCGCTTTCCCTGTTTTTCATGCCATTTTTAGGATTTGTTGTGACCGTTGGACGATATCGTCGCCGATCAGACGATATCGCCTCAGATCGGACGAATTCGTCTAGAGAAGAACGTCCAGACGATTTCGTCCCAAAACTGATTTTTCATAATTAGCTTCTGTTTCAACGGCGTCTCTAACCTGGGCAAAAGCGTGTCTGCACCGTTAGAGACCTCCCCCATTGGAGATCTTCCAGATTAGGATGATCTCCAACCTCCTAACCTCCCTCCTAAGCCTATTTAATCTTAGGCCCTCCCCTTGACATTCCCCTGGCTGAAATTTTTTGCACTTCGAGTTTTACATGCATTAGAATGTCTTAGACTACTGTTTGCCTTTGTCCCTTTTCGAGTTTTCTTGCAGGAACTCTGTTATTCTTCAGCCGGAGCAAGCTCAGATCATCGTAGATGATCTTGTACAATCTCGGATGATCACGCCACAATTCGAGATGATTTCGCACTCTCTAGACGATTTCGACTGCAGTCAACATTGGGGGCAATTAGTGCCCAGAGTTTGCACTTTTCCTATACCTTTCTGCTATTTTATTTTGCATCTAGTTAGTTTTATTATTATTTCTTGCTATTCTACATTTTGGAGTTCACCCATATAGCTTAAGTGCATGATAAGATCATAATTTGTCATTAGAATACTATAATTTACTTGAATTTCTATTCGTAATTATCATTTTAGTATCTATATTGTCATTTTACATCATTTTCCTCTATTAGTATTGCTGCATTTTCTATATTCTGTGTCTATTTCTCTGATTGCAGGTCTCTGATGAATTCGTCAGATCTCAGATGATCCTGTCTGATTGCAGATGATCCTGTCAGATCAGAGGCGATCTTGACTGCTTCAAAAATCAGAACCTCCATCAGACATCCGGATCAGGTATGACTTTTTCTAATCTAGTATATTTCTTGTATTCTCTATTTAATTCTATTTTTGTATTCATTTAAACCTGCATTTCATATAGAACAGTTTAGATTCATTTGGCCAAACCTAGGATTTGAATGATTAAAGGTAAAACTGAACACATCAAACACATTCCCAACCTAGGCGTGGAAACTGCCATTCAAAAGTTTCCTGGTGAACCCACCATCCATCAAAAATTCACCCTTATACACCTCCCCCGAGAGGCGGGACCTTCAAAGGGCCTCTCAGTCCGAGGTATTGTCCCATCCTTTTCACATCCCCCTTTCGGGCACGGATCCTATAGCCTGAAGGTAAGGGTGCAAAAAATTTGGAGCGATACAATTAGCAATGATCCTACTCAACAAAAGAAATTCAAGTTCGAAGAAAGTCTATCTCCAGAGGAACAAGCCATAATTATTCCTCTCCTAAAAGAGAGGTCAAATTTATTTGCCTTGAATTACAAGGACATGCTAGGGATTGATCCAAAGTTAGTTGTTCACAATCTTTCATTGGATCCCATGAAGAAGCCAGTCAAGCAAAAATTGAGGAAAATGCATCCAAAAATCTCTTTGATGGTGAAGAATAAGTTGGAAAAACTATTGGATGTGATTTTGGTAGATTCCATTGACTACCCCGAATGGGTTTCAAACATGGTGCCTATAGGAAAACTAAATGGAAGAGTCCGTATTTGCACATATTTCAAAGACTTGAATAGGGCAACTCCAAAGGATTCATTCCCATTGCTAAACATAGATGCTCTTGTTGATTACATTGTAGGTCATGAGATGCTCTCCCTAATGGATGGGTTTTTTGGATACACTCAAATTTGAATCAAACCCGAAGACCAGCATAAGACCGCTTTCATTACTCCATGGGGAACATTTTGTTACAAGGTGATGTCATTCGGTCTCAAGAATGTTGGTGCCACGTATCATTGGGTCATGACATACATATTTCATGACTACAGAAACACAATATTAGAATATTACATGGATGACTTGTTGGCCAAATATTTAGTACAAAAAGAGTCTGATGAAATCCTTACGAAGGTCTTCGATCACCTGATTGAGCACAACATCATATTGAACCCTTAGAAGTGTGTATTTGGCATAACTTATGGTAAGCTCTTAGGTTTCATCGTTTCTAAGAGAATCATTGAAGTTGATCCGGAAAAAGTAAAGGCTATAATGGAGATGGCTGCCCCTACCAACATTAGGGAATTAAGAAGCCTACAAGGCAAGGTATCATCCATCAAATGGTTCATTATGAAACTATCATACAAGTGTTGAACCATGAACCGGTTGCTATGCAAAGATATCTCATTTCATTGGTATGAAGAGTGCCAACAAGCCTTTGTAGAGATCAAAATTTACTTGACAACACCATCAATATTGGCTCCACCAAGGCCAGACGTGCCATTTTTACTATACATATCAACTACTGATTTTAGTTTGGGCACCATGTTGGCCCAAAAGAACATGCACGATACAAAGAGCAAGTTGTATATTACATCAATTGCACCTTGGTGAGTTATGAGCTAGGATATTCATATGTAAAGAAGTTGTGCTTGGTAGTGGTCTTTGCAACCAAAAAGTTGCGACACTACATGTTGAGCCATATGACTTACATTATATAAAAACAGAATCCTTTGTAGCATATGATGAACAAGACCTACCATAATACAAGTACTGCAAAGTGGATCATGTTATTGATAGAATTTAATCTAGAGTTCATAATTTAGAAGTCCATAAATGGCCAAGTCATAGAAGATCAATTAGAAGAGGCACCTCTTCAGTATAGCAAGCCTATCACCATAGAATTTCCTGATGATGTAGTCTTCATATTATTAGACCCTCATAAACCCTAAGAACCTAAGAAATAAAGATATATGGCATTGTTCTTTAATGGTTTGAAGTGCGAGCAAGGGGGTAGAGCAAGGATAGTATTTATCACACCACTAGGTACTCCATTGCCCTTATTATTCAAGATAGACTTCCCTTGCAAGAAAAATAACACAGAGTATGAAGCCCTGATCTTGGGACTCCAAATAGTAGTTGCAATGGGCATTAAAATATTGAGTATCTTTGGTGACTCCTTACTCATAGTGAATCAAGTTAAAGGATTTTTCCAATGTAGGTGTCCACTCCTGAAAGCTTACAAGGAGCTTGTTGACACTTACCTAGCCCGACTGGAATGCTATGACCTTAAGGTAATCCATCATACATCAAACATATTTGCAGATACCATGGAATATTTGGGATGCTTAATCCCTTAGAATCTATCTGCTGATTTCACAACCATTCATGTTAAAGTGCTTGTACACTCAGCAATACAACATGAGCTTGTTGACAATCAAGAGTCAATCAACATAATTCAGACCGAACCAAATTAGGATTGGTTTTTCAGAACTAGATGTTTCTTACAAAATTACATCTTGGGAATATTTGATCTCTCAAGGTCCCATGGAGTGTGGTACAACCATCCACCATAGGGATACTTCCTAATATGTGTTCACAATTGCTAGATCGCAAGGAGAACACACAATTTTATCCATAGTGTAGAAGCGGAAAATCAATGGATACGCCTCTACTTATGTTTGTATGGCCTTCAAACAGGCAGATTTAAGCTAAGGGCCTTATAGGCCAAAAAGAGTGCATATAATGAAACTAAGCTAGAAAGCAACAAAAGACGAATCTGATAACCAAATGAAATGCAATAAGATGTCTTTTATTAATTTTCTTTTCAGAACTTCGATTACAAGATGCACTCCATTAATGGAGGCTTAAAACTGGTGATACATCAACCATACAAACAATGAAAATGATGGTACTAAGGGATCCTATCCCTCGGTGGTAAATTGATGTTGGCGCATCCAATGGTTGACTCCTCTTCCCATGAAGAAGTTGTGTTGAGGTTGATTCCTATACCTCTAGCTCCTGGTTTGTTCAATCCTGCAATCTACACACATGGGAGCTTGAAAGGGGGTTAATAGCATAGATATTATAATGGAAAACAACATACATCCATCGAAATCAAATAAAATGAAAGCAATATAAGCTATAAAAACATATAAAAATGCATACAATAGATAGATCTATGTTCTAAAATTACTCTAGCCAAGTTTCAGATCATTTTGAGGTCGTTTAGGCACCAAACCAGGTGAAAGATGACGGAGGCCTTAATGCTGGTCCACCTCACCCTGCGACGTTCAAACGATCGGTTACCCTGCCAAATCAACTCCAAATCAGCTCAAATTTGGATAGGGGTTAGGGGAGGACCTATTGAAGACTCCTATGGTGGAATCTAGGGCAAAATCCCTGCATATTTTGTGGCCATCATAGTTAGGGATGGTCATGACTATTGACCGCTCCTGCCCGGGATGGTCAGTAGGTCCACTTCAAAAATGGCCACCAATCCCTATTGGATCGGTTCTAGAGCTCACTAATTAGGTTTTTAGGCAAATGGGGTCTATATCTATGCTAGAGCAGACCAGTTTTGTAATCAGGTCGGTAGGTTTTGTAATCCTTCAAATCGCCTTCACGAGGGAAGAGGGATTCAAAGGCAAAGGGGCACAAAGTTTGCAAAAAGGGGCGAGGTAAGTAACACCGGTTCTCTCCCAATTCTAGTAGCACTTCATTGCTCCAAACCTGCATTCCATTCTCCTCTTTTTTTGGTTGAGGGAAGGCTCCAATTTATAGGCAATTGGAGCCCTAATGCCCAAAATGGCATGTTGCCCATCCAGGGCAACCCTTGCCACTTGTCCAAGGTTGCCCTGGATGGGTTTGGGAAGGTTGCCCCATTTGGGCAACCCATTAGGCAGCCCAAATTGTGCTAGGCCACTCCCAATCAGCATGGGCGCTAATTGGGGTCGATATTGGCAAGATTTGATTGCCAATATCGATCCCACCTACTTTTTGGTAGGTGGGTTTGGGGGCCATCCCTTCCTGGGATGGTCATATGTGACCATCCCAGGTAGGAGCGGCCACAAATCCTAACCCTAATCATGACCATCCTTGGTAGGTACAGTCACAAACCAGGGCCTCTAAGGCTCCCAAAACTGGTGGAGATCTTCCCAAAACTATCCTAGGATGCCTTCTGACCCTAGAAACTACCCCTGGTGAGGTCATATGATGTCGATAGGATGATGCATTTGGTGCACTGGTAGTCCTATCTGATTTACCTAATTTTGGTGTCTACAGTTGCCCCTTTTTATGATGCACTTTATCTGAGAAAGCACGGAGCAAAAATATATAACCAAAATGGTAAATTGATTAAGGTTTTTTTTTTTTTAACCTAACCAACTCATGATGTCTCTCCTATGAAAAAGAAAACATACATCCATAGAATCATTGCCTTTGACATAGACTAATGATTTGCAAGTATCCCTAGACCTTTTTGTACGAGGACTTTTAGGCTTCGGGAATACTTAGGTCTTGGCGCCTTGTATCCTTGCAAGTCCCGCCAGGTGTGTGAAGAGCCTTCACAGAGGATTCATACCCTGGACCGCAAGGAGATCCAAGCCTATTTTAATTTGCATTTTATGCTGTTTATTTTCCCCAGCATGGGCTTGAATATTTGCTTCGAGCAAAGACTCTTCTGGATGCATGAGTTTTAACACTTTTGAGTGTTCTCTTGTTGATTCGATTGTTGAAATAGTTATGATGACTACCCCCTCAAGTGATGAGTTGATGAGGGAATGCCCAATGTACAAAGCGATGAGTCACTTGACACCATATGATGATTTTGGGACAATTTCATGGTTCTCCCATTTTTTGTTATGCACTTTTATTCATTTTTTTGACTATTTTTGGTCGAATTTGAGAGCGCAAGTGACTAAAATTGGGTACCCGTGGAGTGGTCCAGCCCTGGGGGCCTTCTTAGGGATTCAATTAGGGTCACATAATGCTTTCACAAACCCATTTTGGAATTATTAAGACCAGTTTTGAAAATGGCCTCATTTGCCTTGTTTTTGGTGGGTTTTTGACCCTGTTTTTGTTGTTTTTGAGTTGTTTTTATTCAATTTTTTTGTGGCCATCACACCCAGTGATGGCCATGATTTTTATGACCATCCCAGGTAGGGATGGTCCCCAATTTTTGTGATCATCCCTGGTAGGGACGGTCACAAACCTAGGGTTTTATATAAAAGGGCAAATGGCCCTAAAATCTTCATTATTGCAACTTGATTTCAGAAATTGGAGAGGAGAGGAGGAGAAAGGTGATTAGCTGAAGTGAAGTACTGTCCAACCATCTACCTTTCAGCATGCAGTGAGGCCATGGTGCAGCACATGGCGGAGCCGGTGCGCGACGGGT
The DNA here is from genome assembly GCA_028583015.1 of Wollemia nobilis. Taxonomy (NCBI): domain Eukaryota; kingdom Viridiplantae; phylum Streptophyta; class Pinopsida; order Araucariales; family Araucariaceae; genus Wollemia; species Wollemia nobilis. The sequence goes on from JAQPPZ010016475.1 coordinate 2,342,103, forward strand.
ATGTTTCCATGCTTTTTCCTCTTTGTTTTTAGCAAGGAATCGTAATTTCTTAGGGTTTTTTGATTTTTTTCTTTAATTATCCGGTAATGAACCCTTAAAGTGTAGTGAAATAACACATTTAGGGTATATTTTTAATTTTCATGCAAAAAATTTCATTTTTTTTGCATTTATAGAGCATTTTTTAGTCATTTTTTGGCATTTTTAGGGTTTCTAGGGGCTCGTTTTGCCCCAATTTTGCCCCTGATTGGGGGCCGTCCCTACCTGGGATGGTGGTGCATGGCCATCCCTGGTTGGGATGGTCACAAAATTGGGGGCCGTCCCTAGTTGGGATGGCCACAAACTGGGCCAAAAATGGCCCATTTTGGGGTCAAAATTGACCCTTTTTAGGTGTTTTTGGAGGGTAAAAAGTGCATTTTTGGTGCACTTGAGTGACCCAATTTTGTTTTTTTTTTTATGTTAGAAGATTATTAAGAGTCGATATAGGGTCCCAAATATGTTCATGGTAGCTAGAGGCATGTTGACACCTGAGGATTGGGTATGGCTCGATGCCATTGGCCTCAAGCAGGTGACTCAGTTGAAGCCCGTCATGGCTGACAGGGCTTATATTACTGCACTTATAGATTTGTGGGATCCCCATACCAATACCTTTCACTTTATTACTAGGGATATGACTATTACCCTTGAGGATGTATACAAGATACTTTGGATCCCTATTGAGGGACGTTCGATCCTCAGCACACCTATTGGTCGACGTGAGGCAGTCTTGCAGTGGTACTTTAGAGAGAGGTGGGAGGAGGCAGCTGTAGAGCTACTCAGTGGAGGCCTGTTAGTGGTGGATTGGTTTTAGAGGGAGGTCTTCAGAACTAGACATGCATTGCTGATGACATTGATCAACAACCAACTATTGCTAGACTCCTCAGGAGCTAGGTTCCCTTGGAACCTACTAGAGTTAGTGTATGCTCTATGTGAGTGCATGCCAGAGCAACCTTTGATTATGGCTTGGGGTCTAAATTTACTCACACAAATTTATGATGAGATTTACGAGATTCGCTGCCATGGATGGATGGGGATAGGATGTAGCTATTTACTATAGGTCTAGGGATGGTCCCATATTGTAGTGCAGCACCCAGGGGGACTACCATGGATGACGTGGGCTTAGTTAGAGGACAAAGAGATTGGTTACGCTACACTCTAGGAGACAACGAGGGAGGAGCATGGTAGTCGATGTCAGGCTGGATATATTGAGATCTATGTTGATGCCTTTGCATGGCTCTAGGTGGAGGATATTATCTGGAGACCTTACAGAGATTGCCCTATATGGCCAGAGGCTACGGTACACTTGCGTCGAGTGAGACATGGTAGATGGATGGTAGGGAGGCATGAAACTAAGAAAGAGTACTTCTAGTTTGATCATGTGCTTTGATAGTTTAGGCTACGCTAGGGGTTACCTAGTGAGCCACGAGTATATCAGCATAGAGGCATGGAGAGGGGACTGGAGGAGCCTATCATAGAGCCCCTCAGTGAGGAGTCAGACCCAGTGATAGACATACCAGATGTGGATGACGTCGGTACTACTGATGAGTATGGTGCTTGGTGGATTATGCGGATATGGCATGGGGATGGCCCACTAGGAGGGGGTGTCGATGCTACTGTGGAGGAGGATGCACCTAGAGAGGACCTCAGAGAGGTAGCTCAAGAGGCTCAGGCTCTAGATATAGTAGAGGTATGACATGTTCACCCTCATAGGGAGGATGCCAGGGCTGGTTTACTGGACGTCCAGGATGCAGCGGGGTTTGGTATGGATGCACCCAATGAGCGAGACCTAGATGGGGAGCTAGCGATATGAGATGCCACTATCACCAGATTATGAGGGGAGCTGAGTAGGTTACGAGAGGAGTACGCTGAGGAGCATGCTCTCCTTCATGCATAGGTATAGACTGGTCAGACTGAGGCCTCTAGGTGAGATGTTGAGGTGTCAGTTCTTCATGTATAGTTAGAGTCTATGTAGGCTGAGATAGTAAGGTAGGCTATAGAGATCCAGAGGTAGGCAGCTGAGATAGCAGCATTCCAGTCTCAGGTTGTGGTGTAGGGCTCAGGGTAGGGTGCATCGAGCAGTGATGAGGTGGTGAGACTATGAGGTGAGGTAGAGCGACTATAGGTTTTGGTGGAGAGTTTGACCATCCGCTATCGGGAGGAGCAGGTCTTCACCAGACTATTAGAGGATGAGATCATGCATCTCTAGGGATGCCTACCAGATAGAGCTTTGGCTATTGGGTCAGTGGCTAGGTCTCAGAGTGAGGTAGGGCAGTCATCATGGATGGGACCACCGAGCTCAGTGAGATGGACTGACAGACCAGGAGGGAGCCGATCTGTTAGCTCATGATGCACTCATACCGAGGGTAGAGGAGAGAGTCATGGCACTTAGTCATGGAGGTGCATGACTTTATTTGAGACAAATGGGTCTCTATTTTGGGATTTTTGTGATGGACATTATGTGGGCTTTGGGACCCACTTATTTTGTAGCCCTTGGGGGATATGATGGACATGATGATGTATTTTTGGTTCACATATATATATGGATATATACATGGTTTTTATTTTGATCATCATGATGTCCTTTATTGATGTATGTGATGTATGCATGTCTATATGCTTTTATGATGTCTATCATGTATGCATTTATTTAGATGATTTGATGTATTGTGATGGGATACATTTAGTTAGATGATAAATGTATATGTTGATGATCTATATGCGAGATGAAAATGGAATGAATATGCAAATGACATGTTGTGATTTAATATGAGTTGATATTTTTGATGCTAGCCCTGTAGCTTGTACAAAATGTATTTTATCATTTCATGTTATTTTTATGACACTCTATGATGGCATTTATAACTTGGTTTTGATAAATGTATACTGACTTTTGTACAAATAGAATAGATACTGTAATATGTTATGGGACATGTATTGTGTTGTGAAACTCAACCATGTTTAAGCACTTAGTCTATAATTGTGTAATAATTATGTTATGACTTTTTGTTAAGGTACAAACCCTGCTAAGGTAACCAAGATAACCTATATTCATTTGTAGATTAATTAATTACCATGATAATGCATAAAATAATCTCTAATGTGCAAATAGGTTTGACGAATCACACCTATAGTAGAGGAAACTTTATACGCATCATTATCCTTAGTTTTGCACTTTGTTAGATTGGACCACTAGGCAATATAGATTATTCCAAGCTAGCTCATCCTAATGCAAACATTGGTCTATACAAAGTGAATGCTTATGGGACAGACATATCGTCATGCGGGAGGCTACCCCATCATTGCAAGTAGGCTATCCACCAAACCTGGAATGAGGATCACCTTATGGCTCTCTGATGCTGAGAATTTCAGGGATTCAAAATCTTGATTCCTTTCTTTTGCGTTGAATCACTAAGGGAATGTGCGTTGTGTAATTTAGCAAGCAATGGATTTTATGATAGTGGTAAGATCCACTTTTATTTTGTTTTTGGTAGTGGTGAAGACCACTTGTTTTCTTTGGTAATAATGTACTTCTCTTTTTTATTTTTTATTTGTATAAGTGATGATAATCACTATTGCTTTTATTGCTTCTCTTTTGCAAATGATACGAGCTCTAATTTAGACTGTAGAGCAAGGGACCTATGAGAAAGGAGATCTTGTCCTTTTGCTAATTCTCAGCACCCTAGAACCATTCGCACAGGAGGATGAGCAAGGATAATCCTTTTTGCTTGGAATAACCTATACTACTATTAAGTTTTCATCTTACTTTGTACTGTACTTAGGATTTATTTAATGTAGCATGATGTTAGAATTCTGATATATACAAGGTATGACCTAAGCAGGAGTTGTACCTTTTAAAACATCACTATAAATTTCTACAAAAGTTGACCAAACGACAAAACATGGGTGAGTGACCAACAACTTTATTGACGCTTTTATACAATGGTTTAATTTGAAGTGACTGAACACATATTGTGGTATGTAACTGTGGTATTAATGTAAAATGGATAGGTGATAAAACTAACTTTTAACAACTATGATTTTGACAAATACCTAATGTACATACTTGGTGCTAGACATCTTGTTATCAACTTTTTAGGTATGCATGATGCGACTATTATGCCTAATGCAAATGACACTAAGATGTGACTACGATGATATGCAATGTATTGATCATTATTTTATTTTGATGATTTGATGATTTTTTAGTTTTTTTGGATATTTGTTGACAAGATATAGGAAGTATACCATAGATAATCGTAGATGGATCTAGGGGAGCTTTTGGGGTGACCAAAGGGTTTATGGGAACCTTTGGGGCATTTTGGTTTGACCTAGACAGTCGTAGATGATCTAGGAGCCTTTTGGGGTGACCAAAGGGTTTATGGGAACCTTTGGGGCATTTTGATGTGACCTAGACAGTCATAGATGATCTAGGAGCCTTTTGGGGTGACCAAAGGGTTTATGGGAACCTTTGGAGCATTTTGATGTGACCTAGATAGTCGTAGTGATCTAGGAGCTTTTGGGGTGACAAAAAGGGTTTATGGGAACCTTTGGGGCATTTTGATGTGACCTAGATAGTCGTAGATGATCTAGGAGCCTTTTAGGGTGACCAAAGGGTTTATGGGAACCTTTGGGGCATTTTGGTTTGACCTAGATAGTTGTAGATGATCTAGGAGCCTTTTAGGGTGACCAAAGGGTTTATGGGAACCTTTGGGGCATTTTGATGTGACCTAGATAGTCGTAGATGATCTAGGAGCCTTTTAGGGTGACCAAAGGGTTTATGGGAACCTTTGGGGCATTTTGGTTTGACCTAGATAGTCATAGATGATCTAGGAGCATTTAGGGTGACCAAAGGGTTTATGGGAACCTTTGGGGCATTTTAGTTTGACCTAGATAGTTGTAGATGATCTAGGAGCATTTTAGGGTGACCAAAGGGTTTATGGGAACCTTTGGAGCATTTTTGACCTAGATAGTCGTAGATGATCTAGGAGCCTTTTGGGGTGACCAAAGGGTTTATGGGAACCTTTGGGGCATTTTGATGTGACCTAGATAGTCATAGATGATCTAGGAGTGTTTGGGGTGACCAAAGGGTTTAGGGGAACCTTTGGGGCATTTTGGTTTGACCTAGATAGTCGTAGATGATCTAGGAGCCTTTGATGGTGCTAGCTAGGCATGGAAAGGCCTTAAATGCTGAATATTCATGGGTTCTTTCTCTTCTTTCCCTTCTATAGCTGCTAAGCGATAAGTTCCAGGTCCAATCTGACTTGTAATAATGAATGGACCTAACCAATTAGCTATGAACTTGTCCCGTAAATGGGATGGTAAGTTCGAGTTTTGTTGGTTCTCTTTTAGAACTAAATCTCCAACCTGAAAGTCATGGTAGTGGACCTTCATGTTGTAAGCTCTCTTAAGACATTCCTGATAAACACGTAGATGCTCGAGGGCATTAACGTGTCATTCATCAAGTAACATTAGTTGATCGAGTCGAGCTTGCCTTGCAGTATCATCGTCAATGAATTCTTGCATAGATATTCGTAATGACAGAATTTCTAGCTCGAGAGGCATGATTGCCTCAACACCATACACTAGTGAAAATGGAGTTGCCCCAGTGGGGGTCCGAATGCTAGTGCGGTAAGCCCACAGGGCAAGAGGTAGTTGATTATGCCAATCCTTATGGCTATCTCTGATAGTTTTCTTGAGGATGGCAACTACTATTTTGTTAGAAGCCTCTGCTTACCCATTGGCCTACGGATAATAGGGAGTCAAAAAACTGTGTTGTATGTTATACTTTTTAGTTAACGCATGCACATCCTTGTTCTTAAATGGTGTCCCATTATCCAATATTATTTTGGATGGAATACCAAAATGACATATAATATTATGCAATATGAACTCCGCAATGCGAGGTCCAGTCATCGTGGTAAGGGGAATTGCTTCCACCCATTTGGTGAAGTACTCAGTCACCGTGATGATAAATTTGTGGTGACCTGAGGATGGAGGTGAGATCTTCCCGATTAGGTCAAACCCCCATTGCAAAAATGGCCAAACCGCTTGAATCGGTTGTAAGGCCTATGAAGGTACGTGTGTCAAATTTGCATGATGCTGACACTTCATGCACTTCTTTACATAAGCATAGCAGTCTCGCTCTAAAGTTGGCCAATAATAACCAATGCAAAGTATGCGCTTAGCGATGGCCATGCCGCTAAAGTGGCCACCGCATGTACCATCGTGTGCTTGGGCAATGGCCCAAGAAGACTCCTGTGAGTCTAAGAAATGAAGGAGAATTCCTTCATAACTTTGACGATACATAATGTCTCCTATCAAGACATATTTTGCCACCTTTTTCTTAAATGCTCGCTTTGCGGCCTACGACAATCCAGGCGGGATGCTTCCTAGCTTAAGATAATATTTTATAGGCAAGGCCCAGTCTTGTTGGGAAGAAGCCTCAACTGTATGGATCATGCATTTCCTTTGACATTCATCTCTCGCAAATGATGATTGTGAATGAATTCTGAGATATAGCGTGGTGCTTGTATCAAAAGAATTTTTAGGGAACAAAGTCCCCCAATTGGCATTTTCCAAAAAGTTGCGTAGATGAGAGAACCATTCAATGGAAGGTTCAATCTGAATCATGTGGACTTCTGGTGGGAATTTAGGTGCTTCACGCGTAGGCGCTGATTGCGCTAGCATTTTTACCTGAATGGTGGTGATATCATCTGAAGGGTTTTGGGGAATAAGCGATCCCAAGGATGCCATTGTATCCACAAAATGATTAGCTGAATGAGGGAGTGCCTCTATATCATACCATTCAAAATTTACCAGAATTTTGTCCACAAGGGCTTTGTAGGCTTGCAATATGGGGCATTTGCACTGAAATATCCCCTTTACCTAGTTGACTATGAGCAAGGAATCACCGAAGATATTCAACTTCATAATTTTCATGGCGATAGCTGTTTGAAGGCCAATGATTAGTGCTTCATACTCAGCATTATTGTTGGTACATGGAAAATCGAGTTTAAATGAAAGGGGTATGGGAGCCCCTTGCGGTGTAAAGAACATGATACCAACACCACCCCCTTGCTCACATTTAGAACCATCGAAGAATAGAGTGATGTCAGCCTGGGATTCAGGCTCAGATGAATCAGGTGATTCTGTCATATGAAACACTCCATCATCGAGAAGTTCTATACTTAGAGGCTCTTCGCTTTGGAGAGGAGCCTCTGCTAATTGATCAGCTATGACTTGTCCTTTTATAGATTTCTGTCCAATGAACTCTAAATCAAATTCTATCAATAGCATTATCCATTTCATCATGCGAGTACTATGATAAGTTCGGCTCATCATATACCGCAATGGATTTTCTTTAGATATGACATACGTGGTATTATTCAACATGTAGTGGCATAGCTTTTTCATGGTGAATACCACTGCTAAGCATAGCTTCTCTACGTATGCATATTTAATCTCGTAGCTGACCAGGGTGTGGCTAATGTAGTATGTAGCCTGTTCTTTGTGCAATTCATTATTTTGGGACAACATGATGCCCAACACCACCTCAATAGTTGAGATGTATAAATAGAACGGCACTCCTGGTCACGGTGGAGCCAATACAGGCGGTGAAGCCAAGTATTGTTTGATTGCATCAAAGGCATATTGACACTCTTTGTCCCATTGAAATGAGACCCCCTTGTGAAGCAATTTATTCATAGGCCGACACTTGTCCGATAATTGCGCTATGAAGCATTTTATGGATGTGACCTTTCCTTGCAAGCTATGTAGCTGCTTAATAGTTTTGGGGGGTAGCATCTCCATTATTGCCTTGACCTTGTTGGGATCAACCTCGATTCCTTGTTTTGAAACTATAAATCCCAAGAGTTTTCCTGATGTGACTCCAAATACACATTTCTTGGGGTTAAGTCTCACATTGTGCTCTATGAGGTGATCTAACACTTTGCATAGTACATCAATATGATCCTGGTGCAATTTAGATTTTTCCAATAGATCATCCATATAATCTTCCATTATAGTATGCATGTAATCATGGAAGATGCATGTCATGGCACATTGATAAGTAGCACCAACATTCTTAAGGCCAAAAGGCATGACCTTATAGCAGAATGTTCCCCAAGGTATTGTAAACGCTATTTTTAGTTGGTCTTCTGGATTGATATGAATCTGATTGTATCCAGAGAAACCATCCATTAGGGAAAGCATTTCATGCCCTACCATTGCATCTACCAATGCATCGATGTTGGGCAAAGGAAACTCATCTTTGGGACTCGCTTTATTAAGATCTCAAAAATCTATGCAAATGTGAATCCTCCCGTTCGGCTTCTTAATGGGGACCATGTTCGATACCCATGGTGGGTAGTCTACTGAGACTATGAAGTCTGCATCCAACAACTTTTGTAATTCATATTTAACCATCAAGGCTACTGTCGGATGCATTTTGCGTAGCTTCTGCTTAACTGGCTTAATCGATGGATCAACCGTGAGATTATGCGTGACTAGATTTGGATCTAGTCCTGGCATATCCTTGTATGACCAAGCAAAAGCTTTTATCCTTTCCTACAGGACTTGCATAAACTCTTGTCTCTCAGCTGGGGATAGACTTTCCCCAAGCTTGATAATCTTAGGATTATCGAGATCGGTATCGATATCCTTGTCAATTGTTGGCTCAATTGACATATGAGACCCATCTTCCAACTGGTGTGGAGTGGGTATCAAGTGAATGTCGTTAGCGAGGTTCACCTCTTCCATAGGAAAATCTAGCTCTGCCTCAGCTTGGAAGACATTTTGAGTAGTACTTGGAGAAAACTTAAATGGTTGGAACATTTCCTCGCAAGGCCAGTACTCAGATGGTGATGGGGGAGAGTTAGCCCTCTCAAAGTCAATTACCTTGTGGTTGAGGTATAAAGGCTTAAGAGGGTTACTCAGATTTCTCAAAGGAGAATCCAGGTCTATAGAAATCATGTTGATGGTGTCATGATTCCCATGTGGGTAACGAGTGGGTCTAGGAACCTATGGTGGTTCCATAACTCATGGGGGGATTTCAGGTGGAAATGGAATGAATGGCGGCCATCTATGTAGGGGAGGAGGTATCTAAACCTCTCTTGGTAGTAGTTGGCATCATATGGGGTTTTGATCAGGAAAGAGATTATGAATGTAATCATCCTCTTGATCTCCTAAAGGTAAGATGTTTGGGATGTCCCTAACTTGCTTTTCTTGCATAAGAAAATGCCACAAGATGGGATGGTTGTTATTGAATCTACGAAGGTATTGGTATTCCCTCTCTGTTAGAGGGATAACTTGAGTGCAATATTCGTCTGAGCTTGGATCATTGATTGGCGCTATACCATAGTCCTCTTCATCATCACTCGTCCACTCGCTAGGAGGACCTGGATCCTCCTGTTCACTTTCTGATTCCAGGGTGTGTGAGCTTTCTCCTATTTCATAGGATTGAGCCATGTCACTAGAAAACCCCTGGTCTCTTAAGTTTTGGGGAAAGGAATCCCCTAAAGAGTGAAGGTGATGTGAGTTGGCGTATGGGTCACGTGCAAGCTCATATTTTGCATTGATGCACATACACTCCATTCCTTCTGCTAAGAATTCAACAGAAACCCGCGTGTTGACCCCCAACCCAGATTTATCGTATGGCATTTGATACTATGGCTGAAAAGGTACGCGAGTGCCTTGCTCAGAAATTCCTAGTCCATAACCATGCCAATTGCATTTGTCCAAATACTTTAGGGCATAGTCAGGATTTGAAAGATATGATATACTTTTTGAGAAAGGTTCGTCATCCTCTTCCTCCTGAGAAAGAGGTGCGATTGCTCCAAACTCTAGGCCCCCATATACAAAATTTGTTTGGGTAGGGGATTTACCTAAAGTAACAATGCTGCCTATAGGAATACGAGGTCTTCCCATGTCTTGTACTGACTCGATTGCTGGGAGAGTTGTGACATTTTTGATAATGTACTCCCCCATGCCAGTGTTTTCCATATGCACTATCACTTGCGAAGAAGAATATGGAAGGGATGAAGTGGAGGCTTGAGCATGCTCAATAGGAACCTCCTATGGGATTTCCTCATTTAGCAAGCGAGGATTTACATCATCATTTGTTGAAGAGGTAATCTCATCCGATGAGATGGTCGAGACTATGGGTGGGGTCTCATCAATAGGGCTCTTCGACATATTCCTCTCAAGAGGACTCGACGACGTTGATGGAATGTCAGATTTGGCCTCTAATGAGGATGGAGTGGATGATGATGGAAATGGAGAATGGAGTGGACTCTGTACTGATGGATTCAGTTTGAAGTCCACTAGAGTCGAAGGTAATGTCGACTCTGGAATTTGTTGCAACATGTTGTAGTACTTGAAGGGCTCTTGATCAACATCCACTACATGGACTTTTCCTTCATAGGTGTATTTTAAGCATTGATGCACGATGGAAGGAACACACTTCATGTCCCGAATCCATGGCCTACCTAGTGATGAGTGTCATTGAGTCTCATCATTTAATATCAATGATTTATCAATCGGGGTGGTGTCCAAGGCTGTCTACGATAGAAGGCTAGGGCAGAGTACAATTTAGGCATTTAGATTTCAAGCATTTATTGGTGAAGCAGATTTTGGTTTAGCCTTTTGGTGTCACACTAAACCTAGTCTAAAGAATGAAAACTAAAATAAATTACAAGAATTGAAAACTAATTCTAAGTTGCAAGAATTGAAATCAAGTTACTTTTGCATAATTGAAATGATTCTTGTAAATGAAACTTATTCTAAAAACACCTGTCAATGCCCTACCACAAAAGGTCATCAAGCTTCTGCTACAGGAATTGACAGCAAAATGAAATATTCTAAAAATGGAAAGTTTCTAAAATAGAAAGTAGGGAAAACATGGAAATCAAAGGAAAAATACATAATATAATTTGTCAGCTGACATACACACAAATTTTGTACATAAACATAATAGAAAACATAAATCACATAATACAAAATAAAAACAAGAAAATGAAATCTGGCAAGCAATCTATTAATTCTGCTGTAGCAAAATTACAGATTAAAACCTGCCATAAAATCCCTCCTTCTAGATATAAAAGTGGGCCCATACTTCCTGATCTAGAAGGAGGTGAAAAGCACTCCTTAACTAATTAACACTCAGAACAGAAAATGATAAAATAGCTACACTTTTATTGATGACAGAACATGCTGAAAACTGTTACAAAAAATTGTTGTATAGTCCTAATTACTGCTATTGAAAACTCTCCTCTATTCTAATTCCTAAATGGCTCAACCAAAGATGGATCTATGTTATTTATATAAATATTTACAATATATCCCATGCTCCAATCAACCTATGTGCTACTTTACAGTCATTTGCCAATAATTTTGGATCTAAAATAAATACAAATCTGGACAATTTGTGTTGCAGCAGTAGTCATTGGCCCTTAGAAAGCATCTTCAATGGTGGGAGTACGTGGGAGGAATCTAGAAATATCTCACACATCTTTCTCCACTTCATAATATTCCATTTCTATCTTGCAAACAACTTCCTATTATGCTACAGTTATTTCTGTGTTAATCCTAGAAGAGGATCAAAATTGATCTTTTCCATGAATGGTGGCTTTGGACGGCAAGGACGGAAAAATCATATGGGAGATATTTTACCTTAACCTTCTCAACCTTCTTTCCCTTTTTCCACCATCATAAATCAGTCAACAAGTCAAAAAGCACTTTTGTTCTCATTCCGAAGATAAGTGGCTCATTCCGAAGAGATTGCATTTCTCATTTCGAAGATGTCTGTTCATTTCGAAGATCTTCGGAATGAACAACTGTGTGCTCTTCAAGTGATTTTAGCTAAATTTCTCTAGTGTATTAGTCCTTAGGATCATATTTCAATAGCCTTCATTCCTCTCCATGTGTGAATTCCATGCCTTGCCATTCATTTGTAGCTTGTTGGAATTTACATGGTAAATTACTGCATTTTCCAATTATGCTACACAGTTGTAAAATATTGGAATTTCTTGCAAATTCAAATAAATTAGAAAATGGAAAAATTATTCAAATATCAACATGAAGGATTACATCAAGTTTCTACTGAATTTATACACTTCATTCACCAAGTAACCATGCTGAAATAGTGCAACAGTGTTGCACAATTGCCCCTACTCTGTTATACCTTGTTGCTTGCCTATTTAGACCATGTGGGAATGCTTCTAAATAGGTCAGATGTATTCTGTAGTCCTTCTGAACTCATTCCATCTATATCCTCATGCTTTTCTTGACAACTTCAAGGTGTTCCTATAAAGTAACAGCTTGCTGATTTTTATATGGTTGTTTTTTCAGATTTTCAGATTTATGACAGTCCTAAACTTTTGGCTTCAATGTGGATTTGAAACAAGTTGAAGGGTAGGAAAACATTCAAAAACCATTGAGAAGTTAATGGATATCAGCATACCACATTTTTTTAATTGAAATGCATGTTCTTACTTGCTACTTAATCAAGCAAAATCAGTCACAAAATGTTGAAAATAGTCAAAAACAGAGATATAGTATTCCTAACATAAAATCATGTAAACACTTAACAAATAGTATATTTTAGTCAACTATTTGGCAATTAACTTATCATATGGTAGTCAAACATTGTGCAATAATGAGGCACTTTTGGGCCTCATCACCTAGCAATATGTTATAGGCCATTTCTCCCTCTAGCATGTGGCAAAGGGTAGATATAACCTTTTGTCCTACCTGGATAGGTAAGACAATAGTGCTTACAGTAGAGCAGATAGTATCATTGAATGCTCTCAATGTATATGTCGATGCAACATGCGATGTTGGTAATTTAAGGTGCTTTAAATCATAGGTCGTAATGATGTTACTTGAGGACCCAGTGTCTATTAGCACTCTATTGTACGTTATACTATTGATAGTTGCAATAACATGCAATGGAGGGTCTACCGAGTCACCTCTAACTGGTTTGAGCTCATGCTCATAGAACAAAATGACTGGCTCTTTGCACTATTGCACATGCCCCACAAAGTCTACAAAGTATTTTGTCTCTTGGGGTTGCAACTCGATCGACTTCAAGATGTCCATTAATTCCTCCCTATGTGGAGCAGATTGTTGGATTAATTCATATATGGACAATCTTGCAGAAGTCATCCGCAAGCTTTGTGCTAGATTGTTTTTTATGGTTAATACGGGCCTAGATGGAAGGCCTTGTACCACCATTGGATTGGATTGTGATGTTGAAGGTCCCTCCTTCGTAGCTGCAGGTGGTAATACTTGATTAGGGTATCTCTTATTGTGAGTCACAATGCTAATCATTCCCACATAACCCTATAGAGAGGGTGTGGTCTTCACCTCATTTATAGGCTTAGCAGGCATAGCCTGGCCATCATGAGATGGTAGTGGGTCCTTGTATATCCCCATATTTTGGTTGTTAGGTGCTATAGGAGCATCCAATTTGAGCTTGTGCCTATCAATCATGTCTTGAACAAGGTGTTTGAAAGCATAACACCCAAAGATATTATGACCATTCTACCTATGGTATTTACATTGTTGATCTAAGAATCTACCCATAGGCTTGGGATTTCTTGTGTCTGGCTCATTTGGTTTGATTTCTGGAAGACCCATCACTCGCATCGCCATCAAGCGATCAAACAGGGAATCGAAAGACTTAGAGAAAGGTGTGAATACTCGATTATTTTGCTCTTGCTTTCTCTATTTTGCTATTGCTGCATCGTTATTGTCATAACTAGTAGGAGGAGGTTGGGCCTTATAATTTTCCTTCTAAGGAGGCATTTCTTGAATAGGCCCAGGGATGTTTATGGCCACTTTATTGACCACAGCTGGCTTTTGGGTAGCCGAGCTATTTTTCGGATTTCTAGTCAACTCCTTTTTGGGTTTTTCTAGTTCCCCCTCTTGTATCTTTATCTCCTCAACATTCCTAGCCTAAAATAGGGTGTCTTCTAAAGTGAGGAACTGATGGAGCTACAGTATAGTAGCGACTGGTCTCAATCAGCTTTTGGAAAACATGCGAGAGAGTTTTCTTTCTAGGATTAGGTAAGGTAGCTTGGCAAGAAGCATTCGCCACATGTTCCCATAATCAATTATGGATTCATTGTCATACTGCCTCAACCCTGTGAGGTCATTCAATGTTGCTTTACTTTTGGTATTGAAAGCAAATCTCTCTAGGAATGCATCTGCTAGTTGTTCAAAGCTATGGATACTATGCTTAGATAACTGGTTGAACCATTCGTTGGTTGGCCCTGATAGGGTACTTAAAAAGGTTCACAAGAGCAACGCATTGTTGTCATGAATGCTAAAATACAAATTAAAAAATAATGTCACATGCTCTTGAGCATCTTCCTCTCCTTTAAATCGATCCAACTTGGGCATCTTGAAATGCTTAGGGTATACGGGAGAAGGAATAGATGAGTGTAAAGGTTGAAACTTAAGCTGGCGAACTATGGGCTTTTGAGTCCTAGTTGTCACTATCTTTGTCTCGACCTATTTGAGGCATTCTAAAAAATCTTGATATGCAGGCGATGATTTGATCTCCTCTTCTTTTTTTTGAACCCTTACAGGTGCTTGAGGTACTCTATGTGGGTGTGGGGGTGGTCGATATGCATATTCCACTTGCTCATATGGTGCATCCACATAGTCCTCATTGTCCTCTAATTCATCCTAGACCCCAATAGGTGTATCAGGTAGTGGTCTACATGGAGGAACTAGCACATATTGAAGGTGCTCTAGATTAGGCCTATGATATACTCTTTCTTATGGCCTATTTGGTCTAGGAGGCAGTGGATGATTGGGCCTATGAGGCCTACCTTGGTGCACCTGCCTCAATCTATTCTCTTCCCTATGAATTTCAGGAGCTTGAGCCCCTTGACGCAAGGTTTTATTTGAAATGATTCTATAGCCTCTCTCTTTCTAGTTTTTATCTCTTATTTAAGAGATCGAGGCGTTGCTTGTCAGAGCAAAGTTGATTAAACTTAGCTTGACATCTAGCATATTGTTCTACCATATCATTGATCTATATTGTAGTAGCAGTTCTTTGTACCCTCTCTTCTGGGTATCTACCATACGCTAAGGTTTCTTTGAAATTAGGTGCGAGGTTCTCCTCATGGAGGGTATTCGTATTGACTCTCTATTGCCTTTCGCATTGGTAGTCAGCATAAACTACAGGCACAGAATTGCATCTTGCCTGTGTGGAATGAAATAAGGGAGAGGGAATCTAATCTCTCTCATCTCTTCCCTCATAGACAAGGAAGGGTAAAGCAAAATTTTCCCTATCACTAGGGCAAGTGGTGAACTCCTCCCTTGGTGGCGGTCTAGGGGTAGGATTAGGCCTTATTAGTCAAAAAGTGACTAACTACAAAAAAATAGTTGATGCACCTTTTTTGCATATTTTCCAAGAAGACCGAAGTGGCCCATATGCTAAAGATCAAAGAAAAAGCAAAATATCGCAAGGAGATAAAATTGTCGTGATATCGCGACATGTTGCATTTTCATGGGAAAAAGCAAAGAGAAAGAGCAAGGAGGTAAAAGTGTCACGATATCGCGACATGTTGTATTTTCACGAATAAGAGCAACAAAAGGGAGCAAGGAGGTAAAAGTGTCGTGATATCGCGACATGTTGTATTTTTGTGGCTAAGAGCAACAAAAGGGAGCAAGGAGGTAAAAGTGTCACGATATCGCGACATGTATTTTCGCGGCTAAGAGAAACAAAAGGGAGCAAGGAGGTAAAAGTGTTGCGATATTGCGACATGTTACATTTTCACGGCTAAGAGCAAAAAAAGGGAGCAAGGAGGCAAAAGTGTCGCGATATCATGACATGTTGTATTTTCATGGCTAAGAGCAACAAAAAGGAGCAAGGAGGAAAAAGTGTCACGATATCGCGACATGTATTTTCATGGCTAAGAGAAACAAAAAGGAGCAAGGAGGCAAAAGTGTCGTGATATCGTGACATGTTGTATTTTCACGGCTAAGAGCAACAAAAGGGAGCAAGGGGGCAAAAGTGTCGTGATATCGCGACATGTTACATTTTCGCGGCTAAGAGCAACAAAAGGGAGCAAGGAGGCAAAAGTGTCGCGATATAGCGACATGTTGCATTTTTGTGGCTAAGAGCAACAAAAAGGAGCAAGGAGGTAAAAGTGTCACGATATCACGACATGTTGTATTTTCGCGGCTAAAGAGAAGAGAAAGAGCAAGAAGGAAAAAGTGTCGCGATATCGCGACATGTTGCATTTTCATGGCCAAAAGCGACAAAAGAGAACAAAGAGGCAGAAGTGTCACGATTTTGTGACATGTCGCATTTTTGCGATGCAAGAAGAAGAATCAAGCTGAAGACATAGAAATGTCATGATTTTGCGACATGTCTCATTTTTGCGGCGGGAGGCAGCAAAAGAGCAAAGCAAGAGACGAATGTCACGATTTCGCAACATGTCTCATTTTTGTGGCTAGAAGTGGTAGAAAAGCAAATCAAGGAAAGAATGTCATGATTTCATGACATGTCTCATTTTCACGGCTGGAAGCGGCAGAAGAGCAAAGCAAGAGACGAATGTCACGATTTTGCAACATGTCTCATTTTCATGGTTGGAAGCGGCAAAAAAGCAAAGCAAGGAAAGAATGTCATGATTTCACGACATGTCTCATTTTCGTGGCTGGAAGCGGTAGAAGAGCAAAGCAAGGAAAAAATGTCACGATTTTGTGACATGTCTCATTTTCACGGCTGGAGACGGCAAAAGAGCAAAGCAAGGAAAGAATGTCATGATTTTGCGACACGCCAGTTGTAAAGGAATAAAATGTATTTTTGGCAATCAAAGGCATGCACTGACACCAAGAAGTGATTTTTGACATGATTATCAGAAATCTAGGATAGAGTAGGCTTTCCAGATGATTGAAAATGTGACAAGCTTATTTAGAATCTAATCTATAGAGAATATATCTAATTCATAGAAGACTTCTTGTGTATTATTAGAAACTGCAGATGATTGCTTGTAAAATAGTAAGATGTACTTAGAAAAAGATACTCTTTTAGGGTATATATAGGGGTGAGCGACTCCAGAAAAAGGGTCGGCTCTTGGATGTTTACAAGCTTGATATACATGTACTGGATTACAAGCAATAAAAGATTTCTTCTTCTGGCTTCCAAAACTTCTGTGTGCAAGTGTATGTATCTGGTGTTTTAACTTTTATTCATTCTAAGTTTTATAATGTATCTGTTCTGAAATCTGGACTGTGCACGTATAAATATTGTTTCTAGAGTTGAACATTAAAAGATATTTACATGCTTTTAGACGAACATCTAAAAGTCACACTCAGGAATTCATGTTTTCTATAAAGAAGATATAAAGAAAACTCTGAAAGTAGTAATCTACATCATCAATGTTTGTTGTTGTCCAATCTGTACCATGAGAAAATTTCTAGCTTAGGCTATATTTCCCTTATCTCTTGTTCCCCTTTTCTCTAAAAAACTTAAAGGAACCAGCCTTCTCTGGAGACTAGACAGATGATCTCAAGCAAGATCTGTCTATTCAATGTTGGCAAAGTCTAAGGCGCAACACTATTAACCAAAGGCAGATTTTGTTCCAACAATTTTTGGCATGCCCGGTGGGACCAAACAATCCCACAGTATTGTATAAGTTTTGGTGTTTTACCTTAAGAGCCTTTTTTTTTTTAAATCTCAAGAAAAACCACCTAGTGACTCCATTGTAATTTAGACCATAAAAGAAAGACCTTGTCTAGAAACCTTCTGGTTATATAGCCATATGATAACCAGATCCCGAGCTAGAAACTCTGAAGAACCTATCGAGTTCTTTGAACTACATCTCGGAAGCCTAAAAGCACACCCTATGCTAGCCGCACGATCAAATCCACCCAACACCATTAGCACCTCTTTAACACCCGTTGTAGGAGCATCTACAAGCAATCCTATAGTAGTTGTAACTCCTTTAGAAATCATGGTAGCCGCCCCTACCTCAGCCCATCTTGTGTGGAATCAAACTGGCCCTTTGAACTTGGGAGCACACCACAAAATTCCACAAGTTGTACTAAAAGCATTATCGACCTTTGACAAAACAGGCAAAATAGTATATGAGCACTGTTTAGATGTATCATCGCTAGCATCTATTTACAACATCACTCGGGAAGATGTAATGGTCAGATTGTTGGTTATATATTTGAAAGGAAAGATGCTCTATTGGTACAGAGCGCTTCTCGTTGGATCCATTACTTCTTGGGAAATACTTGTTGGCCATCTGGTCGATGAATTTAATATACATGTGGATCCTTTCACATTGTTGAATAAGTTCACTGTCATTGAGAGGCATCCACAAGAAGAAATCCAAGATTTCAACATCAAATTTACCAGAACTCGTGGTAGAGTACCGTAGGGCCTAAAACCCATAGAAGAACAAGCTATATGCTATTACTTAAGGGATTTTGATTCAGATCTCAGTATGATAATAAGGCAATCCCGTGTAACCACTTTTCTTGGGATCTATTTAGAGGCAGCAAAGGGCGAAGCTGATCTCATCACTACAAAAATATATCCATCAAAGAGTCTATTGCCAATTGTACCAGAGCTTTCCCAAGTGTCAATTTCTAAACTGCCTCTACTCCCATCAACATAGGCTCTCCCATCTATAGCCGCACCTCCTACATTCCTTGTATTACTAGCTACACCCCTTGCATAAGCTCCCCCCAATGATCAATACACGACCATAATTGATACAATGAAGACATTGTTAAATGAAATGGCATCCATGAAAAAGAGAGAGGTTGGACAGAATATCCAAGCAAGAAGATTTCCACATATACAAAATAAAGGTGCTTCGACAAGTGGAAGGGTACAAGAGAGAAAAAATGTGGTGTATGCAAATGAGACAGGAGATAATGGAGAACCCGCTAATTCTAATTACTGGTGTACCACTTGCAATGATCCTCATGGAGAAGATTCATGCATGATTCATCAACATCATGTGCAAGCGGTTATTAATGAAAGAGCCAAAGAAACCGGTAAGGGACAGGTGAACATAATCAAAGAAGTGCACCACAATTTGTCAATGCCATCAGTGGAGCAAGTATCGGTCCTGACAAGATTAGGAAAAAATTCATTACAAGTTGACCCTAAGGAAATCCAACCACTAGGTTTTCCTCCTACCCCCAAGGCAACTCCGTAGAAGAACCAGTCCAGTGAGAAAATATGTTCTGACCCTCCTCAGACTTCTGTGACTACACCAAGAAAAGAATTTCCCCCTATAAAATAGAGCGAGGCTCAAGAGCAAGCGAAGGAAAGACTCATATTTCCTTCATTGACAAAAATTCAAAGAACAGAAGCCATGCAGGTCTATAGAGACAGATACGATGCATCTACTAGTGGAAGGGAAAAGAGTGCTGAGGTATCCCCAGCTGCAACCCTTTTGTTCAACATTATAGAAGAAATGAAGAGGACTCCTTCCAAAATAAGCATGTATGATGCGCTGTAAATTCTTGGTCAGATCGACCTCCTCCAAGAATCCCTAAATTTAAAGAATGATACCTCTTCCTCAAGTGTTATGTCAACCTCTGGGAAAAATAGACCGCCCCCATTCTATCTATCCTTGAAAATGGAGGGATGGATAGTTCACAATTGTATGATTGATTTAGGGGCTGTAACTACGATGATGCCGAAAGCCGTATGTGACATAATGGGGATGGAATATACTCAAAGTCACCCTGGTGTGTTACAATTAGATGGTACTCCAGTAAAAACTATCATGGTGATCAAAGATATCCCTATTCAACTCCATAGAATGTCAGAAGCAGTCGTCATACAATAAGTAGTCGTTGTAGACTTAGAACCATATTTCGGTATGTGTTTATCCAGATAATTCATGGCCAAAATGGGTGTTGGTAATTTTGGGTACATTGGGTACATTGCCTTTGCTCAAGTGTTGATGTTGTCATTGATGTCAAGAAGCGAAAAGGTTTTTTGTGAAAACCAAGGCAGACAAAATAAAAGGTTTTATTTAAAACCATGGACAACATATTTGAAATGGGTTTTTCTTAAAACCCAAGCTGGCTCTTCGTTTCATTGAAAAAGGTGCCCCGATGATGAAGATATTTAATTTTAAATATCTAGTTTAAATTTTATTTATTTAAAATTTAAATTAATATTTTAAAATTAAATTAAAGTATTTTCCGACGTGTTTGGAAATTCCGACGTGTTTGGTAATGCATCGAAGTGCATATATAATGGGGCTAATAAATTCATTTCAGTGTGTGTGTGAATCGATATAAATCGGAGTGCATTTCGTTTTCGTCTTTGTAGCGAAGGAAGATGTCAAGCATTGACGGCGAAGGAGAAATCTCTGCGAGAGTTAGTGTGGGATGGAGGCGACATCGTAGAAGGGTGTAGTCATCAAAGTTGAAAAGGAATGTCCTACTAGAACTCTTCGACGAAGGCAGTGAGACGTCAAACTAGAAGTCAAATAGAAGAAGAAGCACCGTCGCAAAGTTTTGATTGCAAATCATCGAAATGAGGTAACGCTATGCAACAATCCATCAGCAAGACTGAAGGAGTGAACGTTGAAAACTGTTAGCAGGTTCAACAAAACCTAGAAGTCACGGTTGTTGAAGTTGGAATAGTTTCACGCAGTGTGCTAGGGTTTCCACATGGACGGCATAGCTTCGTATGTTGGACTAATGCAGTTGTGCTGATCTAGATGACACAAGGCTTGCGGTGATTGTAGTTGGATACCATAGTTTGGACATACTAACTACAGGAGTGCAGGTAGACATCTACGATTGCGCTTCTCCAACAGATAGGTATACACGTGGTAGCGGGATGCTATAGTCGTGATAGTGAAAAGGGCAGCAAGGCAATTGGTCAAAAACCGCGTGGAGGTGAATCATTGTAACTTGTTCAAGAAAGTTTTCAATGCTAAAGGAAAACATTCAAACAAAGAACAAAAGGACAAAAACGTAAGGAATTATTTTTGCTTTCATAAGCTTTACTATGTATGTTTTAAAAGGAGTAATAAGGGAGTTATAAGGTTATGAAATGTTGTGATTTATTTTATTTTATGGTACAAGTGGTTTTAGGAGAGATAAGGAAGTTGTGCAATTAAGGGCTTTGGTAATGATTATTGAAAAGTGGAGTAATGTTGATTATTTTGTGATCTACTAACCCTTGTGAAGATTGGCAAAAGAATTTTGTGATTGTGGCAGATTTCCAAAGGGGTTCCTTCACTTCAATAAGGTATGGGCACATTCTTCTTATGAGTATGATTGGTGTATGTTTTCCTAAAATAAGATTGGAGTGAAAAGGTATTCAACAAGGTTTCCTTTGGTTGGGTATAAGTCCTAGTTTCTGGTTTGTTGAAGACTACTTATGCATTGTTATCATTGATGAGAGTTTTGGTGAATGCATATTTCTGGTTTGAGGTAGTGGAAGCATTGTGCACTAGGGTTTATGAATGTGAGTCTTGATACTTGCTTTGAGTAGGTGAAATCCTTGGATGGTTGTGTTGAGGTTGATGATTGAGTTGCTTCCATAGAGGTTGGTTGATCAAGTTATTGCTTTTACTTGATACATGATATTGGGCTTACTCCATTGAGTTGGTTTGAACAAGTTATTCTTTGCATTTGGTGATATTGTGTGGGTGGCTGTTTTGTTCAAATATCTTTGGAGGGAAAAGGATTTCTACTTGTTTCCTTTTCTTGTGATGATTGGTAGAATGCTTCAAGGTTAATGTTGAGTTGAATGATGTTGGTTAAACCTTGTCTATGAGCATTGTTGTTGAAGCCCGAATTGGTTGAGAAAAGATATTGGTTGTTGGAAAGAACATGAGTATCATTGTTATATGAGATATTGCATGGTTGGCAATTGTTGGGTTGTGTTTCATGTTCTTGAGAAAAGCATACTACATCTATCTTATTCTTTTGAGATTTGAGATTGAGTTGGGATTGAGATTGGGAGTTAAGTATAGAACATATTGAGTCTCTAACAATTCTCTTTATGCTTCTATGAGGTTGATGAATCACATTGGGTCTCTAACAATTCTCTTTGTGGGTTCATGCCAAGCAAGTTTTCTTGATGAACTTGTGAGGAGGTTTTGGACAGGTTCCATTGGGGACTTGTGAGCAAGTTTTGGACGAGTTCCATTGGGGACTTGTGAGCGAGGTTTTGGATAGGTTCCATTGGGGACTTGTAAGAAGATTTGGACAGGTTTCGGTGAGGACTTGTGAAGCTGAGTTTGATAGTTCTATCAGAGAACTTGAGGACAGAGGTGCATTGGTTCTATGAGAAGAACTTGAGGACAGATTTGTACCAGACCGAAGGACTGTGTTTGGTACTGATCAAAGACAGAGGATGAGGACATTTGTGCTAGACCAAGGGACTATGTTTAGTGCAAATTCAAGGACCAGCTTTGAGGTGATAGAGTTGAGGACAGAGGTCTCCAGCCAGAGCAGGGAAGACAGGTGTCTTCTATGGATAGAGTTCCATTTGCTAAGGGCAGCGGAGGCAGAGGTCTTCTAGAGGATCACCAGCCAGAGCAGAGGTAGGGGAAGGTATCTCCTTTGATCAGAGGCTCATGAATTTAGATTGGGGAAGGTTTCTCCTTTGAGCCGAGGCTCATAAACATTGTAATTGGGAAGGTTTCCCAAAGAACTTTGAGATAACTTTTAGAGAAAAGTTTTAAGGATGAACCATGTAAATTGTTGTGTCACTTTGTGGATGGTTTTGTGCATTGCTTTGATCTTGCTTTGGATATGTTGCTTTCCTTGTATTGAAGTATAAAGGAAAAGTAAAAAGAGGTCTTATATTGTTCACCCCCCTCTCAGTATAAGCTTGTGTTCTTCAATTGGTATCAGAGTCGGTTCCTTCGAAAAATTTTAAATAGCTTGAAGGAAGATCTTACAAGAACACAAATGACAAGGAAAGGCAAAAGAAAAACCATAAGACACAAGAAGAAGAAATCTCACATGGTCATGAAAGAAAATGAAGATGAACTCAATGTTGTTGCTTTGGGAATGGAAATAGATTCAAGAGATGAATCAAACAATGGAGAACAAGCCAGATTAATAAAGTTGTGCACCAGATGTGGGAAGACCGATCACTTTGCGGTTGAATGCTCACAAGTAAGAGAATGTTTTGTTTGTGGTCAACTTGATCACAATGATCATAATTGCTATAGGTTTAGTAGCAGTGAAGATGAAGATGATCCGTTGGAAAGTGATAAAGATAAACAGGACTGTAAGAGCAAGGATTCTGAAAAGCACAAGCATCATAGGAAAAACAAAGATGAGCACAGCAATCAAGGAAAGAGGTATTCTCACAAACACAAGAAGAGCTTCTACCTAGACAAAGCAAGTAAGTGTTCTAGTAGTGATAGTGAAAGTTCTTCAAGTGAAAATGAAAATGAGATGTTGTTCATATCGAGAAAAAGAGGAAGAACCAAAACATAGATTCATTATCATGAAATGTCTTAGATGTGGAAATTTTGGTCACCTTGAGGATGATTGCACAAATAATGAATTGGTTGTTAGTATGTATGAGGATGCTTCAGAAAATGATAAGGAAGATGCATGTATGGTTTTTGAAAAGGGTAGCACCTCTAGTGATAAGAAATCTGAAAAAGGCCTTGATAATTCAAAGTGCAATCAAATAGAGGATCTTGAATGTGAACTTACTAATGCTCTTAGTGTTTTGAAAAAGGAAAGAAAGAAGAATGCTAGACTCAAGGATAAGTTAGATTAATGTTGTATGGAGAGAGATGAACTTATAGAAAGTCTTGATGTCTCTATGGCTAAGGCACAAGAACTCAATAATGAGTTAGATTCTAAGGTGCGTGAGTATAGTCAATTAGAACAGAAAATGGATTCGTTGAAAGAGGAAAATAAAGAGTACAGGGATAAGGCTGTACGGGGTTTCAAGAAAGCTCCAAAAAGGTTAAATCTCTTATCAAAGGTCAAAGAAAGACAACAGATAAAACAGGTCTTGGTTTTGTTAATCCTCACAAGGAACAAGTTGGAGAGTCTAGTAAAAGACTCCAAAAGGAAGAGAGTTTCGATGAGAAAAGTATTTCAAATCATGAGCCCTTGAATGATAGATGCACAGAAATAGAAAACGAGAATTCGGAATGAGAAGAAAAAATTTTCGAACCTAAGAGGTCAAACAATGGAAAGTTTCAAGGCGGATGTTTTGCATGTCACAAATTTGGCCACATGGCTGTACATTGCATGGCTCAAGTGAAGAAGGTAAATAACGAGTTTGAAGTGGTAATTTCTTTCATGGGTATTGCTACTCTTGCAATCGGTTTGGGCATAAGGCAATTTTTTGCAAGGCAAATATCGGGAAGCCGGGTTAGTCGAAACAAGCTTGGTCAAAACAGGTTTGGTCAAAACGGGTTTGGTCAAGACAGGTTTGGTCGAGGCGGTTTGGTCGAACTGGTGGATTCAAAGAACAGGTATGCCTAAAAGAAATAACATTGTTACTTGTTATAAGTGCAATAATGAAGGTCACACGATCGGACGAGTGTAGAGCTGAAATTCTAGAATACAAGAACAGAACAGTGGCATGATCAGGTCCAAGGATCAAAAAAATGATAGAAACAGGAATATGGAAAAAGAGTTCAAGAGAAGGCCCGACAAGGAAGTTATAGACACTGATGATGATCAGTGCCTAATGGGAGTTTTACTCCCACTCCAAAATTAATCACCTCATCAGGAGGTGGGGGAGGGACTAAGCTAAGAGGCTCATTCTTAGTTCCAAGCCCCAAAGGTGGCCCTTTGCCATTGATGACAAAGGGGGAGAGATATGAGAAATGGGGAGAGCTTCAAGTGAAGAGGAAAGCTTCAAGTCAGGGGGAGCAAAACTTCAAAGAGAGTGATTTCAGTTTTGGCTCTTGAAGATGTGTTTTTAGTAAAGTTTTGCCATCAATGACAAAGGGGGAGATTGTTGGCAATTTTGGGTACATTGCCTTTGCTCAAGTGTTGATGTTGTCATTGATGTCAAGAAGCGGAAAGGTTTTTGTGAAAACCAAGGCAGAAAAAATAAAAGGTTTTATTTAAAACCATGGACAATAGATTTGAAATGGGTTTTTCTTAAAACCCAAGCTGGCTCTTTGTTTCGTTGAAA